>JAUTDX010000098.1:600000-980655 GCA_030844895.1 Ambrosia x helenae
AATTGCTTGCTGAATAGACGGCCTTAGACTCCAATCAGGGTGTGCACACCATAACCCCACCATCATCAAACACTCGACTTGTTTCAAATCGAAGTCCTTCAGCCTCTGGTCCATCCCGAAAGCAGCTCACTATTCTCCAGCAACCCCAAACCCGCTGCACCAACCAAGACCAGATTCCATCACCTTTCGTCCAGTAGCAATCTCTAATGCCACCACACCGAAGCTATACACATCCGACTCTTTGCTAGCCTTGCCTGTAGCCATGCACTCAGGAGCCAAGTAACCCAGGGTTCCAGCTAAATCAGTTGTTTGTGGACTCAACTGATCATGGTTCATAAGTCGAGCCAAACCAAAGTCTCCAAGCTTCACGTTGAACCCTGAATCAAGCATAATATTGCTCGTTTTGATATCACGGTGCAACACACATTTTTCCCATTCTTCGTGCAGATATAGCAACGCAGAAGCTGTTTCTGTAGCAATCTTATACCTCACAGCCCACTCAAGGGGAGTCTTTTGACCGTAGAGGTGAGAATCAAGACTGCCGTTTGGCATAAACTCATAAACAAGCAAGAACTGAGTTTGATCATGGCACCAACCGATGAGTCGTACCAAGTTCCGGTGCCTTAAACTGCTAATAACCTTCACTTCCGTTATGTATTCTTTCTTCCCTTGTTTAGAACCCTGTGAAATTTTCTTAACAGCAACCTCCATGTTTTCGCATATTAAGTCGCCCTTGTAGACACACCCAAATCCACCCTCGCCTAGTTTTCTGTCTTTCGAGAAATTGTTGGTTGCAGAAACAAGTTCACTGTAAGAAAACCTTCTCGGGCCTGCTCCTCGTTCAAGGTCATCATTCATCAATGTCAAGGTGACCGCTTGTGCTGGTTCCTCTGCGGGTCTTCTTTTCTTTCTCCAGTATGCCGCCATGGCTATTACAACTATAACACCAAGAGGGACTCCTAACCCCACGCCTAGTTTCCATTTCCATGAATTACCTTCTCCTTTTTCAACTATATTCAAACTTGAACTAAATTCCCAGGATTGAAGGATATGTCTTTCTACATCAGTACCGGTGGCAGCAGAAAACCCGACCATTACGCGCTCAGGAAGAACTTCCCTGAGGTCAACTTGATATGAAAGATTCCATCGAGAATCATTTATGGCGCCATAGCTCCACTGCAAGCTCAAAAGTTGAGTGGTGGCATTGTAAGACACCCAGGCATCTGTGGTCTGTCCACTGTATAAACTAGCATCCCATGCAGTGTAAACGGCGGAATGAATGGAGTTCTTGTTGATGCCCACATGTTCAACTGGAGGATCCCATTCAGGGTTCACGAAAGAGTCAAACTCGATGACAATCATTTGGTTTTGGGGTGAATCAGTGTATGAGGTGTTAAAAAGGCCTAAACAGCCAGCGGCTGAGTTGGGTGGGATTTGGAAGGTCACTGGGGCAAGAAAGAAAGCGAACCCATGACCGTATTTGTATGCACCTAGTGTATCTATGACGAAGGTGAAGTGAGTGGTGAAATCGGTGAGCTTACCCAACTTACGGTCCCAAATGGGCAGTGAATCATAGTATATGGCTTGACCTACACGAGTAAGATAATTGACTTTATTGAACTCTATGGTTCCAATGTAAGGAATGGCATCTCCCCTGTACATTATGTTTGTTGCATCAGTATCGAAACGATCCATCTTGAAGTATAACGGTTCGGAACATTTAGGCAACAGAAATAACAAAGAACAGACCCAGAAAATCATTGCACGTACTGTTTTTTTTGTGTTAATGACACCTTAATATAGCAACCCAAAATATGGATAACCGGCACTGAGAATTCTGTATAGCAACCGGTTGATCAAAAGGTCCAAAACAATGCTGTCCTATGAAATGTTGTAGCATCCGCAGCACACACATCTTTTATTTATAGAATGATCAGTTGGCGTTATTAAAAGATCGATATAAACTGACCTACAAATTTTATATAATTCATCTGCATGTGTTTTTTTAATGTTAAATATGATGCTAAATATTATATTAGTTAAATGATAACGAAGCTGTTTTAAATAAACTGATTATGCTTTTAACTATTTGACTTGTTTCGTTCCTTTAATGAAGAGTTCAAGAGTTTATATTATCATTTTATGGTATCCTATAATATCAAGGCTTGTCCTGCAACAAATTAATCATAACAAAAGCAAGCGTGAAACCGCCTAAGTTTATGAAATATCACGGTCCAGCGCGCTGCAACGCGCGCGAGGGTAAACCTAGTTTTCTATCAAATCAAACATAAACCGAATCAGTATAGTTACAAGTGGTCCCTCAACTTTTTCTTTTCTTTTCCATGGTTTTCAAAGTTTGTCACTTTTGCTCCGCTTTCTAAAAACTTTATCTCTTGGTGCACTACGGTTCTCTTTAGGTTCTGTTTCTGTTACGCATTCTAACAAACAGTTGGCAGAAATTGTTTAATTTACTATCAAATAAAAAATGAATGTGAAAAGCAACTAACATAATAATAAGTATAGTTATAAGCAAATGAAATAAAATTCTGGAATCAAAACCATATTGAGGATCATGTCTTTATTGTCTTGTGATTCAGTTACTTATGAATGCTTCAATCGGACCCAGCGATTGGAAACTGAAATCAACGTTGGTACAGCCGATTCCCATACGTTTTGAATCGGTAAGCCTTATCCAATCCTGCATATATGATATATATTATGTGTGTATATTCGAACGAAACATGATTTCATGTTTTGATTTGTACGTGTAGAATAAGTTGAGTAACAGAGTTTGATAAAGGTATTGAATTATTGATTTGGAAAACTATCAAATGTGGAAACACTCAACATTTGTAAAAGCTTTGCTGACATGGTATAAGTGATGATTGATATCGGTGATGATCGTCGAGTTTTCTTCAAAGGAGATCACTAAGTTAGGGGTTCTTAAATATGGTGCACAATGGTTCTCTTTAGGTTCTGTTTCTCATTAAGCATTTAAACAAACAGTTGGCTGAAATTGTTTAATTTTCAAGTTGTTGGAAATATTAATAACAAACCTCAAGAAAGAAAAAGAAAGCACAAAGGATTTTGGTCATGGATTTGCATGATCTTTTCATGCTGTATCAGGTTCAATTAAAATAATTTGTGCATAATCTTCGTTTCATACCTTGTAAACACGCAAGGGTAAAATGTTCATATTTTTAACGAAATAGTTAACTTTTATGTTTTGATTGGTATCCAAGGGTAAAATGCTCATAATCTTCATTTAATACCTTGTAATCACATTGACTGTGAGTCAAGCACATATCCTTTCAAAATAAAACAATATTGTCATAATCTGAGCAAATACTTGAACCATGTAACAATACAATTGATTTTTGTATTTCCAAGATTGCTCACTTGAATTAACATACAACAGTTGTTCAACGGGCTAGATCAATGCTAGTGTAAGTTATAGAAGCGGATGTAGAACTAGAAACATCTGGTTCTGCGTGGTACATCAGTACCGGCATCTTCATCGGAAGATTTGGGAGTGCAGCCTCAAACTTCAATACCTGAATTGCTTGGCGGATCGACGGCCTTAGACTCCTGTCAGGGTGTGCACACCATAACCCCACCATCATCAAACACTCCACTTGTTTCGACTCGAATTCCTTCAGGCTCCGGTCCATACCCGAAAGCAGCTCACCTCTCCCGAGCAAACTCCAAACCCATGGCAACAACCCAATATCAGAATCTGGGTCAACATCGTTCATCACCTTTCGCCCAGAAGCAATCTCTAATGCCACCACTCCAAAGCTATACACATCTGACTCCTTGCTAGCCTTTCCTGTGATTACATACTCAGGAGCTAAGTAACCGAAGGTTCCGGCTAAAGCAGTTGTTTGTGGACCCAACTCGTGATCCACTAGTCGAGCCAAACCAAAGTCTGCAAGCTTCACATTGAACCCCGAATCAAGCATAATGTTGCTCGTTTTGATATCACGGTGCACTACACATTTTTCCCAATCTTCGTGTAGATAGAGTAAGGCGGACGCTAAACCCATTGCAATCTTATACCTCACAGCCCACTCAAGAGGGGTCTTTTGACCAAAGAGGTGCGAGTCAAGGCTGCCATTTGGCATAAACTCATAAACAAGCAAGAATTGATTTTGATCATGGCACCAACCGATGAGACGCACCAAATTTCTATGCCTTAAACTGCTAATGACCGTGACTTCTGTTATGTATTCTTTCTTCCCCTGTTTAGAACCCTGTGAAATTTTCTTTACAGCAACCGCCATGTTTTCGTGTGTTAAGTAGCCCTTGTAGACACACCCGAATCCACCCTGTCCTAGTTTTCTGTCATTCGAGAAATTGTTGGTTGCTGTAATGAGATCGCTGTAAGAAAACCTTCGTGGGCCTGCTCCTCGTTCCAGATCATCATTCATCGACATCAAGGAAACACTTTCTATTGGTTTCTCTGCAAGTTTTCTATGTTTTCTTCTAAACACAACACATATTGTCAGTGTTGCCAGAACTGCAAGAGGAACCATTATCCCCACTGCTAGTTTCCATTTTTTTGAATTATCTTCACCTTTTTCTACCATATTCAAACTTGAACTGAACTGCCAGGATTGAAGGATATGTCTTTCTGAAAAAACACCCGTGGAAGCTGAAAACCCGACGATTACCCGCTCAGGGAGAACTTCCCTGAGGTCAACTCTGTATGAAAGACTGGTATTCATATTCCCGTGAGGCTGATCATTTCCAGCACCGTAGCTCCAGCGCAAGCTCAGAATCTGAGTGGTGGCGTTGTACGATACCCAGGCGTCTGTAGTTTGTCCGCTGTGTAAACTAGCATTCCATTCAGTGTAAACAGCAGAAGCAATCGAGTTGTGGTTGATACCCACATGTTCAAACGGGGGATCCCATTCAGGGTTCACTAAAGAGTCAAACTCGACGAAAATCATTTGGTTTTGGGGTGAATCATAGTTAGTCGTGTTAAACAGGCCTAAATAACCACCGGCTGAGTTGGCTGGGATTTGGAAGCTTTCTGGAGCAAGAAAGAAAGTAAGCCCATGACCATATCTGGATGCGCCTCGTGTATCTATGATGAAAGTGAAGTGAGTGGCGAAATCGGTTAGCTTACCGGATTTATGGTCCCAAATCAGGACTGTATCGTAGTATTTGGCTTGACCTATACGAGTAATATAATCGACTTTATTGAACTCTATAGTTCCATTAGAAGCTGTGGCATCTCCTGAATAGATCATATTTGTTGTGTTGAAATGATCGATCTTGAAATCTACTGCTTCAGAAAATAATGCCAACAAGAATGACAAACAACAAACCAACAAACCCGTAGCCATGATTTGTGTTCATGACCCGTTAATAAATACTATCAAGTAAAATAAAAACAATATTAAACAAACTTTGTAAAGGAAATTTAAAATATTTTTAAATCTGATTCGTGTTTTTCCAATGCCTGATCTCAATACTAATCAATGAGAGCAATTATGCCCTTCGAGTCAACACATTTATAATTAATTAATCAATGTCTCTTTCTTGTTTACTTTTCATTTTTCAACTTTTAAGACCGTTTCTGGTCTTTGGGGATATATTTTCCAAGTTCAGCACATGATATTATAACCAATCTTGTGTGGTAGGATAACACTTAAGGATTATTTAGTCATGGGTTTAATTCTTACAATGGGATTTTTCTCAAATTTATTAAGTTTCCTCCTAAAATAATGTATAGGCATTATTGCCTAGTGAAGATGGATATGATCGGATGATTCTAGTGGCCTGATAATGTGGAGGATAGTCTTCCTAATGATGTGGTAGGTGAGTCTTTCAAGGATGGCAACTAGAAATGGTCAAAAGCTTAATCTTCAACATCATTACATTTTCTCGTTTTGATATTAGTGATCAACAGTGACGTTTTTATGATAAAATTAAATAATTTTTAAATAAATAAAATTGGAACTTTTCTTGAGGTAAATTGTTATTGTAAGACTATTTGGTGTGGTGCAACATTCCCCAACTTCTTCAAGTGCCACATCAGCGTCACATCATTTCCCTCATTTTCTTCCTCAAAGTTTGGAAATGCTTTCCCCAATTCACCCATTTCCCCTTCCTTTTTTATTTTTTTTCCTTTTTATTTAATTATATATTTTACATTCGATAATTATTTTTTTATACAAATAAAATAAAAAACGTCAAAATAAATAAAAAAAGCCGTAAAAATTAAAAAAAAATGGAAAAACATAATAAAACGAAATTTCATAAATTTAAAAAAAAAATACAACCTAAAGTTCACAAAGTAAAAAAAAATATTACAAACTAGAGTTCACAAAATAATAAAAATTACAAACTAAATTTCATAAAAAAAAACCCCTAAAAACTACTCGTCATCAACAACGGGTGCAACGGGGGCGGGGTTGACATGAAAATTATTCCAAATGTGATCGACCAGGTCCGAAACAAGGTTTCCATGAATAGTAGTATCATGTAACACCCACGTGTTTGATTCTTGTTGTCCCTCGTCAACTGGCTCGAGAACCTCTTCAACCTCATTCGGATCGTAAACGCATATCGCACGACCTTCGTCTTCAATTATCATGTTATGAAGTATTAAACAAGTGTACATAATGTATCTCAATCTTTGTGGATGAAATGCACGTGCTGGGCGTTCTATTATGTGCCATTTCGCCTTGATCACACCATACAAGCTTTCGACGTCTTTTCTTGCCGCTTCTTGGCACTTAGCAAACTTTTTCCTTTTCTCGTCTGTAGAATTCAGTATTGTCTTCACAATAGACGAGTAGCTTGGGTATATGCCGTCACATAGATAGTACCCATGCTTATATTTTACGCCATTGAGCCAAAAAGAATCATCATGGCAGGTGCCTCTAATCACGGGGTTAAAAATCTGAGATCTTGCAAGAACATTTAAATCGTTACACGAACCTGCAACGCCAAAAAAAGCATGCCAAATCCAAAGATCTTGTGAGCAAGCGCTTTCAAGAAAAAGTGATGGTTCACCCCGAGTAAATTGACCTTTCCATGCGGTAGGGAAATTACGCCATGGCCAATGCGTACAATCAAGACTTCCTAGCATGCCAGGAAAGTCGTGTTTCTCTGCATGGTGCGCGTAGATCTTTTTGATGCCGCTCTTCCTTGGCGTATGCATATAAACCTTGCTATATAACTTCACGACATCTTCGTAGAACTGGTACAAACATTCTCGACTCATTCTATCAAACATCTTTAAATACTCATCCCATGCATCACTAGCAGCGCCGTATGCTAATTGAAGAATTGCAGACGTGCATTTTTGTAGGGTTGTAAAACCCCGTTTCCCTCTAGCATCCCATCTTAGTGTAAAAAATCCATCATAATTAGCTAAATCATTGGCAATTCGTTCGAACAATCTTCTACTCATTCGGAAACGACGCTTAAACTGTTCGGCAGTGTACACAGAGTCTTCATCAAAATAGTCGGCAACCAAACGTTCATGTGCACCTTTAAAAAATATAAAACATATAAAACATATTAAAAAAATATAAAATATAAAACATATTAACCAAAAATATAAACTATAAAACATATTAACCAAAAATATAAAATATAAAACATATTAACAAAAAATATAAAATTTAAAACATATTAACAACAAATATAAAACATACCCTCACGATCTCTATTAAGCGTCGCGCTCCGTGTCAATGGTACCGAAGATGCTTCACTATCGCTTTCGTCTTCCAACTCGGCTAAAATTTTCGTCGTCTCCAGCATCGCACCAACGTAAAAGTTTAGCATGTTTTCTTCCTCCTCCGATGAACTCATGACTACACAATTGGATTTTTATAAAAAGTTGTAGATGAAAAGTTTTATAAAATGTTATATGGTGGTGTGGATTGTAGATAATGTGGTGTGTTTTGTTTTTGAAATTGATTTGGTTTATATATATATATATATATATATATATATATATATATAGTGTAAGTATATGAAGAAAACCTTAGTTATAGTGTAAACCATGAAAACTCATCTTGTGGCTTAGAATGAGCCACATCACCTAAGAAAATAATGATTTAATATTGTGGAGAAGGGTATAAAAGTAATTTCCTCACCTTGTCACTTCACCATCCTTATCACCTTCTCTCTCTCTCCATATATATATATTGTTTCTCAATCTCTCTCTTCATTTTATTTTCAAATTCAGATCATTCCATCCTCTCTCTACCCTCTCTCTGTCTCTCTCTCTAGAACCACCATCACCACCACCACAACCACCATCGACCTCCCTAACCACCACCGTCTACCACAATAATCATCGCATAACCAATAAACACGACCACCATCATCTATCCTCTGAAAACAACACAACCACCATCGTCATCATCTCGAAAGATCCTACAATAGAGCATCGAACAACCTATAATAGAGCAACTGATGAACGCTCCTACGCAACAGAGCATCGTCATCATATCAAGGTTATTATTATTATTATTATTATTATTATTATTATAAGTTGGATCTGGATCTAGATAATTTGGTGTTGATCAAACTTGAATCTTGATGAGTTTTCAAATATTTGTTTGTGTTTTCACTAAATTTCATATTGTTTCTCCTTTGGAGGTCTCTGGAATCTTTGATGAGTTTTCTTTGAAGTTGACTTATGAATGGGAAAGTACTATTGGAGATAGATTGTAATTTAATGACTTTTTATAGTTTTATGTTTTTGACTCATTCTGACTAATTTTAGTGATTTTGAATGAGTTGTTGTTTATTCACCTTAACAACAAATTTTAGTGATTTTGAATGAGTTGGTGTTTTTGCAAGGAGTGGATGTTTAATCAAATGCTTGAATTGAAAAAAAAAACTTATGCACTCCATGTGTTTGATGAAATGCCTGACTGGGTTAACATGTGTTATTCTGTTAGAATGTTAGATGTTAATGGTGAATGTATGTAAGGTAGTTATAAGGATTTTGTGTTTTGGATATATAGATGTCCATTTAAAGTTAATGGTGAATGTATGGAAGGTAATTATAAAGTCTTTTTGTGTTTTGGATATATGCACTTCATGTGTTTGATGAAATGTCTGACTGGGTTAACATGTTTTACTTCTGTTAGTATGTTAGAAGTTAGTGGTGAATGTATGAGAAGTTAGTTATAATGTATTTTGTGTTTTGGACAAATGGATGTTCATTTAAAGTTAATGGTGAATGTATGGAAGGTAATTATAATGTCTTTTGTGTTTTGGATATATGCACTCCATGTGTTTGATGAAATGCCTGACTGGGTTAACATGTGTTACTTATGTTAGTATGTTTAGATGATGAGTTGGTCACACCGTTTAACACCTCATCTATTATCTTGTAGTTGATAACGAAGACCCCCCCCCACCGGTTATGTTAACATACGAAGTCCAAGGAAGCCAAGAAAAATATGTAGAAAACCTTTTGAATAGCGTCTTCTTTTTGGTATTCAATTTATAGAATTATTAGATTTATTTTATTAAAGTGGTTAATAGTTTGTAATGATACTTTGTAATAACGTGTGTTAATAGTTTGAATGCTTTATTTCTCAGTAAACCTATTAAGTTAAAGTGGTCAATAGTTTGTAATAATACTTTGTAATAATGTGTGTTACCAAATAACACGTGTTAACCTATCACGCAACATTAACACATGTTACCCTTCCATGCAGTTCATTTGAATTCATGGGCAGGTTTATCTCTTTTTTCAATAGTTTGTAATGATAGTTTGTATGCTTTTTATTTCCTAGTAAATTCATGAAGTGAAAATTATAGTGGTAAGCAAGATAGGGTAACATATGTTAACAACAGGCAACTTATAGATACCTTTGATGCAATCTTTTTTTTCATAATTTTTTGATTCACCAGCAAGATAGGAGGGCATGTGAGATGAGATAATTTTTTGATTCACCAGCAAGATAGGAGGGCATGTGAGATGGGATAACACATGTTAACATATGTTACCAAATAACACATGTTAACCTCTTATGCAACATTAACACATGTTAACCTTCCATGCAGTTCATTTGAATGTCCTAGGTAGGTTTTTCTCTGGTTCAATAGTTTGTAATGATACTTTGTAATAACGTGTGTTAATAGTTTGTATGCTTCATTTCTCAGTAAACTTATGAAGTAAAAACTATAATGGTAAGCAAGACAAAAAAAGGCTGACAATAAATACAAGTTTAACATATGTTACCAAATAACACATGTTAACATCTCATGCAACATTAACACATGTTACCCTTCCATGTAGTTCATTTAAATGTCCTAGGTAGGTTTTTCTCTTGTTCAATAGTTTGTAATGAAACTTTGTAATAACGTGTGTTAATAGTTTGTATGCTTTATTTTCAGTAAACTTATGAAGTGAAAATTATAGTGGTAACCAATACAAAAGAAAGCTAAGAATAAATACAAGTTTAACATATTTTACCAAATAACACATGTTACCCTCTTATGAAACATTAACACATGTTACCATTCCATGCAGTTCATTTGAATGTCCTATGTAGGTTTTTCCCTTGTTCATCTTGACTTTGATAGTGTTTGACATTATTGTTGAAACATGTGTCACACAAAAAGGTGTCCTTTATTAGGTCCTTGTTAAAGCTTTTGAATATCGTTTTCTTTTTTTAGTACTCAATGTATAGATTTACTATATTTATTTTGTTAAAGTGATTGATAGTTTGTTATATGTACATCACATATTAAGGTCAACATGTCAGCAAAAGAGTACAAGTTTAATAGGCGACAGGTACATAACCCGCACCCAATTAGCATACTTCTAAAGTCTAGACAATATAATGTTTTATCAAACATCTTTCTTAGACTCCTCAACTCCACCAGCTTGTTTGCGCCATTTGTGCTAAAGCCGGCGTCGAAACGTCCCCCCTTGCCCATGAACTTTTTCATATGTCGCATCAGGAACACCCCACAGTCGTCAACATTGTTACATGTTGCCCAATCAATCTTCTTCATATGTATCCTTAACCCATTGTTTATTTTCAGCCTTCGAGTGCTTGACTTAAACTTCAGTAGCATATCCTTCTGGTAAATAAATTAACACATGTTATGAGGAATTAACACATGATACTAGAAACTAACACTTGTTAATCAGAAAAATAGCAACATGTGTTGAATAAAAATGCAATGTTATTAACCAACTTACAATCTTGTATGGGGTGTCTTTTCTCAAAGTACTTGTCGTTGTCCGTAATTTGGGGCCACCGTCCCCGGGTAACATGTGTTACAATATTAACATATGTTAAAGACACGTTGTAAGGTTGCAAAGGAAACTCAATCATACCTTTCTTGTCAGATGGTCCAGCCATATATAAATATGCTAACCTTTTGCCTGTAACACATGTTATTATAGTTAGACAAACACTCTATAAAAAATGGTCAATCTAAACAAAATGATAACATATGTTAAAGCTAAGTAGTAGTAATGTGGGAGATAGTTAAGCTTACGCTTATTACCAGATGTTCCAGGCGTCTGCGCTGAACTTTTGTCTCTAACACAAGTTATTATAGGTAGTCAAAAAGAGTAAGCAATAGGCTGCAAGCTAATATCCAAAAAACATAAAAACCATAGCGCGTGTACCTGTGTCCTTGCTTGAGGATTTGAGTCTGGTTTTTTCCAATGCAATTGGCTTCTTGACTGTTAGCATACACAATCTGATAACACATGTTAATATCGGTTACACACATAATCCATTATAAGTATCTTCCTTTCTTTTTTGCTTCAACGCCGCGATTGGTGTACTCAGGTCCGAGTCATCAAATTCGTGAAACCAAAACAGTAACATATGTTATGTATAATTGATAAAAAACGGCAATAAACAAAGGTTACATTAATTATTTTACCTAACGCTCGTTGTGTGCTCACATATCTATCGGGTTCAGATTCCGCATCAGGGATGTCAATTGGGTCTTTGCATTGATTTTCCAACTTGTTATTGCTATCATTTATCACTAGATACCTGCCCCGCGCTTAACGGACCGCCCGAACCTTATTTTGCACCCACAAACATAAAGCATATTAAAAAACTATGATATACAATCCATTTCTTATTCAGCAAATAAACACACACAAAGTTAATAAACCCAAATGATCTTTATTAGACAACAAACCCACATAAAGTAAATAACCCAATCAGACATTTCATCAAACACATGGAGTACATATATTCAAAACACAAAAGACATTATAATTACCTTCTATACATTCACCATTAACTTTAAATGGACATCCACATATCCAAAACACAAAAGACCTTATAACTACCTTCCATACATTCACCATTAACTTCTAACATACTAACAGAAGTAACACATGTTAACCCAGTCAGGCGTTTCATCAAACACATGGAGTGCATATATCCAAAGACAAAACACATTATACCTATCTTCCATACATTCACCATTAAGTTCTAACATACTAACAGAAGTAACACATGTTAACCCAGTCAGGCATTTCATCAAACACATGGAGTGCACATATCCAAAACACAAAAGAAATTATAGTAACCTACTATACATATGCTAAACGTAACAAGTCATGATAAATACCTGCCCCGCGCTTAACGGACAGCCCGGACCTCCTGCTTTTGCACCCACAAACATAAACCATATTAAACAACTATAATACACAACCGGGGTTCTTATTCAGCAAACAACACACACACAAAGTAAGATAAACCCAAATCATCATTACTGAGACACTATTAACGAGGTTTTATATATTAACAACACTATTAATAGGGGTTTTTTTTATATGTTTTCAATAAATTCCTTATTAAAACAAAAACCTTTAAGAAAGTTGTTACCTTTTAGATGATCTCCGTCATTTCTTGGATGATAAAGTTATGAATGTCGATTTTCATGTCTGGGATGTGGGAGAAAGAGTGATGGTTGTATGGTAGAGAGAGAGAGAGAGAGAGTGACGGAGAGAGAGGATACGGTGGGTAGCGACGGTTGCAGAGAAAGGAAGAAGGTAAAGGTTTTTGTGTTCTTCAATGGGTGGAGAAAGGAAGAAACACAGTGATAAGAATGGAGAAATGGAGAGATGAAGAAGAAGGGTATGGAGAATGAGAGAGATAGATAAGATGAGGTGACACTTGATTTGATGGAGAGAGAGTGGTTATAATAATATTATTCTTATCTAGTAACATTACTATATTACCCTTTTGTAATATAATATTACTAATTGAAACCAAAAAGTCTTCAAATGAATATCATCCATTGATCATATTGGATGGATGGTCAAGATCAAGTTTTCATGGTTTCCACTCTAAGAGTGGGTTTTCATAATATCCTTCCCCTATATATATATATATATATATATATATATATATATATATAAACTTTAGTTAAAAAAAGGCAACGACTACATTTTCAACGGTAAAAAATTTTGGACCAATGGGCTTGCTCGGGACAAAGGGGGGAAGAATCCCTGAAATCCCCGAAAAAAGGGGGGAGCGGTGTTCCCTTCGGGGCCCGAAGCCACCTCATCACCCCGAGTCTCCTCCTCGTGACCACGCCAAACAGTCTAATATGATAGTCAAGAAGGCAAGTAACACATACCTACCAATTATATATATATAGAGAAAACCCAAGTTATTTGGTAAACTCTAGAAACCCTTCTTGTGGTTATTATTCAGCCACATCACCCCAACCAAAATTGATTTTATTATTAGTATGGGGGTAGTAAAGTAATTTTACCCTCCAATCAACTCAATTTGTCACACACCTTCAAGTACAAGTACATCCTTTTTATTCCCCCCATGCTTGCTTTTTCATGATTAGACAAGTTGTCTCCAACTCTTTTTACCAACCTTTACCATCATCATCATCTTCAATCTTTGAAAAAAAACCATTATCATACCATTAAACCTCCAAAAAAAAAAAACCACCATTTGATACAGCTTCTTCAACATTCGAAATCGTGAAAGAGTTCTTTAAAACAAAAGATTTCAACAAAATCGTGTTAATGGTCGTAGGATTTGGAGAGGGGAGTGTTTTTTAGTTGTCTAGTGTTGTAAGAGAAAATGTTGTAGGTGTTAATGGTCGTCGGAGCCAGAACTTGTCGGAGAAGATGACCGGAGTTAAAAACATTTCCAGATCTCACCTTCCTTTTCAGGTACATTTCCAGATCTGAACCACCTTTCTCTATAATCATGTATATTAGACTAAAATATTAGGGTTATATTTGCTTAGATTATTAATTGATCTACAAAAATGTTTTGTTTTTCTTGTTTTGAAAATTTATAATCATATATTCTTGGAAAATTAAAAATTTTCCACAAGTTAGAAACAAGTCTTGGTGTTTTAATTTAATAAGATAATATGAACGCCTAATCTTTGGCTTTAGTCAAATGAGGTTGTAAGACATGTTAAGACATTACATAGAATGGGTGTTTTCTTTTCGGTATAATTTTGGTATTTTACACCCCGTTAAACAAAACAACGTATGTTTTTTTTTGTACCACAATTGTGTTTGTTAACACATGTTCACATTTGGGCCCCGAGTAACATGTGTTACTCCTATTTTTGTATATTAGATGATGAGTTGGTCACACCGGTTAATATCTCATCTATTGTTTTGCAGTTGATAACGAAGACCCCCACTGGTTAACATATGTTAACAAACGAAGTCGAAGGAAGCCGAGAAAAATATGTAGAAAAACTTTTTAATAACGTTTTATTTTTTGTACTCAATGTATAGAGTTACTAGATTTAGTTTGTTTAAGTGGTTAATAGTTTGTAATGATACTTATTAATAACGTGTGTTAATAGTTTGTTAATACAACAAGGGTAACACTTGTTATCACACCTTACAAACACACCGAGTATTACTCTTTTTTGTTGGTAGGGGTTTAAAGGTTTTTACCAGGTTAACACATGTTACCATATTTGCATACACAAGGATAACACATGTTATCACACATCTCAAACAGATATAGTTTTTACTCTTTTGTTTAACTTAACACATGTTAGCTTACAACCACATCAATAACACGTGTTAACAGAAATTTAAACGGTGTTTTTTGTGCTGATTCCCACAGGCTAAGTTTAACGAAAGTGATAACACAGCTGTTTGTTCTTGTATGGCTTTCATATGAATTGGGTATCTATGTCGCCATGTTTTTTTGCGTGTAGCGGTTACTTAGTGCGTATGATCTTTTTAAAACCTTTATTATGTATAAGTTAAAATATGCGATGCCCATGGTGTCCCTTTTGGAATCTAGGCTGTATGTGGTTGCGTAAATTGCTGCTTTGTATTATCTTGTTAATAGTTGTTAGTCATTGCCAAAACTGACAAGAACTTATTCCTCGACTGCCAACTTTGTCAACTTATGCCTCAACCAGGGTTTTATATATAACACATGTTATTCATAAGTTAACAGTTGTTAGTCAATTCGAAAAAATGACAATGCTCGTGCAATCCACTTGTCAACGTGGTTAACACGTGTTAGTCTATTCCACCATAAACAACTGTTAATACATGTCTAACTCTAATCCACGTGCCAACATAGTCAACAAGGTTAACACGTGTTAATACATATATCAAGCACTACCACCAATTAATACACGTCTCACTCTAAACACCACAAACGTGGTTTAAAGGTTTTTACCAGGTTAACACATGTTACCATATTTGCATACACAAGGATAACACATGTGATCACACATCTCAAACTGACATAGTATTTTACTCTTTTGTTTAACTTAACACATGTTAGCTTACAACCATAACAATAACACGTGTTAACAGAAATTATAACAGTGTTTTTTGTGCTGATTCCCACAGGTTCAGACCAAACATTAAGGACATAACTACAAAGAACATCTATAAAACATAACACATGTTACATATTCTGACAAATAACTTACACATTAAGGACACAACTATAAAGAACTTGTTTAAGGACACAACCACATTAAGGACACAACCACAAATAACACCTTCAACCCCTTCTTTTCTGTACACACTGGACATCCTCTCTGACCGTCTCCGGTCACCTTCTAACACCGCGGATGAATATCTTCACAATCAAAGCAAAACCCACTTCAATTTTCTTATATAAAAATAATAAAACTGAATAAATGAAAGAAAAACCCAAATAAAAAACTGGGTTATCACCCAACAAAAACCCAAATCAAGAACACATACATACCTGTTAAAATTGAAGATCATCACCAATGTCGTCGGATCTAAACATTTAAGGTCGTGGGAGGGAGGGAATGATAGAGGAGAAGGGTGATGGAACCACCACTATTGCTACTATTCAACAACAACGATAGAGAAATGCAAAGAAAAAAATAGACTTGGGAGAAAAAGTTACGCCAAGAGAGAGAAGGGTCGGACCGGTTTTCTCCGGCGGATCTATCTTCTCCGGCCACACCTCCGACCACCGGAAACCAACAACTTTAACACTAGCAAAAAAATCACTAAAAAATACACATAACAAAAAAAAAAAGAGACTTGAGAGAGAGAGAGGGAGAGTTATGGCAAGAGAGAGAAGAAAGAAGATGAAGAAGATGAAGAGCACTAAGAAGATGAAGATGAGAAAATGGTGTTTTGAAAAGAAATATGAGAGAGGAGAGAGGAGAGATGAGAGAGAATGTTATTATGATAAAGTTGAAAAGAAAGGGGAGAGAGGAGAGAGGATAGTCAATATTCTTCTACCCATACTACCCTTTATTTTGTGTTTTTGTTTGAAAGAAATCAATTAAATAAAATGAAAAAAACACATTTAATCACAACCATTGATATAGGTTGATATGATAAAGTTGAAAAGAAAGGGGAGAGAGGAGAGAGGATAGTCAATATTCTTCTACCCATACTACCCTTTATTTTGTCTTTTTGTTTGAAAGAAATCAATTAAATAAAATGAAAAAAACACATTTAATCACAACCATTGATATAGGTTGATCAAGGGTTAAGAAAGGGTTTCCAAGGTTTTCTCTCTAAGTGTGGGTTTCCATAATATCTCTTCCCTATATATATACTAGTGGTAATGCCCGCGCGTTGCAGCGGGTGTCCCAAATGGTATCAAATGTAGTTGTATAAGTCATCTATTTAATGATTTATAATAATATTTTGTTTGCAATCATCACTCAGATCAACTCTATTTTTCCATATGTTTCAGCTTGATTGTATCGATGATTAAATGAAACTTGTTGAAGCTTAGGCTTAAGGTGTGGTTTGGGGAAGGAGGTCGGTGAGGTGAGGTGAGGTGAGGTGGCACCCTCCACCGACGGGGAACATATCATACCCACTATAGGCATATACTTATCCAGTAGCTTGATTGAGTCATAATTTACCCATTTGAACTCATTCATTGCTTTTAAGTGGCGCCTATTTTAATCCATAAACCGTTGTGTCATACTCCCCTCCAATGTCTCGCATTCCCTCCAAACTATTGGTACTTGAGTAAAAGACCTTAAACCGATTTCCAGTGTCCCTCTAAACTCTTAGTACTCGAGTAATAGGTGTACCTACACCAGAATCTTGATCCATCAACACCTTGTCAGTGCCATCACCTACCACAGTTTCAGAACTTGAAACTTTAACATAATTACCTGCAACCGGTAAACATATAACGTTTTATGCAAAACTTACACAAAATATAGAACTTTAAATAGTAGTTATAAACACAATTGCTTCATTTCTGTTCTTAATTCTTAAACATGACATTCAAACCAAGATGCCACTCCATCATCCTACCACCCATCACCAAGCCTACAAACTCGCTTCTTTAATGGAAGAGAAACTCAGTAGTGGTGTACCTTCTAGCCCAAAGCATGACATTCAATCAAAACACGGCATTGTATTTTTCAATGTTAGTGTGTATGTACATGCCACATGCTATATTATTTTAAAAAAAAATGCAAGTTCGAAAACATTTTTATTATTTTTTAAAACGAGTAAATAAATTTGCCTTTTAATTTTTTTTCACATGAGGACCTTTTGCACGTATGGTATCCGGTGAGGCAGTGGCAGTTGGCATTACGCATCATCAACTGACACGTTAAAACTTGGTAAAATGAGATTGGTTTCCAAAACCTATTAATATATTGCAAGTTGGTTTCTATTTTTTGCTTGTATTTTAAACTTGGTTGGTAAAATAAAGAAAAAAATAGTAACAAATCCGAGATTCTATTCCATGCAGTTTGCCAATAAAAGAATTCAAATAATAAGGAGAAAAATCTTACCATAAGATGAGAATGAGAACCAATGTTTTGTTTCTTTGACGCAAAACCATTTGGATTCGACAAAGGAGCAGAACTGGTGTTGTTTCTAGGCTGTCCATTAGAATAAATTGTACTGTCTAACCATGGATTCGAGGAGTGCACCCCATCAAACCTGTATAGATCCTGAAACCCGTTTTGTGAACCACTACCATACGATCCATTTGAATTAACCACTGGATTCTGATTTGCCACTGGTCTGGGCGGAGCATCACCCGTGTTTCCCTTGACACTGGCAGCTGTGTCTATAGTAAATGACGGTTGGCCAGCGGCTGTAGGTCTGGTGAAATCACCTTTAGGTGGGGCATTGGTTTGAGTCATGGGCTGAAAATAAGGGCTCGGGTATTGATAATGTTGGGTTCCATAGAGTTGACCATCATGGCTCGCTGTTGGAATGGGTGAACCAGCAGGAGAATATGGACCATACGGTGCATAACCATAACCAGGATACATGAGTGACCCATTTTCCCCATAAACGCCCTGGTAATTTACATACGATCATCACCATCAAGAAAATAACATGAAAAAACATGTAACATTACAAGAATATATGTTCTTACTTGAGACATATCAACTCCATCGGGGTTTAAAAATCTTGAGTAGTCGTTAGTAGCCCCATCATAACCTAACATAATATTATCGTCAATAACTTTAGTAAGAGTTTCCATTTTAAAGATCTACCGGAGCATTATAATATAACTACTACCTCCGTAGTAATAAGCAGGAGAAGCGTATGCGCTAGGAAAATAAGCCACTGTTGGATCCATGAAATCAGGGATCACTGGTGTAAGAGACCTATCAAGTGGCTGACTTTGACCATTCCCATTGACCTCCGAGTCAACCGAGGCCTGCAAGGCACAAAGACCACACAATTAGTCTTGTAACAATCCTAATCAACAGTAAACAAACATGCTTTAACAAATAATAAAAACAAAAAAGCATCACATACTACCACATGATTCTATATCCGAATGTCCTCACCTTGTTAGCAGGCGCCGAACCTTCCAACGTTTTCGATTGAGATTCCAATGACAAATTTTTCAACAAATCAGCAGCTTCTATAGCAAAACAAGTAAAGGAAATATCTTTCATAGCAACTAATCATTTCAGTACAATAAATAAATCTATCATGACCTTATAATAAACATTATAAATTAATTCAAACTAACCAATTATCCAGATCAAGATTAAAACCATCAAAGAACACACATAAACAATAAAGTTTCAAACTTTAATTACTTAACAACTAAAAGAACAATCAAAACACCTAAAAAATGCAACTTTTAATCCAAGCCAATATAAAATCAATCAGAACAAGCCAAAAAGTCAAAAACACCAAAAACACACACATAAAAAACAGCTTAAACCAAGTTACTAATATATTTAAAACACAACAAAGTTGATGTAGAATAAAAACAGCAAAAAACAATAAAAATAGATACATATACTAACCTTTTAGGCACTTACAATTTAAATATCCTTCACAATGTTGACACACAAATAAACATGAGTATTAGTACCCAGTACCACCAAAGGGGGAAAAATGTTATTTATCAAAATCATAAAAGAATAAAACCAACTGACGGGATGAGATCATACCACTTTGAGAAATTATAATATAACTTAATATCCTTGTGCACGATACCATTTGGTTGGAGGCACTCCATTCCAGGATTTGTCGAAAAGATCGGTTCGAGCACCACCTCCTCCGTTCAATTTATGATAAAAAACGACCGGATCGCAGATCCGATGGCAGTGTCTAAAATCTTCCTCACTGTCGATTCTATTTTTTACATCCGATGCCTGGTGCGGCAGAACCATTCCCGCCGCTAGGGTCGATGATTGTGAGCACTGAGCACAACCTTCGTGATACACACCGTCGTCGCTGCTTTGTCCATTTTGACACACCATGAAGGCGACCGTGGCCGTTATCAACCACCACCATTAAAACCATCACCGTTGAAGAGATGAGTTACCGACTTTTCGTCGGAGATGACATTCCTCATCTCTCTCTCTCTCTCTCTCTCTCTCTCTCTCGTATGAGGACTTAATAGTAAAAGAGGGATAATGTTATGGCAGATGGTAGGCAAGAAGCCGTCAATTCATTTTACCTTTTAATTTGATTTAATGTGAAAGGAGCATGGAAGAAGGTGAAGAGATGTAAGGGTAGTGTAGGAATAAATTTTTAAGTTTTAACTAATAATCAAGGATAAAATTACTATAATAACCTTCTAAGTGTCTTAATTTACATCTAAGTGACTAATTTACCCTCATCCAATAAGCTTTATTTTATTGTATATATTGCTTCAAAAGTTATACCCATGACAAAATTACAATATGGTACACAACTCCTCCTTTATAATGTATTATAGATATATATATATATATATATATATATATATATATAGGGCTGGGTTAAAATAAAAACCCTATTGAGTTGTGAAAACTCTAGAAACCCTATATAAACCATTGATCTACTTCATTGGATAGTTAAGATGAAATCTAATTTTTTGATTTAAAAAAGGTTGGTGCTATATTGTTATAAGGTACAATAAAAGGTATTAGTGGAAGATTTTTCTTTTTCTCTCTCCATTTACCTGACACACTTGTAGTTTCTTTATCTATTTCCAATTCTCTAAGAGCATTTAAATATGTACTTTTTTTTTTTATTTAATTCAGTTTTTCTTTCTAGAAAACTAGAGCATATACACTTTTTTTTCTCCAAAATTCATCATTTTCAAAGGCTCATTTGAAATGATTTTATTCAAATTTAAACAGTAAATTTCAAGTTTTATTATTTGATAATCTATATCAATTTATTTGCTTTTATTTAAATTTCATCAGCAAAATAAATGTTTTGAATATAAAAAATAATATAACTATCAAATTCTTTTACTATTTACTCAAATGTAAAATACTCATAAATGTACTAAAAGAATTACAGCGTTGATGTTATAGATGTAACTCACCATCGTTACATATCTAACTATCGATTGTTATGTTACAACTTTGTCATGTTACAGTTTTTTGTTATTATGTTACACATTTACTTTGTCATGTTACAGTTTTTGTTATTATGTTACAGCTTGTATTGTAGCTCTAGTATGTTACAACTTTTGTTATTATCTACAAAAAAATGTTACAACTTATATATTGTATAAATGTTACATCATCATCATCATCATCATCATCTATTGTATAAATGTTACAATATATACAAAACCCACTTTTATTTGTAAGAGTAATGTTAATAATTTTTACATTGTAACAAGACATGTTAAATACAAAAAACATCATCTTTCACTAAAAAAAAACATATATCACGTTGTAACAAGACAAGTTACATATGAAAACCCAATGTGCTTTCTTCCTTAGCTTCTCATTCTCTTGCATTATTAGACAGTTCTCCATGTACAGCTTTGAGTTTAGTCTTTCCATCTTTCTTTTTTTATACTGCAATCAAACACACAGAGAATGATTAAATAGATTATTCAACAAAGCTACGTACAACTCATACCAGCCTTACGTACAACTACTCAAATGCATAGATAATAAAATACTTACCGCAATCTCGAGTTTTGATCATCACTAAACTTGCAACTAAAAATCGGATCGTACCGGATCTTCAAACTCTTTGCCTTTGCCCTCTGTTGTTTCCTTGCATAAGGAATGGATACTGATGTGTCCATCTAATGGATAACCGTAAGGCATGGATCCACAACTTTCATCCATGCATGAACACATTCTTATAAGATTGAGATAAATAAATAAATTAAATAGAAAATAACTCATACACCGACACATTCTTTATAAGATTAAGATAAATAAATAAATTAATCACCTTTTACAGTTGAGTTCGAAAGAAAAGGGCAAACTTATACCCAAACCCAGATCTGTAAGTGTGTGTGTGTTTAGAGAGAGAGAGAGAGATAGAGAGAAAAGAAGAAGCAATGATGATTATGATATTCACCATAAGCAAGGATGATGATGATGATTATCAAAATCACATAAAAAAAGATCCACACACAACCACCGTCGGATCCACGACCCACAACCACCATCTTCAAAACCGGATCGGCCAAGATCTGTTTTATATTACTTAGAAACAACCCCAAGATCTAGACCTCTCCCACCATAACCACTTAGAGCTCTGCATAAAACTTGAATCAATTATGAGAAACCGAGACCTCTCAGCCTCTTCTTCGCAGGTTCATCGTAACTGTCTAGTAGTGGAGGAAAGAAGGGAATCTCGAAGAGAGTGGAGTTGGGTTTCGATGAAGAAGACGATTGTTGTTTTTTAGACATTTGGGGTTTTGATCGATCTTTAATCGTTGTTGTTGTTGTTGTTGTTGTTGTTATTATTATTATTATTATTATTATTATTATTATTATTATTTTAACAGGCAATGAAAGACAGAAAGGTAGGGTTTTGAATTTAACACAGGCAATGAGAGAAATAGAGAGTTGTGGATCTAGATATAGAGATATGAGAGAGAGAGAGAGAGAGAGAGAGATGCATTGAATTTAAAATTAACATATGAGAGAGACTTTTGTGTCAGTCATGCTCAGTCAACCATATGGGTATTTTACCATCTTGCCCTTGTGAAGTATGTATCAAAAGGTAGACGTGGCTGCATTATACCAATTGGATGGGTTTTTAGAGTTTTCACAACTTACCAAGGTTTCTACTAGATACATAGCCTATATATATATATACACACACACACACACACACACACAATTAGTAGATTTCTTTGTGAGAGGCCATTCCTATAGCTATCCGACGGTTGGAGCTTGCCCATGTGTCACGCCACCGAACCCTCCTTTTTAACGGCTGTTAGGCTGAGGGGTATGGTAATCAGGGAGGGGATTGGTGGGTGCCAACTGGCACTTCCCCGACGGGGAACACCGCCCCCCCTGGATTTCGATGCCATGGGGGAAATATCCCGTTCTCCCCGTCCCTCTTCCCAGTGCAATTTTTGACCGTTGGCCATTCGAACGTTTGTTTGGACCATTTGAAAAAAAAAACCTTACTTTTTCTATATTTATATAAAAACTTTCAATTTCAAACCATAAACCACAACCAACATCCTTTCCACACAACCTTAAACTCTATATTTTATAAAACCACACAACCTTTTCATCCTTTCCACATCTACTCTTTTATACAATCATGAGTTCTTCGTCTTCCGAGGAAATGCGATCAATTTTTTTTTGTGGGCGCGATGGTGGAGTCAACAAAAATTCTCTTGGAGTTTGTAGAAGATAGTGACGACAAAGAAACTTCAGTACCTAGAACAAGAAGCGCTACACTAAGTTGAGATCATGAGTGTATATTATTATTGTGTTTTATTTTATAATTCAAAATTTGTTAATGTTATTATATTTTATTTCTCACACCTTTTATTTTAATTTAAGGTGTCCATGATCCTTTGGTGGCGGACTACTTTGCTGACGACTGTGTATACACTGACGACCATTTTAAGCATCGCTTTCGAATGAGTCGCCGTTTGTTCCAACGAATTACCAATGACTTGGCTAATTATGATGAATTTTTCACACTACGATTTGATGCTAGAGGAAAAAGAGGTTTACGACGCTACGAAAATGCGCTTCTGCAATTTGTCAATTGGCGTACGAGACTTATAGTGATTCATGGGATGAATATTTAAGGATGTCTGTTAGAATGAGTTGGGAGTGTTTGTATCAATTTTGCGAAGATATCGTGAAGTTATATAGCAAAGTTTACTTGCGTAGGCCAACGAAGAAGGACATCGAAAAGATCTATTCAGTCCATGCAGAGAGACACAACTTTCCTGGCATGCTTGGAAGCATCGATTGTACGCATTGGTCTGGCGTAATTGCCCCACTGCATGGAAAGGGCAATTTACGCGGGGCGACGTGGGATACCCCTCAATTATTCTAGAAGTCGCTTGCTCACAAGATCTATGGATTTGGATGCATTTTTTGGAGTAGCTGGTTCATGTAACGATTTAAATGTTCTAGCAATATCCATGGTTTTCGACAACATCATTAGAGGTACCGGTCCTGATGATTATTCGTGCTCAACGGGGTTGAATATAAGCACGGGTTCTATCTAGCGGACGGTATATACCCAAGCTATGCATCTATTGTGAAAACGATACCAATTCTCATGGATGAGAAAAGGAAAAAGTTTGCGAAGTGCCAAGAATCGGCGAGAAAAGACGTCGAGTGATTATTTTGGTGTGTTAAAGGCGAAATGGCATGTAATTCACCGCCCCGCACGTGCATGGCATCGAGAAAAATTGAGATATATTATGTACGCTTATACGATACTACATAATATGATAATCGAAGATGAAGGTCGCGCACTATGCGAGTATGATCCGAATGACGTTGAAGAGAATGTGGAGCCGGTTGACGAGGCACAACAAGAATCAAACATGTGGGCGTTACACGATAGTACGGTGCATGGCCACCTTTGCTCGGATTTAATCGATCACATTTGGAACACTTTCCGTGTCGATGATGTTGCTGACGAGTAGTTTGTATTTTTTTTAGTAAACTGCACAGATGGTCCCTGTGGTTTGCACAAATTGCACAGATGCCCCCATCTATTTTGAATGGTCCCCAACGTTGACATTTTATAACATTTTGGTCCTTAACAGCTAACGTCGTTAAGTTTTGTCAGTTAAGTCATGTAAAATGACCAAACTACCCATAGGGACCATCCGTGCATTTTACTCTTTTATATATATTTTCTTAAACCACCACCTCCTCAAACAACCAACATCACCCCCTCCTCCTCCAACCACCACCACCACCTCCCTGAACCCAAACGACCTACCATCCAAAATCAGAATTACCAAACATTGAATACTACTTGTGATGTGACTATTCCAACTTTAAACTACGGTACACATCCAAATGTGTGTTTATGATAGTTGATTATTCATAAGGAGTTTTAAAACTCAGATATAAATGCCCGGCACTGTATATAAACGTATATTGACATTTAATCTTTTATTCATTGTAGTTGACTGTGGGAACTCAAAGGCTTGAAGAGCTTGCTGTTAAGCAATCCAGACAGTTAATTCCTATGACTCCTTCCATGCCTAAATCATTGGTAAGGATTTTTTTTATACTCTGTGTTGCTTTTCATAGCCCATAATATGTGGCTGGGAGAACGATCGGGGTGGAGCAGTTGTGGTGATGGTGGTTGGGGGAACGATCGGGGTGGAGCAGTTGTGGTGGTCGTGGTGAGCAGGTGTGGTGGTCATGGCCAGTGATGGTGGTGGTGATAGTTGGGGGAAGATGGTGGTGGTAGGTGGGGCTGGGAGACATAGAGATGGAGATAGAAAAAGAGGGAGAGTTAATATCTTTTATTTTTTAAAGAGGGATAATATAGTAATTTCACATCAGCTTAACTGAAAAACATAACCTCCATCCAAGCCAGGGACCATTGATGAAACAAAATACAAACCACAGATCCCATACGTGTAATTTCAAAAGGATGAGGAGCAGAGTTTAAATTTGAGCAAACCACAGGGACCATCCGTGCAGATTACTTTTTTTTTTTTTTAGTTTGTTTAGGCTTGTAATTTTTTTAGGTTCGTTTTTTATGCATTTTTGGCTTTTTTTATTTCATGTATTTTCTTTTTTAACTTTGATGAAAAAAATATTAATGAAGTATAAAATATATAAATAAATAAAAATGAATAATAATTAAAAAAGAAAGGAGGAAGGGGGAACCATTTCCCTCATTTGGGGGGCGGGAAGGGGGAAATGACATGACACTGATGTGGACAGGAGGGGAGGGGGAACCACACCCCATAGCCTTACTTCTGCTTTTTTAAAGCTTCACATTCTCCCACTTTTCAAAAACCCCAAATTCACCGTCACCACCAACACACACCACTGCTTGACACTGTAGCATCACCTCCCTCTCACAAATCCTAACCTAGATCGACAACCACATCCCCAACGATGGAGACTTCGATTTTTGAGCACCAATGGTTGTTTCACCTCATGACGTCTGTGCTGTCGTTGGGCGAGATCGACAAAAAGAAAAGCAATGGTGGTGGTTGTGCGGTCAAGGTTTAGTCAGAAACTCTCGATCTCTGATATTGCGGAACATCTAGGGTTTTGATTACGTGGATGAGGAAATGGTGGTGGCGTCATTACAGTGGTAGATTTTGGCACCGATCTATCGTATTGTTTGAGAATAAAGATGCCAATATATTAATAGTAAAGAAAAGATGCAGATGAGAAGAGCAGAAATTGTGGAAAATGGTGGAGGTGGTTTACCTATTAGAGCACACAGTTTTGTGTAAACATTATCTATTTATATATTTTTCTTTTGTGTTATTTTCATTTTGTTTATAACCCTGTCATTAGATTTACCAAAGCATACATGTTTTACTTTATCTTTAGGGAAAATCACGAAAATGATCACTTAACCAAGTTGTCACACCACGCCAATGGCGGAAACACGTGGCGCGACGGTTCAAGAGCATAAAGCCAAGATTAACGCAAATCATAAGTAATTAAGAAAATGGGTCATTTATTTAAGATGTCGAAACCATGTTTGATGTTCACACATAAACGAAAAATTGTTTTTAATACATTAAGGAGGCTTCTCAAATGTATCCCAAATCTTTGGGAAATAAAGTTGAAACCCCTTTGAAACACCCGACGCCCATATGAGAGATTCCCCCGACCCAGCTTGCCACGTTGTCCATCATCTATCAATTACCTGAAAGATATGTTTAAAAAGTCGTCAATATATAAATATTGGTGAGTTCACAGGTTTTTAGTTTATCAAACTTTATCTTTTGGGAATTTCCATGTTATGACAATTTATAGGAGTTGCAAGTTCCTACAATTCTACTTGAGCCTATAACCAAACCAAGACAAATAATAATGCCCCGCTCCAAGTCGTTACTCGGTATCCTACGACTTGATTTCAGAATACGTGCACCCCAGGCATACGCCGATGCATAATCGACGCTATCGATTAGGGGTGGGCCTTGTCAGGCACCAATAGTACTATTCAAATATTCCTTCGGTTTCATTTCCCTGAATTAATGATTATAGTAGAGAGGTCTCAACCCCGAGTGGCGTTCACAACTCAAGTACTTAACCCGTCAAACATTTCCCTAACATATCTTTCCCCCGTAAAACATAAAATGGTTTAAAATGGGGCCGTGAGACTCACCTGAATCTGGGCTTGGCTCAAAAAGGAAGATAGCAAGTTTTGTGGTCTCGCACCTACAAACGTCCTAGGCGTATAAGTCACTACACCTATAGTGCATGTGCCTTGGCAAGTTGTACACCCAACTCCCCGACCACGTGTTGTTCCAATTCCCGTTTAATTAGACGCGTATCCTAGGTTCATTGGCGATGGATTACCCCTTTTCTTACGAGTTATGTATTATTCTCGTTAATACTCTTTGTAACTTGTATACTATTATTCTCGACACGACTCTACCTAACGTATAATTATTTTCCCATTTAAATAATTATACTTAGGATCGTATCGTTCGATATAATGTATTCTTAATACCCGACTCGACTCACTTTGCCGCATATTTATTTTCCCATTTAAATAAATATGCTAAGGTCTTGTCGTTCGGTAGTATATTCTTAACGCCCGACTCGACTTACCATGCCGTACATTTATTTTCCCATTTAAATAATTATACTAGGATCTTGTCGGTATTCACATGTACGTAGATATATTTTGCCTACTCGTCCCGGCTTTCCTTCTCGCATATCTACTTTCCCATTCAAATAGATATACTAGAATTTCATCGAGACGAGCATGTATACATATATCAATGTGTGAATTTTCCTTGTTAAGTCCATACGTTGTTTAGCGTTTTTAATTCTTTATGTTATGCTTTCTCCCACGATTATTCCCTCTAACACTTAGGAAAGTGTTATATAATTTTCACCCATGTTATATATATTTTACTTCTTAAAATATATATATTTTCACGTTTTGCCGCAATGGCATTTTTCTCTAGTTTGTCCGTTTATTTGCTATAGTTAGTTTATGTAACTAAGTCCGATAGTTAAATTTTTTCCAAGTTTCTTCCAATATGTGTTCTATAGAAATATTATTTATATTCCTTATTTACAACCACATATTACTTGGAAAGATGTACTTTTGTATTTTTTTTTATCCAACTTGTTAACTTGTATTCCAAAAATGTTTCCGACACTTTTATATTCCCATTTATATAAAAGTACCCATTTTTGTACAAGTTTTCTCAAGTCCCTACTTTTGTCCAATATTTTATAAAACCTCTATTTTTATAAAATCCTTATGTTAATTTAATTTCCTATTTTTATAAACTTCCATTTTTATAAAAATACATTTTTCAATAAATACACAAGTAGGTTACTAGTGTTTACCAAAACTATACATGAAATAATCATTATTTATGCTTTTGACACCAAACTTTCCGTTAATGCATTTTTGGACCAAAGTTTCTAAAATGTCTATTTTAGTCCATCAACTTTCAAAGTTACAACATTAGTCCCTTAACTTATAAATGCTACTTTTTCCATCCTAACTTCCAAAGTTAGCATTTTTCTTTCAACTAGTGGACTTTAAAGAACCATCTTCTTCATGTTTGATTATTTTTACATTATTCCACTTCTAATAGTCTTATATTTCATAAATAAGGTTACTAATATTTGTGTTTGGTGTATTTGTCCATCATATCCAAATTTCACTCATTTAAGTGAGTAGACTTTAATTTTGTAACTTTTTCATCTATGCCTTTCTAACATATTCCATCTTATTTTATACTTTAGATAGTCATTTTATGATGATTAAAACCATCTTTTAACACATTCAAGTTTCTTTCATAAATCATGCACAAATCATCATCCATCTTAAGTGTATGTACATATTTTTATATTTTCTTGAAATACCACATTACTAATATCAAATCCATGATCTATCCATATTATTATTCTTCCATTTTACTCTTGTAAAACATATTAAGACTTATGTTTCAAAAACCACATTTTACCCAATAATGTACAACTTGCTCATAAGAACACATAATATGAACATTAATAATCAAAGCAAGGTTAAACCTTACTACTAGCTCAAGGCTAGGGAAGACAAAAACCTTGGATTGAATGGGGTTTAGTGTGTGTTCTTCCAATGAGTAAGCTCCAAGCTCTTGAAACACACAATGGGGTTTTGAAAGATGAAGATTTAGAGATGATTTGGAGATGTAAAATTTGAAAAGAAAGTGTATGTGGGGTGGGTATATGCTACGGCTCAAGGGAAGAAGAAGAAGGAGTTTTTGGCTTTTTGATTCAAGTATGCTCACAAGATGCTTATAATATCCCTTCCAAATCCTTCCAAGATCACTTAATATCTTTCTTAGATTATGTAAGATCAAATGGGGATTATGTGGGATATGAAAATCTTTGGGAGATTATGTTAGAGGGTGTTTGGCCGTAAGTTTTAGAGAGAGGGGAGAGGTGATTTGGTGAATTTTTGTGTCCAATAATATCCCATGCAAACCAATGATTAATTGTAATTATATTTGAATTAGTGAGAATTGGAAGAGTTAACCACTTGGGGTGGCCCTAAGCCGGCCCCTTGGGGGTGTTTGGGTGGGGTCCACTTTGCTAAATAATACCCATTATTATTATGTTTAATTCCCTCTCGTTCGGGTACCGTCCGGGTATTTTTCGGGTTTTAATCACGTGTTATCCGGGTATTAAAGATACTTTTAATAACCCTTAAACATAGTCCAGTTTAAGCGTTGATAAGTTATTTAGGCTTTTGCCGGGTGAAATTATAAGTTATGCGCGTATCAGGTGCGGTACGCGCACTTTATTTGTTACCGGGAGATTTGTATAACAAGCTTTCACGTATGGCTTTGGAGTTCCAAAACCCATTATATTTTGTGAAATTACTCTTTATTTTATATCCCGGGTGTCCGGGATCCGTTTCTCTTATTTAATTTTTACCGGGTAATCGCCAGTGTCCATACCGGATAGATTTACTTGCACATGATCCTATCATGTTTTGTCATTAAACATATGCATCCCTATGCATTATTTGGGAATTGCTATCTTTCTAAGGCCTCAGTTAAATAATCAACACATAATTGCATTTAATTACGTTAATCGCGTATAGTTAATTAGTACGGAATTACCTTATTTTTGCCGGTTGTTACATTCTCCCCCGTTAAGAGAATTCCGTCCGGAATTCACTTCGAGTTTTCCGGTATAGGGGTCTTCTCGAATAGGGCGGGATATTTTTGCTTCATCCGGTCCAGCCTTTCCCACGTGAACTCCGGTCCACGCTTGGCATTCCAGCGCACTTTGACCAACCTGATCTTGTTGCGCCTTAATTTTTGGACCTTCCAATCAGTTACCTCGATTGGTTCTTCGACGAAGTGTAACTTGTCGTCAATGTGGATTTCGTCCGCAGGGATGATGAGAGTTTCGTCGGATAGGCACTTCTTTAAATTTGACACGTGGAACGTGTCATGTACACCGTTAAGCTCTTGTGGCAACTTGAGCTTGTATGCCACGGGGCCTACTCTGGTCAAGATTTCGAACGGTCCAACATACCGTGGGTTCAGCTTTCCGCGCTTCCCAAAGCGCGCGACACCTTTCCAAGGTGACACCTTTAGTAGGACCCTGTCTCCGACTTGAAATTCCAAAGGCTTTCGCCTCATATCAGCGTAGCTTTTCTGCCGGTCACGGGCCGCTTTGAGACGTTCTTTTATCAAGAAGACCTTGTCCGTCGTCTCTTGAACAATTTCGGGCCCGGTAAGTTGCTTTTCTCCAACTTCAGCCCAACATAGAGGAGATCTACACTTGCGTCCATATAGAGCTTCAAAAGGTGCGGCTTGCATGCTCGTGTGGTAACTGTTGTTATACGAAAATTCCACCAGTGGCAAGTGTGTATCCCAATTTCCGCTGAAATCGATTGCGCATGCCCGTAACATATCTTCCAAGGTCTGGATGGTTCGTTCACTTTGGCCATCAGTTTGGGGATGATATGTGGTACTCATGTCAAGGCGAGTACCGAGGGCTTCATTCAAACTTTCCCAAAATCTTGAGGTGAAACGACTATCTCGGTCGGATAATGTTCCTCCTTCTCGAATAATGTTCCGGTCGCTCCTAGTAATAATATGCGGCTGGCTTATAGAATAATATTCTGCAATCCCTGTTGTGCGCCGCTTTTCGAAGAATTAATATTGTGTCACCGACTTCCTTCAATACCTCCTCCAATTGAAACCCTCCAAAATTTAGATGGGCCTTTCCAAATTTTTCAAATCGTGACATAAGTCACTTTCTGTTTATTTATTTATTTTTCTTTTTGTTTCTTTTAATATTTATTATTATTATTATTATTATTAAATATACTATTATTATATATAGCATTCTAGCTCCATGCTCTTGACTCGGGTGTTCTTGACTTGCCAAAGGTGCTCGTTTATGCTCCAACGTCCATGAACACCTACAAAATATAAAATAAATACATAAGTAATAAAAATGACACAAAACTTATAAAAATATATAAAAACCTATACTAAATAAAATAGACCAGTGCAAGCCTAAAACTAATAAAAACATTATCTAACCGACTCGAAAACTGTACAAACTTTACACTGGAAATAGATGTATTTTGCAATACATCAATATGCGGTACTCATGTCAAGGCGAGTACCGAGGGCTTCATTCAAACTTTCCCAAAATCTTGAGGTGAAACGACTATCTCGGTCGGAGATGATGGAAATAGGTACACCATGCTTAGACACCACTTCCTTAATGTACAAACGGGTCAATTTCTCCAACTTATCCGTTTCGCGAATTGGGAGGAAGTGTGCGGATTTCGTCAATCGATCAACAATTACCCAGATCATGTCATGGCCGCTTGTTGTCCTGGGTAACTTGGTGATGAAATCCATGGAAATCTGCTCCCATTTCCATTCAGGTATTTCCGGTTGTTGGAGCAAGCCGGATGGTCTCTGATGCTCGGCTTTAACCTTCGCGCAAGTTAAGCATCGCGCAACATAAGCTGCTATATCCCTTTTGAAATTTGGCCACCAGTAAAGTTCTTTCAAATCATGGAACATCTTGTCTGCACCGGGGTGAACCGAATATCGGGAACTGTGAGCTTCGGCCAATACCAGTTCACGCAATCCACCATACACTGGTACCCAAATTCTATTCAAGAAATACAAGGTTTGATCTGCCTTCGGCTCCAGTGAATCAACCATCTTCCGCAATCTTTCACCTTTGACATTCTCGGGTTTAAGAGCGTTAATTTGAGCTTCACGAATCCGGTCAGTCAGGTTCGTGTGGATAGTTAAACCCAAGGCTCGGACACGCAATGGCTTAACCCGTTCCTGGCGACTTAAGGCGTCGGCCACAACGTTCGCCTTTCCGGGATGGTACTTTATCTCACAATCGTAATCGTTTAATAATTCGACCCATCGCCGTTGTCGCATGTTCAAATCCTTCTGATCAAAGATGTGTTGTAAACTCTTGTGATCAGTGAAGATTGTGCACTTAGTTCCATATAAATAATGTCTCCAAATTTTGAGAGCGAATACCACTGCTCCCAATTCCAAATCGTGTGTAGTGTAATTCTTCTCGTGGATCTTTAGTTGCCTGGAAGCATACGCTATCACTTTTTCTCGTTGCATCAATACACAACCCAAGCCTTGATGAGAGGCGTCACAGTAAACTACAAAATCTTCCGTTCCATCGGGGAGTGACAATATTGGAGCGCCACATAACTTCTCCTTTAGTATTTGAAATGTGTTTTCTTGCTTTTCCGTCCACTCAAACTTTTTATCCTTTTGGGTTAGCATGGTCAAAGACTGTGCTATCTTAGAAAAGTTCTCGATGAATCTTCTGTAATAACCCGCAAGGCCAAGAAACTGTCGTACCTCGGTAGGAGTTCTGGGGCGTCCCAATTTTTAATTGCCTCGATCTTGGCGGGATCGACGTGTATACCTTTTTCATTCACCACGTGGCCTAGGAAGTGGACTTCTCGAATCCAAAAGTCACATTTCGAGAACTTAGCATAGAGCTTCTCTTTACGTAGGACCTCCAGGATTAAACGAAGGTGGTTTTCGTGGTCTTCTCTGGTGCGTGAATAGATCAAGATGTCATCAATAAAAACAATGATGAACTTATCTAAATACGGCTTACACACGCGATTCATTAAGTCCATGAAAATGGCCGGTGCGTTAGTTAAGCCGAATGGCATTACCAAAAATTCGTAGTGCCCATAACGAGTCCTGAATGCCGTTTTTGGTACATCCTCTTCTTGGATACGCAACTGGTGATAGCCGGACCTTAGATCAATCTTGGAATAGAAGCTGGATCCTTGGAGTTGATCATTTTTCTAATAACCTATGGTTATAGACTAGATTATTTTTCTAATAAGCGAATTCCCTATAACCATGGCTCTGATACCAATCTGTAACACCCCAACCGATGGCGGAAACATCGGGATGTCACGTAGTGATGATTGTTCAGTAGCTCATGGTGAATAATAAATTTCATTAAATGATTTAAATAAATTACATACAATTGTTCTACAAGAATTCGTACATCAAATTGAATAAAACTATGCACATATCTTCAAGCAAATCTTCAAGCAAGTAGAACCTGAAACATGTTAAGTTGAAAATATTTTGGGTCAACAAAAGTTGGTGAGCATTACATAGGTTTTGATAATCAAATGAAATTGTTGTGCAATTCATGTGTCATGGCAATCCAGTCCATATGTGAAAACATACTAGAAGTAAATCGAGTGCATAATCAACCATTGTGACTGTTGTATTGTGGTACATCCCATACTCTCATGGTTCACTCGTTTATATTGCAGTAACAAACACCCACACAACCTTTGTAGGAGGCACGTATCCGGGTGGGATTGTCAGTCCAATAGATCTATCAATGTATACCGTCGGTTGATCAATGTTTATGCTAAAATTGTGCTTACCCTAGTCATGTTCAAGACATAATGCAACATAGAAAAACACATAGACACATTGATGATTGAATTGCATAAATGATGTTGTAACATGTTTCACCCCAAAAATGGTGATAAATAGAAAAGGGGCTATGTAAAACTCACCTTAGCAAATTGTTATACTTCTTGAAAATTGATTAGTGGTGTTGCCCAAACAATGCCAAATATCACCCTATAATAAGGTAATAAATATGTCTAAGTCTATCTAGTCTACAAATGTATATGTTCTAGGGCTTCGAATTGGGGATAAATACTCGTTTGATTAATAATAAAAATATTTGATAATTGAGAGAAATTTAGTAATAAAATAGACAAAAATCTTTTTATAAAATTTAAATTTAAGAAGGTCACAAAAATGTGTTTAAAGTATAAAAATAATTTTTACAAAATTATTTTCTTTAAAATAGAATATTAATTCTATTTATAACAAATTGTCAAAATTTAACTTTAATATTTAAAAATATTAAAATTAAAGGATTATTAGTTTAAAATTTATATTTCTGATCTAAATAATCAGAAATAATTTGTATAAAATTTTGGTGCAAAAATATTAAAAATTGGATTTATTATGATTTAATTATGATTAAAACTAACAAAAATTGATTAAAAATATTAAATAAATGATTTTTCTGAAATAAAAATCATTTCAGAAAAGTTTATCATTATATAAACTCAGAATAATTTTTGTGGAAATTTATAAATTTGTTTTGATATTTTAATGGAATTTTATAAATATAATAGAATAAAATTGATTTAATTATTAAATATATTAAATAAATGAACTTTTGAAAACTAAAAATTGTGGGTGAAACCTTTTCATCAGGTTGATACAAAATAATTTTTGTAGAATTTTTAAAAGAGTTTTAATAAATAAAAATGAATTTATAAAATTATATGTATTATATGTAATTATTTGGTTTTGTTTGATTAAAAACAAAAAAAAGAACAAAAGATATGCCACTGCCGGGACTCGAACCTGGGTGGCTTAGGATGATAGCACCAGACACAACCACTTGGTCCAGACCAGTGGTTGTGTTGATTCTTGTTTTATTAAAATAAATATCATAACAGAAATCATGTTCTTCCCCAATTATAAGCCTTCGAGCCCTAGAATTTGCAATTGATTAATCACACAACGTTAACCCAATTAATCATGGGGTAAACGTTGTGTGTAGGCCGATCAATGAAACCCACAAATAAAATTAGACTTACAATACAGAATCGAAGACTAACGAATGGTCAAACCCCGAAGTCAAAAACTCGAACAGAAACCTACGAACAGTGAGTTTTTAAGAGAAATTGGAGGTTGAGAGGGATTGTTCGGCGAGGTGAGGAGGTCCAGAAGAGTTCAATTTATAGTGAGGTTGTCTAGGTGTTTGATTTGGCAAGTTTGACTTCGTTTTGAATGTTGACGCGTTATTAATCAAAATTGGAAACAATTGATTGATAATTGACGAAGGATTGAGTCAGAATAGGCCGATAATCGTGTTGTAATGCCAATTCTAGATCAATTACGAGTCAATGATATTGATTATGGAAGGTCATTGATCTCAGTTGACTTTCCAAGTCAACTGAGATGGATTCTGAATCATGATATAATTAATTCGCGTCCGGATTATAACAAGTATAAGGGCTAGAGCAGTTGGTTGTGTGTGGTGTGTATATGGAACCGGCTGAGGACTCGGGTTCGAACCCCGGCCTCAGCAAATAATTTTTAACAATTATTTTTAATATATATCTGATATATATATATAATATATATATATATATTATGAATAATTAGGGTTTCAAAATGCCACAAAAATAATTAAGTGCAAACAATATTAATAAAACTTGTCGTTTTTTATCCAGATTATACGTAACGTACTATTATTAACGCGAAATGTTACAGTCTCCCCTACTTTTAGGAACTTCGTCCCGAAGTTAAAGAAAGACACCAGGTTTACAATTGGTCGACTACCGAAAACCTTGATAAAATTTCTCACTACCTTAACGTACCTGTAAATTCATGATTACGTTCCGGACCGTAATTACCAATTTACCTTACATTAGGGTTTTGTGTCCTTTTATGACTCTACCGATTGTTGAGCAGGTTCGATAGTCTCCACCAGTCGTTAAGCAGGTGGTAGGGCCTCTCCCGACTGTTGGAAAGACATGATGACCTCTATCAATCGTTGAGTAGGTTGTTTGGTAGTCAACTAATTGATGTACAAGTAAGCAAGTATGATTATAGATATAGCAATTAGTTCACATTCAAACAAGCATGCACTCAGATGTTATGATAATACTCGAATTTATTATTTGAATCAAAAAGTGTCATTACATGGAATTAAAGAGAAAGTAGACATCATTCAAATGGTGGGGTTAGCTGTTAAGTAGCTGGAGGGTCTCTAGCGGGGTTATTTGGGGCATCAAGAGCGTTTGTAGCAGGGATTCGACAAGCATCCGCAAGATGCCCATACCTTTGACAATTGGTGCACTGTCGGCAGGGAACTTGAGTTGGGTGGTGATACTGGCAGGTATCACACTTAGGTTTGTTCCCGTTGTATCGTTTCTTGTTGGGTGGGACAGTGGTGTCTATTGCAAAATTCCTGACCTTGCACTTTCCGTTGGTTGAGGCCTCAGTTTTGATATCAACGGCAGGTTGGGGAGTATCCTTTTTCTTTTCCCCTTTACGGGTTAGGGTTCCTGCCTTCACGTGGTTATCTGTTAGGGTGGCAGCCAAACGCTGTGCTTCCTCCAAAGTAGCAGGGTTCCTTCCCCACACCGTGTCTTGAATCTGCATCGGTAAGCCACCAATGTATTTTTCGATTGCAATAGGCAAGGGAGTGACCTTGTGGGGTAGTAGTAGGCTAAGTTCGTGAAAACGAGTGTTGTAAGCAAGGTTTTCTCCACTATCTTGAGCAAGATCATGAAATTCATCTTCCAGCTTCTTGATTTCGTTACGAGGGCAGAACTATGCCTTCATAATGTCTTTAGCTTGATCCCAAGTTAAGGCCAGTGCAGCTTCAGTCCCACGAGTGCGCTTTTCCTCATTCCACCAAGTGAGTGCTCGTTTGTGAAGAACACTCATGGCATAACGGACCTTGAAGTTGTCGGGGCACTCACTGTTGATGAAGGTATTCTCAATACCCTCAAACCATTGTAGGAGTCCTGTAGCTCCTTCTTCTCCACTGAACTTTGGGGGATTACAAGAATTAAAGTGCTTAAGGGTACAGGCTGGAAGACCATTCCCATTCCCGTTGTGGTTTCCATTTCCATTACCATTGCCATTACCGTTCCGTTACCGTTCAACTGGATGACTTGAGCTAGTAAGTTGGGAACCAGAGTTGCGATTTGCTGCGCCATTTGTTGAGAAATGATTGCAGCCAGTTGGGCATCGACACCATTGTTGTTGTTGTTGTGGTTAGTGTCATGGTTATGATTGTGATTGCTACTCCCTTCATCATGATTGTTACCACTGTTAAGACGAGCACTGCGACGTGGAGGCATGATCTGTAAGAGACACAATGAAGGTTTAATAAGACATGAATGAGGTAATATAAGGAATGTAATCATTTATTCATTAATTAAAACGAATAAACGAAAACGTTGACTTATCAAAGATTCTGAATTTTAATAACATATGAAGACATGCTTTAGCCTATAAGTGAACACTCATCCCGAGAATTCCCATGTAGGCATCCGGGTCCCTCGTCTGATTGGGATATATGCGCAATGCCAGCCTAGACAGAAGACTCAGAATACAGGCGTTCACCCTTCCAGATTACACGTGTTCGTTATTAAAATCTAGAACTTCGACGAGATCTCAAGATGGTTCAGGTTAAACCTGAGGATTTTGCCTTATTAGTCTAAGAGTGGATCCAGTGATGGAGAGCAACCTTCTTGTAGGGATTGAAAGTAGGGATATGAAGTAGGAGGGAGATAGAGAATAGCAAGTAAAAGAAGCAAGTACTGGTTAAATCCTATGGTTATAGACTAGATTATTTTTCTAATAACCTAATTCCCTATAACCATGGCTCTGATACCAATCTGTAACACCCCAACCGATGGCGGAAACATCGGGATGTCACGTAGTGATGATTGTTCAGTAGCTCATGGTGAATAATAAATTTCATTAAATGATTTAAATAAATTACATACAATTGTTCTACAAGAATTCGTACATCAAATTGAATAAAACTATGCACATATCTTCAAGCAAATCTTCAAGCAAGTAGAACCTGAAACATGTTAAGTTGAAAATATTTTGGGTCAACAAAAGTTGGTGAGCATTACATAGGTTTTGATAATCAAATGAAATTGTTGTGCAATTCATGTGTCATGGCAATCCAGTCCATATGTGAAAACATACTAGAAGTAAATCGAGTGCATAATCAACCATTGTGACTGTTGTATTGTGGTACATCCCATACTCTCATGGTTCACTCGTTTATATTGCAGTAACAAACACCCACGCAACCTTTGTAGGAGGCACGTATCCGGGTGGGATTGTCAGTCCAATAGATCTATCAATGTATACCGTCGGTTGATCAATGTTTATGCTAAAATTGTGCTTACCCTAGTCATGTTCAAGACATAATGCAACATAGAAAAACACATAGACACATTGATGATTGAATTGCATAAATGATGTTGTAACATGTTTCACCCCAAAAATGGTGATAAATAGAAAAGGGGCTATGTAAAACTCACCTTAGCAAATTGTTATACTTCTTGAAAATTGATTAGTGGTGTTGCCCAAACAATGCCAAATATCACCCTATAATAAGGTAATAAATATGTCTAAGTCTATCTAGTCTACAAATGCATATGTTCTAGGGCTTCGAATTAGGGATAAATACTCGTTTGATTAATAATAAAAATATTTGATAATTGAGAGAAATTTAGTAATAAAATAGACAAAAATCTTTTTATGAAATTTAAATTTAAGATGGTCACAAAAATGTGTTTAAAGTATAAAAATAATTTTTACAAAATTATTTTCTTTAAAATAGAATATTAATTATATTTATAACAAATTGTCAAAATTTAACTTTAATATTTAAAAATATAAAAATTAAAGGATTATTAGTTTAAAATTTATATTTCTGATCTAAATAATCAGAAATAATTTGTATCAAATTTTGGTGCAAAAATATTAAAAATTGGATTTATTATGATTTAATTATGATTAAAACTAACAAAAATTGATTAAAAATATTAAATAAATGATTTTTCTGAAATAAAAATCATTTCAGAAAAGTTTATCATTATATAAACTCAGAATAATTTTTTGTGGAAATTTATAAATTTGTTTTGATATTTTAATGGAATTTTATAAATATAATAGAATAAAATTGATTTAATTATGAAATATATTAAATAAATGAACTTTTGAAAACTAAAAATTGTGGGTTAAACCTTTTCATCAGGTTGATACAAAATAATTTTTGTAGAATTTTTAAAAGAGTTTCAATAAATAAAAATGAATTTATAAAATTATATGTATTATATGTAATTATTTGGTTTGTTTGATTAAAAACAAAAAAAAGAACAAAAGATATGCCACTGCCGGGACTCGAACCCGGGTGGCTTAGGATGATAGCACCAGACACAACCACTTGGTCCAGACCAGTGGTTGTGTTGATTCTTGTTTTTATTAAAAATAAATATCATAACAGAAATCATGTTCTTCCCCAATTATAAGCCTTCGAGCCCTAGAATTTGCAATTGATTAAATCACACAACGTTAACCCAATTAATCATGGGTAAACGTTGTGTGTAGGCCGATCAATGAAACCCACAAATAAAATTAGACTTACAATACAGAATCGAAGACTAACGAATGGTCAAACCCCGAAGTCAAAAACTCGAACAGAAACCTACGAACAGTGAGTTTTTAAGAGAAATTGGAGGTTGAGAGGGATTGTTCGGCGAGGTGAGGAGGTCCAGAAGAGTTCAATTTATAGTGAGGTTATCTAGGTGTTTGATTTGGCAAGTTTGACTTCGTTTTGAATGTTGACGCGTTATTAATCAAAATTGGAAACAATTGATTGATAATTGACGAAGGATTGAGTCAGAATAGGCCGATAATCGTGTTGTAATGCCAATTCTAGAACAATTACGAGTCAATGATATTGATTATGGAAGGTCATTGATCTCAGTTGACTTTCCAAGTCAACTAAGATGGATTCTGAATCATGATATAATTAATTCGCGTCCGGATTATAACAAGTATAAGGGCTAGAGCAGTTGGTTGTGTGTGGTGTGTATATGGAACCGGCTGAGGACTCGGGTTCGAACCCCGGCCTCAGCAAATAATTTTTAACAATTATTTTTAATATATATCTGATATATATATATATCTGATATATATATATATATATATATTATGAATAATTAGGGTTTCAAAATGCCACAAAAATAATTAAGTGCAAACAATATTAATAAAACTTGTCGTTTTTTATCCAGATTATACGTAACGTACTATTATTAACGCGAAATGTTACACGTAGTGTGCCAGCACATCCCTGGCGTCTATAATCCGGGCCCACATGAGACGGGCCTGCTGATCCATCTGACTCACAGTGCGCTGTACTGTGTCAGCGAGGATCCGGAAGTCGCTCTCCAACGAGATCATCGTGGACCAGGCCGGTCCGGATAATGGGGCCATCCCGTGGGGCTGTGACGACCCGAGTATATCGGTGTACATCGGCTGGGATGGGCCGACTTGGTCTGGCATCGGTAGGGATGGGAAGGGCTGAGCAAAACCCAGTAATCCAGGGTGAAGTGGGGTGGTATCTGGTACGGGTCCCCTGCACCTAGAGTATATGGTGCAGGTGGTGGTATCATAAAGGGGGCTCCTGCACCCACAGTGTACGGTGCAGGTGGTGGTATGGTAAGCATCTCGGGGAGGGGTGGTAGTATGGGAAAGGTGGTAATGGGTAGTGTCATGGGTGCTGAGGAAGGTGCTATGAGCTCGGCCAATGGGACCATGAGGGGCTGTGTAACAGTGATCCACTCTGGAGCGGATATCATGACGGTAGGGGTAGTGGGGCTCGCAGTAGCGAAAGCTGTCAAGCCTGCTCGGTGTAGCTCAGAGCTACGGGCTGAGCTACCCTCTAGGATGTGCCCTGCAGAGGCTGGCCCATCCTGTGGTACGGGCTCCGGTAGGGCGAGTAGGGTTGTAGGTGCAGCAGGGGCGTCCTCCATCATCGGAGCAACGGGCTCCTCCAGGTCCGCCGGGGGAATCGGTATGGCAATGTACTCCACAGACGCTGTCGACTCGTCGTCGGAGTCGTCTGAGATCCATCCGTTATGTCCTCGGGCAAGAGGCACAAGCCTCATACACGGGGGAACGGGAATGTGAGGGTGGGTAATGGCTCACGATTGACGTGGGCATGTCGATCGAATGGAGACTCTACGGTCTCAGACTGTGTGGGGGCGGGTCTCGAGGGACCTGCACAGTCCGCAGGTAAATCCCTGACGGCGCGAATGGGGTGGGGTGGTAACGGTGCGGCAGGTAGTGGCACTAGAGGCAGATCGGCCTATGGTGCCCCTGCCATCGGTAGGTCAGCTATGGCGGCCATGTCTCCTCCAGCGGGGGCCCACTCTGGGTCCTCACTGGGATCTGTCTCTTCGGAGCTGTCGCTGTCTGCTCCTCCCATGGCGGCGTCTACCTCCATGTCCTCATCCTCTGGGTCTAGTACTACGACCTCGATCGGTGGGGGTGGCAAAATCTGAATGCTACTATCGTAGCTCGGCGCGGCACTCTCGGCATCTGACATTCCTGGCAAAAGAACCGTACTAATATTTATATATTATCCATTAGAAAGTTAAGCGTACATTAAGGCATTCTTCCTAACTTCTAATACTAATGTAGTACGCACTAGTACCCATGGCTAGCTTGGTCGGAATCTCTTCATACCCAATGTTCTTTTCTTTCGAAATAATTTACTTTATTGCGTTTTATACAATGGTTTTTGAAAGCTTCATCTTTTGAACCAAATCCGGTTATAGTTTAGATTTTAAAAATACTAATTCGCTATAACCTTGGCTCTGATACCACTTTCTGTCACACCACGCCAATGGCGGAAACATGTGGCGCGACGGTTCAAGAGCATAAAGCCAAGATTAACGCAAATCATAAGTAATTAAGAAAATGGGTCATTTATTTAAGACGTCGAAACCATGTTTGATGTTCACACATAAACGAAAATTGTTTTTAATACATTAAGGAGGCTTCTCAAATGTATCCCAAATCTTTGGGAAATAAAGTTGAAACCCCTTTGAAACACCCGACGCCCATATGAGAGATTCCCCCGACCCAGCTTGCCACGTTGTCCATCATCTATCAATTACCTGAAAGATATGTTTAAAAAGTCGTCAATATATAAATATTGGTGAGTTCACAGGTTTTTAGTTATCAAACTTTATCTTTTGGGAATTTCCATGTTATGACAATTTATAGGAGTTGCAAGTTCCTACAATTCTACTTGAGCCTATAACCAAACCAAGACAAATAATAATGCCCCGCTCCAAGTCGTTACTCGGTATCCTACGACTTGATTTCAGAATACGTGCACCCCAGGCATACGCCGATGCATAATCGACGCTATCGATTAGGGGTGGGCCTTGTCAGGCACCAATAGTACTATTCAAATATTCCTTCGGTTTCATTTCCCTGAATTAATGATTATAGTAGAGAGGTCTCAACCCCGAGTGGCGTTCACAACTCAAGTACTTAACCCGTCAAACATTTCCCTAACATATCTTTCCCCCGTAAAAACATAAAATGGTTTAAAATGGGGCCGTGAGACTCACCTGAATCTGGGCTTGGCTCAAAAGGAAGATAGCAAGTTTTGTGGTCTCGCACCTACAAACGTCCTAGGCGTATAAGTCACTACACCTATAGTGCATGTGCCTTGGCAAGTTGTACACCCAACTCCCCGACCACGTGTTGTTCCAATTCCCGTTTAATTAGACGCGTATCCTAGGTTCATTGGCGATGGATTACCCCTTTTCTTACGAGTTATGTATTATTCTCGTTAATACTCTTTGTAACTTGTATACTATTATTCTCGACACGACTCTACCTAACGTATAATTATTTTCCCATTTAAATAATTATACTTAGGATCGTATCGTTCGATATAATGTATTCTTAATACCCGACTCGACTCACTTTGCCGCATATTTATTTTCCCATTTAAATAAATATGCTAAGGTCTTGTCGTTCGGTAGTATATTCTTAACGCCCGACTCGACTTACCATGCCGTACATTTATTTTCCCATTTAAATAATTATACTAGGATCTTGTCGGTATTCACATGTACGTAGATATATTTTGCCTACTCGTCCCGGCTTTCCTTCTCGCATATCTACTTTCCCATTCAAATAGATATACTAGAATTTCATCGAGACGAGCATGTATACATATATCAATGTGTGAATTTTCCTTGTTAAGTCCATACGTTGTTTAGCGTTTTTAATTCTTTATGTTATGCTTTCTCCCACGATTATTCCCTCTAACACTTAGGAAAGTGTTATATAATTTTCACCCATGTTATATATATTTTACTTCTTAAAATATATATATTTTCACGTTTTGCCGCAATGACATTTTTCTCTAGTTTGTCCGTTTATTTGCTATAGTTAGTTTATGTAACTAAGTCCGATAGTTAAATTTTTCCAAGTTTCTTCCAATATGTGTTCTATAGAAATATTATTTATATTCCTTATTTACAACCACATATTACTTGGAAAGATGTACTTTTGTATTTTTTTTATCCAACTTGTTAACTTGTATTCCAAAAATGTTTCCGACACTTTTATATTCCCATTTATATAAAAGTACCCATTTTTGTACAAGTTTTCTCAAGTCCCTACTTTTGTCCAATATTTTATAAAACCTCTATTTTTATAAAATCCTTATGTTAATTTAATTTCCTATTTTTATAAACTTCCATTTTTATAAAAATACATTTTTCAATAAATACACAAGTAGGTTACTAGTGTTTACCAAAACTATACATGAAATAATCATTATTTATGCTTTTGACACCAAACTTTCCGTTAATGCATTTTTGGACCAAAGTTTCTAAAATGTCTATTTTAGTCCATCAACTTTCAAAGTTACAAACATTAGTCCCTTAACTTATAAATGCTACTTTTTCCATCCTAACTTCCAAAGTTAGCATTTTTTCCAACTAGTGGACTTTAAAGAACCATCTTCTTCATGTTTGGTTATTTTTTACATTATTCCACTTCTAATAGTCTTTTATTTCATAAATAAGGTTACTAATATTTGTGTTTGGTGTATTTGTCCATCATATCCAAATTTCACTCATCTAAGTGAGTAGACTTTAATTTTGTAACTTTTTCATCTATGCCTTTCTAACATATGCCATCTTATTTTATACTTTAGATAGTCATTTTTATGATGATTAAAACCATCTTTTAACACATTCAAGTTTCTTTCATAAATCATGCCCAAATCATCATCCATCTTAAGTGTATGTACATATTTTTATATTTTCTTGAAATACCACATTACTAATATCAAATCCATGATCTATCCATATTATTATTCTTCCATTTTACTCTTGTAAAACATATTAAGACTTATGTTTCAAAAACCACATTTTACCCAATAATGTACAACTTGCTCATAAGAACACATAATATGAACATTAATAATCAAAGCAAGGTTAAACCTTACTACTAGCTCAAGGCTAGGGAAGACAAAAACCTTGGATTGAATGGGGTTTAGTGTGTTCTTCCAATGATTAAGCTCCAAGCTCTTGAAACACACAATGGGGTTTTGAAAGATGAAGATTTAGAGATGATTTGGAGATGTAAAATTTGAAAAGAAAGTGTATGTGGGGTGGGTATATGCTACGGCTCAAGGGAAGAAGAAGAAGGAGTTTTTGGCTTTTTGATTCAAGTATGCTCACAAGATGCTTATAATATCCCTTCCAAATCCTTCCAAGATCACTTAATATCTTTCTTAGATTATGTAAGATCAAATGGGGATTATGTGGGATATGAAAATCTTTGGGAGATTATGTTAGAGGGTGTTTGGCCGTAAGTTTTAGAGAGAGGGGAGAGGTGATTTGGTGAATTTTTGTGTCCAATAATATCCCATGCAAACCAATGATTAATTGTAATTATATTTGAATTAGTGAGAATTGGAAGAGTTAACCACTTGGGGTGGCCCTAGGCCGGCCCTTGGGGGTGTTTGGGTGGGGTCCACTTTGCTAAATAATACCCATTATTATTATGTTTAATTCCCTCTCGTTCGGGTACCGTCCGGGTATTTTTCGGGTTTTAATCGCGTGTGTGACACCCGGCAACTTCCGATCTACACCGACGTGATTTTTATTATAAAAATTAAATATTTATTTTAAATATTGTTAATTATTGAAGTTTCGGAAGTTTACGGATCTTTTTAACAACGGAAATTTGCGACCGATTTATTTAACGCAATTTAAACGCGTGTTCTGAAAATACGCATTCGGATAACGAAAATATTTATATTTTGCTCGGTTTACTGTACTTTATAATTACAAACAAAACCGACAAACTTTTATAATTAATTATCGAGCCTAACTCTGAACCGAGACGTTTTAAGTTTAGAACGGGTTTGATACGCGGTGCACACCTACCTAACCTAAACCCTACCTATAAAAGGAACCTAATCCCTCATCCCCTTCATTTTCTTTGGCAGCCGCAATACCCCCTCTCTCTCTAGAAAATCTGCACCTCTCTCTCTCTAACCGCTCCCTCCCTCTCGTCCCTGTTAGTATGACGCCGGCCACCACCAAGCTTGGGTGGTGGCGCAGCAGGCCTGTGAGCCGAAAACACCAACAAACAACAGCAAACAGTGGCGGCGTGAGGGTTTTCAGGCCCAAAAACGGGCTGTAATGGTCCAGGTGGTGATGAATCGGAGCTGGTGGAGTTGTTTAGGTGATGTTGGCTGAGATGGTGGTGGTTGTGACAGGTTGGGTGAAGGCCGACGGTAGCGGAGGTGGTGATGCAGGTCCGGTGTGTTTTTCATCAGATTTGGAGGGTTTCGGTTGTGGTGGTTGAGGGTGATGGTTGGTGGTTTGGTTCGGCCCGGTGGTGGTGGTTCGTGGTGGATGCCGGTTCAGAAAGGTGGCGTCTGGTGGTTGCAGCCGAGGTTGGTTCAGGTACGGTTGCTTTTGGCTCGGTTTGGTTTGGTTGTGGTTTGGGTGTGTCGGGTCAGATCTGGTCGGGTTTTGGAGCAGGTTGCTGGGGTTCGTTTTCGAGTTCGGGCCTGGGGTCTTGGTTTAGATTTGGTCCCGGTTAGGTCCGGGTCAGATCCGTGTTCGTTTGATCTCGAGACAGTTTTGGGTCTTGAGTGTTGTGATATTTGGACACGGTTCAGCTTTTGGTTTGTTTTGGGTTCGAGTCACGGGTTCGGTTCCGGTCGGGTTGATTTTGGTTAGATCCGAGTTCACGTTTTGTTCGAGATCGGGTTCGGTTCGGGTCTTGTTCGGGTCAGATCTGGATAGTCAAAGCTGGTCAAACTTTGGTTCCGGCCTACATGTAGTTCGAGGTGGCTCCGGGTTACACGCGATGATTTGGTATAACTTACATTCGTATTTTATTATTTATTATAGATATCTTATATTTATAAATTTATATATTTGTAAATATTATTATGTTTATGAATATTGTAAATGTATAAATATATTGATATGGATGAACAGTTTTGACTCGCGAACGAACCAAATAAAAACAATAACCGGTAACAATATTAAATATCGAACGATTTGGTAAACGATTAACTTGACGTGACTTATGGTTTCGAACTCGGACTAAATATAATTGGACTATATTGTCGGACTATATTATATATATATATTGGTATATATATATATTTATATAAATAAGTATACATAGGTGACGAAACGTATAGTCTCGTGAATCGGAAATGTGGATAAAAGGACTTGATGAATTGTGTTTGAAAGTTGATTTTGGGGAAAATTGTAGACAACGGGTGTTGTCTGGTTTGTACAAAAACAGAGGAAACTCTGCCCAAATTTTTATAAAAATTAAAGCGTAACGAACTACCATTTTTATAAATAAATTTCCGTAAGTGTTTTGGACAAATGCATTATTATATACAAATCGAAATGCTTTTAAGGACTATTTATTCGTAGCAATAAAGATGATTTCAAACAATATTTGGGAAAAAGTAACAAATGTCATTGATCGGTTTAATAACTAAATTTGTATTTCCTCAAAGGGTATTTTCTAAAATATAATTACGCAAAACAAATACATTTACATGATTTGCGAGACGAGCTACGATTCAGGATAATATACGTTTCGGGGTACTAGTCCAACATGGTTTATACACAAATAGTAACAAGTGTGCAACTTGGGTGTTATGTAATACGTGAATTAAGTTAAGTCATTGTCGGTTCGTCGAGTTGAAACGTATTTAAACTCGTGATGGTACACACGAGTCTAGACAGTCGGATAGACTATCTTTTAGGTGGTTAATAAGCTAGGCTTATGTGTGATAGACTGTTAAGGTGTCCTTTGTTGGTAATTAGGGCACGAGGAAGTCGGTCGAGGTCTCAGGCTTTGTTTGCTAGCTTAGCACGGAAATTAAGGTGAGTTCATAACCCCACTTTTTACTGTTTTATAAATGTTTCCGGGGTGGAAGACATGCTTCTTTTATGAAAAACTGAGGAACTTAAAACGAAACAAAGTTTTGGAAAATGAAACGGGTTGCATGAGTTTACGGCTCCTCTTTTAACTGGTTTCACTTTTCGGGGGAGAAAACATGTGTTAAAACTTATGTTTGGTAACTACTGTCATACTATGGGTTTCTATGGTTTACTATACGATCTTTGGAAGTCCCGGGGGGAACCATGAATGTGCGGGTTTGCACAACGGGGAAATGTGAATAGCGCTATTGGGAGTGACCAACCCCGCTCGTCGACTTGGAGGGTCGGCGGGTGCATATTGTCTCAAACAGGAACAACAGGGTTACTACATCGGGCACGACATCTGGTTTGCGAGTTAGTAATGGTTTTCCAATCGTGATAGTAACAAAACATACGCCTAGTTAGCGTACTTTGGTTTTCGATTTGTTATAGTATGGACAGGGTGAACATGGTAACACTTTTGGAACTTGGTAATGTTTGATAACATTTTGCAAAACTTATGAACTCACCAGCATTATATGTTGACTTTTAAGTATGTCTTTCAGGTTTAAACTTTGGTAACGGCACGGTTGGAGTAGGTGACAGTTGGGATCGGGAATCCTAGAGGTTTAGAATTGGCGTTCAGGGAACCAGAGTCTTAGATGCATCTTTCCGCTGCGTTGGCAAAGGCACCAAACGTCGCAACCGACGAGGGAAAAGTCGGGGTGTGACAGTTTGGTATCAGAGCCATAGGTTTTAGCGAATTAGGTATCTAGGTAGATATCTAGGCTTTAACCTGAGTTTGTTTTGAAGTTGGGACCAAAATTTCTAAGACATGATATTTATTATGAACGCCTAGGAACTGGAATTCCAACCGTTGCCAAGTATGTTACATGACTATTAGTGTATCACACTAGCTCAGCGTACATTCCTTCGGCGCAAGGAACATTTATTTTTCTTATGTGAATAGGAAGTCGGTATTTTCTATAGTGGTATATAGAAAGGATAATAACACGTGGTGGTTAGGCATACCTCACTGGTGACTGGCGAGTCATCACTTTAGATATCAGAGTGGTTATTCACATAGAGTTAGCTGAGTCATTGTTTCTTGGTATGAGGAACAATTTACTTGTTTATATACTATGTGTATATATGTAAAGTATATATAGTACGTATCGCCAATGGTTGTCGACTCAAGCTTGGACGTATTGGGAACGCACACACGTGTCACGTTTGTTGGACGAATCGGCAAAGGGATTGTTGCAGCATCTGCGGTCTCGCATCCCGGGTTCGGAGCATGCTATGTCGTCAAGGTCGACTTGGGTCAGAAACGTCTTAATGAGGCACCTCATTCTGCCGATGATGCTGCGGAGCTGGAATGCGGACGGGAAGAGCACTGGGAAAAGTGGCGCACACGGCGAACATTATATTATGATATATATACGTGTTATTATGTGACTGTAACGAGTGCTTGTGATATAACTCAGGATGGAGGTTAATAGGATGATTTGGTGAGGTAAATTTTCGATAACGCAGACGTCACGTTATCGCAAATTTACAGGCACTTGATAATTCTAAAGACATCTATCGTGAGGGTATCTATGCTATTAGGTTGTTGTACATATATTTATATATATAAATAATGGATAAGGGTTTTTCATTATTTTGTTGTTACGGACGTGATTTTCGATTCTCCCCTGTTCGTGTCATTTGTGACCTTGCTTTTCTTAAACCAGTTTAAGTTCTTGATGATCTCGTTTCTTGAACTTCTAAGGTTCATGTTGTAGAACCTAGTTATATCTTTTTGAGTACGATCTACATCTCTCTTCTTTTATATTCGTGGCCTTCAACATTCAATCATAAAGGAATTTAATTTTTGTTGATTCCTTATTCTTTTCACCAAATTAGACACGCATTTTGTACACGTGTCGACTGTTATATGTTTGGATTTTTTTTAAAACCTGTGAAGGTCTATTGTAGGACTTCGCATCAAACAATTGTTCCATTAAGGATTTGTTTTGTCATTACGTTGCTCGTAATGTTCGTCTTCTAGTCTTGCTATGTTAGGCCATTGTGGGCAATGAATCCTTTGATACTTCGTCGATGAGTTTCTTTTAAGTCGACATTTCAGTTGAATCGAATTGTTGGAATTTAATACAGCACCTTGCGGTGAATATTCAATCTACTTGGAATAATGAATGATTTTTATTGACATGTCTCACTTTCATCAACTTGTTTGTTATTGCCTTAAATGCAGACACACCTTGTGGTGTGTAATGAAAAAGTTGGTGCACTAGTTGTTTCGTTTGAGGTGCGCCAATAGTGTTTGTTGACGGAGTTGCTGTTTACACTTTGCATTCAGTTGGTTCTGAACTTTATTTCGTGCCATTTGTACCGGCAAGTCCGTTGACTATTTTTGTTGTATTACCATTGGTTCTTGGATGATATCCTACCTCAAATTTTGAGGACAAAATTTCTGTAACATGGGGAGAATCTGACACCCGGCAACTTCCGATCTACACCGACGTGATTTTTATTATAAAAATTAAATATTTATTTTAAATATTGTTAATTATTGAAGTTTCAGAAGTTTACGGATCTTTTTAACAACGAAAATTTGCGACCGATTTATTTAACGCAATTTAAACGCGTGTTCTGAAAATACGCATTCGGATAACGAAAATATTTATATTTTGCTCGGTTTACTGTACTTTATAATTACAAACAAAACCGACAAACTTTTATAATTAATTATCGAGCCTAACTCTGAACCGAGATGTTTTAAGTTTAGAACGGGTTTGATACGCGGTGCACACCTACCTAACCTAAACCCTACCTATAAAAGGAACCTAATCCCTCATCCCCTTCATTTTCTTTGGTAGCCGCAATACCCCCTCTCTCTCTAGAAAATCTGCACCTCTCTCTCTCTAACCGCTCCCTCCCTCTCGTCCCTGTTAGTATGACGCCGGCCACCACCAAGCTTGGGTGGTGGCGCAGCAGGCCTGTGAGCCGAAAACACCAACAAACAACAGCAAACAGTGGCGGCGTGAGGGTTTTCAGGCCCAAAAACGGGCTGTAATGGTCCAGGTGGTGATGAATCGGAGCTGGTGGAGTTGTTTAGGTGATGTTGGCTGAGATGGTGGTGGTTGTGACAGGTTGGGTGAAGGCCGACGGTAGCGGAGGTGGTGATGCAGGTCCGGTGTGTTTTTCATCAGATTTGGAGGGTTTCGGTTGTGGTGGTTGAGGGTGATGGTTGGTGGTTTGGTTCGGCCCGGTGGTGGTGGTTCGTGGTGGATGCCGGTTCAGAAAGGTGGTGTCTGGTGGTTGCAGCCGAGGTTGGTTCAGGTACGGTTGCTTTTGGCTCGGTTTGGTTTGGTTGTGGTTTGGGTGTGTCGGGTCAGATCTGGTCGGGTTTTGGAGCAGGTTGCTGGGGTTCGTTTTCGAGTTCGGGCCTGGGGTCTTGGTTTAGATTTGGTCCCGGTTAGGTCCGGGTCAGATCCGTGTTCGTTTGATCTCGAGACAGTTTTGGGTCTTGAGTGTTGTGATATTTGGACACGGTTCAGCTTTTGGTTTGTTTTGGGTTCGAGTCACGGGTTCGGTTCCGGTCGGGTTGATTTTGGTTAGATCCGGGTTCACGTTTTGTTCGAGATCGGGTTCGGTTCGGGTCTTGTTCGGGTCAGATCTGGATAGTCAAAGCTGGTCAAACTTTGGTTCCGGCCTACATGTAGTTCGAGGTGGCTCCGGGTTACACGCGATGATTTGGTATAACTTACATTCGTATTTTATTATTTATTATAGATATCTTATATTTATAAATTTATATATTTGTAAATATTATTATGTTTATGAATATTGTAAATGTATAAATATATTGATATGGATGAACAGTTTTGACTCGCGAACGAACCAAATAAAAACAATAACCGGTAACAATATTAAATATCGAACGATTTGGTAAACGATTAACTTGACGTGACTTATGGTTTCGAACTCGGACTAAATATAATTGGACTATATTGTCGGACTATATTATATATATATATTGGTATATATATATATTTATATAAATAAGTATACATAGGTGACGAAACGTATAGTCTCGTGAATCGGAAATGTGGATAAAAGGACTTGATGAATTGTGTTTGAAAGTTGATTTTGGGGAAAATTGTAGACAACGGGTGTTGTCTGGTTTGTACAAAAACAGAGGAAACTCTGCCCAAATTTTTATAAAAATTAAAGCGTAACGAACTACCATTTTTATAAATAAATTTCCGTAAGTGTTTTGGACAAATGCATTATTATATACAAATCGAAATGCTTTTAAGGACTATTTATTCGTAGCAATAAAGATGATTTCAAACAATATTTGGGAAAAAGTAACAAATGTCATTGATCGGTTTAATAACTAAATTTGTATTTCCTCAAAGGGTATTTTCTAAAATATAATTACGCAAAACAAATACATTTACATGATTTGCGAGACGAGCTACGATTCAGGATAATATACGTTTCGGGGTACTAGTCCAACATGGTTTATACACAAATAGTAACAAGTGTGCAACTTGGGTGTTATGTAATACGTGAATTAAGTTAAGTCATTGTCGGTTCGTCGAGTTGAAACGTATTTAAACTCGTGATGGTACACACGAGTCTAGACAGTCGGATAGACTATCTTTTAGGTGGTTAATAAGCTAGGCTTATGTGTGATAGACTGTTAAGGTGTCCTTTGTTGGTAATTAGGGCACGAGGAAGTCGGTCGAGGTCTCAGGCTTTGTTTGCTAGCTTAGCACGGAAATTAAGGTGAGTTCATAACCCCACTTTTTACTGTTTTATAAATGTTTCCGGGGTGGAAGACATGCTTCTTTTATGAAAAACAGAGGAACTTAAAACGAAACAAAGTTTTGGAAAATGAAACGGGTTGCGTGAGTTTACGGCTCCTCTTTTAACTGGTTTCACTTTTCGGGGGAGAAAACATGTGTTAAAACTTATGTTTGGTAACTACTGTCATACTATGGGTTTCTATGGTTTACTATACGATCTTTGGAAGTCCCGGGGGGAACCATGAATGTGCGGGTTTGCACAACGGGGAAATGTGAATAGCGCTATTGGGAGTGACCAACCCCGCTCGTCGACTTGGAGGGTCGGCGGGTGCATATTGTCTCAAACAGGAACAACAGGGTTACTACATCGGGCACGACATCTGGTTTGCGAGTTAGTAATGGTTTTCCAATCGTGATAGTAACAAAACATACGCCTAGCTAGCGTACTTTGGTTTTCGATTTGTTATAGTATGGACAGGGTGAACATGGTAACACTTTTGGAACTTGGTAATGTTTGATAACATTTTGCAAAACTTATGAACTCACCAGCATTATATGTTGACTTTTAAGTATGTCTTTCAGGTTTAAACTTTGGTAACGGCACGGTTGGAGTAGGTGACAGTTGGGATCGGGAATCCTAGAGGTTTAGAATTGGCGTTCAGGGAACCAGAGTCTTAGATGCATCTTTCCGCTGCGTTGGCAAAGGCACCAAACGTCGCAACCGACGAGGGAAAAGTCGGGGTGTGACAGCGTGTTATCCGGGTATTAAAGATACTTTTAATAACCCTTAAACATAGTCCAGTTTAAGCGTTGATAAGTTATTTAGGCTTTTGCCGGGTGAAATTATAAGTTATGCGCGTATCGGGTGCGGTACGCGCACTTTATTCGTTACCGGGAGATTTGTATAACAAGCTTTCACGTATAGCTTTGGAGTTCCAAAACCCATTATATTTTGTGAAATTACTCTTTATTTTATATCCCGGGTGTCTGGGATCCGTTTCGCTTATTTAATTTTTACCGGGTAATCGCCAGTGTCCATACCGGATAGATTTACTTGCACATGATCCTATCATGTTTTGTCATTAAACATATGCATCCCTATGCATTATTTGGGAATTGCTATCTTTCTAAGGCCTCAGTTAAATAATCAACACATAATTGCATTTAATTACGTTAATCGCGTATAGTTAAGTAGTACGGAATTACCTTATTTTTGCCGGTTGTTACATTCTCCCCCCGTTAAGAGAATTCCGTCCTGGAATTCACTTCGAGTTTTCCGGTATAGGGGTCTTCTCGAATAGGGCGGGATATTTTTGCTTCATCCGGTCCAGCCTTTCCCACGTGAACTCCGGTCCACGCTTGGCATTCCAGCGCACTTTGACCAACCTAATCTTGTTGCGCCTTAATTTTTGGACCTTCCAATCAGTTACCTCGATTGGTTCTTCGACGAAGTGTAACTTGTCGTCAATGTGGATTTCGTCCGCAGGGATGATGAGAGTTTCGTCGGATAGGCACTTCTTTAAATTCGACACGTGGAATGTGTCATGTACACCGTTAAGCTCTTGTGGCAACTTGAGCTTGTATGCTACGGGGCCTACTCTGGTCAAGATTTCGAACGGTCCAACATACCGTGGGTTCAGCTTTCCGCGCTTCCCAAAGCGCGCGACACCTTTCCAAGGTGACACCTTTAGTAGGACACTGTCTCCGACTTGAAATTCCAAAGGCTTTCGCCTCATATCAGCGTAGCTTTTCTGCCGGTCACGGGCCGCTTTGAGAGGTTCTTTTATCAAGAAGACCTTGTCCGTCGTCTCTTGAACAATTTCGGGCCCGGTAAGTTGCTTTTCTCCAACTTCAGCCCAACATAGAGGAGATCTACACTTGCGTCCATATAGAGCTTCAAAAGGTGCGGCTTGCATGCTCGTGTGGTAACTGTTGTTATACGAAAATTCCACCAGTGGCAAGTGTGTATCCCAATTTCCGCTGAAATCGATTGCGCATGCCCGTAACATATCTTCCAAGGTCTGGATGGTTCGTTCACTTTGGCCATCAGTTTGGGGATGATATGTGATGTGCTAAAAGTAGTTTAATAAAAATAACTAAATTAAACCTAAAACTAGACACCTAGTAATACTCTAGACTCTCTAAAACTAAACTACTGACAGGCAAGTGAACCTATCGACTCTAGTATAGCTAAAGTAAGTCCGGATATCGAACCCACGAGTCTCTAATGGAAAACGAAAACTAGACTCGATTACTTATCCTAAATATCTATTAAATTAATTTATTATTTTAAAGGGGGGTTTTACTGAAAAATAAATTGCAATAAAATAAAGAATAACTAAAACTAGCTAAACTGAACTAAAAACGAGAACTGAGCTGAATTCAGATGATGACAAGACACTACCTAGACCAGACTCCTAACTATGCCTGATAAGCTTCTATGGTTATGGAACTGATTTGGAATCGGGATCTTAAAATACTAAACATCCAGAATAAACTAGACACCCTCGACCCTTCTCAAGGGGAAACCCTAGAATATTTTTGTGCTGTTAAACTACCGGTTGGAGTACAAACCCTCACAGGTTATCTAACTCTTATGATCGAGTACCCGCTAGACAATCTACCTCACAGCGCGAAAGCCTCACTACACTAGGTGTAAGGGGTAATTATTGAAGCCTAGATCTAACTTGGTATGCAGGAGTTGAAAGGGAAACTAGGTAGATCTTCTCACAAAGCCTCTAACCTAGCAATCTAACAACCTAGACATACCAACAAGTCCTCACCTCACAGCTATTGAACTTGGAAGAATACCTAAAATCTTCTAACCACCAAATACCACTCCTATGGTAAACTCGCGACTATTTACCATAAACTAGTTGCTACACAAAGTCTGCAACCTAACTAGCACTCATACATGAAAGACATTCACAAAAGTGCAAGTGGAGTGAATAAGTGACAATAAGAAAATAATAAATACGCATATACACCAGATCTAGAGAAATCAAAATCTTTACTGAATCATAAATCCAAAACACGTTCCAAAAACCATAGAAAATAAAAACAAATCAAAACATAGTTATTTGTCTTGGCCTAGGTAGCTATAAAAGTTTTAGCCACAAATCATCTTGAAAAGAGAAACAAAGCCAAATAAAAATTTAGCAAACATTGTATAGAACAAAGATAATAAAAGAACGAAAAAACCGAATGATTGACACCCGAATAATCGCTCTCTGGCTTAGAACCTTTGATCCCTGGCTTGCCTCCTCGAATAATATTTGATTGTCTTGTGCGCTGCTCCAATTATCTTGTGCCGCTCCTCCTTCTCAAATAATGTTCCGGTCGCTCCTAGTAATAATATGCGGCTGGCTTATAGAATAATATTCTGCAATCCCTGTTGTGCGCCGCTTTTCGAAGAATTAATATTGTGTCACCGACTTCCTTCAATACCTCCTCCAATTGAAACCCTCCAAAACTTAGATGGGCCTTTCCAAATTTTTCAAATCGTGACATAAGTCACTTTCTGTTTATTTATTTATTTTTCTTTTTGTTTCTTTTAATATTTATTATTATTATTATTATTATTATTATTATTATTAAATATACTATTATTATATATAGCATTCTAGCTCCATGCTCTTGACTCGGGTGTTCTTGACTTGCCAAAGGTGCTCGTTTATGCTCCAACGTCCATGAACACCTACAAAATATAAAATAAATACATAAGTAATAAAAATGACACAAAACTTATAAAAATATATAAAAACCTATACTAAATAAAATACACCAGTGCAAGCCTAAAACTAATAAAAACATTATCTAACCGACTCGAAAACTGTACAAACTTTACACTGGAAATAGATGTATTTTGCAATACATCAAATATCCCCACACTTATCCTTTTTTCGTCCCTGAAAAAGAATTATGCTATGGAATCACAGTTAAGTTTACATCCAGTTTCAAAACATAGGTTACTTAATTAATAATCTACTAACGTGTTGATTGCGATTGCAGATATATTGATCCTCTTAAACCCATACCGGTTTCCAAGCCCCTTTTTATTTATGTTAAGTTCATGTTGATTAGTCTATCTAGGGTCTCACTCAAAGGAAGCCACAGATCCTCCTAATCCCACCTCAAGCTTATGAAGCTAAAGGAACGACCAATTGACCATTTCCCAACCGTCTTATGTAGAAAACCAAAAGAATTTAAAATCACTTTTTTTTTCAACATACTTAACTCAGAGGGTGTGACCAATCCAAGTCGCTATCCCAGTGGCCAGGCACCTTAAGCTTCAACATTTTTTTTTCTCAGCATACTTAACTCAGAGGGTGTGACCAATCCAAGTCGCTATCCCAGTGGCCAGACACCTTAAGCTTCAGCATTTTTGCTTTGATTTCTAATTTTTTTTTTTACGCAATTAGAAATTCTAACGGTTTTCTACTTATAACGGTGCTTCTTATACTATTTTTGGCGGTTTCGGTCTCCCCGTTTCTCCTAGATGAGAACCCACAAAATAGCCTAACATAATTAATTTATTATTTTTCAAAGGAAACCTTTCTACCGGCCGAGCCTACCCACATATCCCAAATCAGACACGTTTTCAATCAGTTTTAATCTCTTATTATACATACTATTTGAAAACCGGACACCTAACTTTACCTATCATTTTCCATATTTTATATAATGCAAACTTCAAAATCAGGGACTTTTTTTTTTTTAGTTTTTTTGGATTTTTTTTCATTTTTTTTTTGGACTCAAAACGACACTATATACAGACTAGACGACAGTTTCCATCCCCACACTTAAACTCTACATTGCCCTCAATGTAGGAATAGAAAACGACTCAAAACAAAAAATAAATTCCGAATACAAAAATTAAAAAAAATAATAATGAAAAACAAGGGCAAATTGGAAAGGACTTAGCTGGTTAATTTTTCTTCATAAGCTCTAGTCCAATCCAGCTCGATCGTATAGCATTTTGGTCGCGATCGGCTCTGACACAATGGTAAACTCTGGGCTTGCCTTGAAAAATGTTAAACAGCTCTGGAATCACCCGAATGGAGATTGAGTACGGGTGGTGCAGTCCAAACCTGCGCAAAACGAAACAAACAAAACCCGAGCATAATACCAAACCACACAAAAATACAAAGACTCAAACTACTAACTTAGACTCATAATATAACAACAAACAAGAAGACGTACCTGCTTGGGAAATTGGCGGTGAATGGTGGTAGGACCAAATGGGTAGAAAGAAAAAAAAATGATTCTCGCTCAACGTGAAGGACACTGGTGATCACAACACGCGTTGCTAACGAGAAAAAAAATATAACTTTCCGGGGTAATAGTTGGTCACATTAGGCGAACAGGTCAGCCCAGACTCCTCACATTACGTGAAAAGTCTTTTTTCAGAGAAAGTTAATTATTTTATTTATTATTTTTTTAAGAAAAAAAAATCTTTTTTATTACCCAAACCATTTACCAAAACTCCCACTCATAAAGTATATACAAAGATGATACATGGGATCCGCTCAAGGTGAATTTTCCTCAGCCTAAGCAAATACGCAAACCTGCAAACAGACTCAAAGACACAAAAAAATAGAAAAATAAAATCCTATGAACCACTACCGAAAGACGGACCACAAATAAAAAAATGAAAAGCTAGAAAAAAAAATAAATAAGTATAAAGATAAATTTACAAACTCTACAGAGCCTCCCCACACTTAAAGTTAATCAGGGGGCTTCTCTTTTATCTGGACCCGATCTAACCCATTTAATTCCACCCGGTTCTTATTAAAAATTGAAGATTTATTAGTGGGAGTGAAAAATAATTTAAGCATTTTTAACGGGTCAAACCACCAGAATTTAAACTTACCTGGAATGAACTGGATACGTGGCATATAGCAAGAAGACTGATCGTGCTTGACTTTCACTGGCTTCTTCTTCTCCAACTCATACCAGTCTTTGATCCTCTTCCGATTTCGATCCTTTCTTTTTCTCTTCCTTGCCCTCTCTCGTCGTGTTGTTGATTTTGAAGTTCTATCTATTACCACGGGCCAGCTATGGTGCGCTTCTTCTACCACCATTTCCATAGGATGATCCCCACACTTATTTCTTTCATCTGGTGCAGGTACAGTCATGTCTGTCGGTTCACCTTCAAGAAGGGCATCTAGGTATGCTATATCCCCATCGGGATCAGACTCCCCAACTCCTTCATAAGCAGGTAAACCATCTATATCCAAATCTAAAAATTCATCATCCTCAGATAACGACTCCTCACTATCCTCATTGTCTTCATCTGCACCAAACATCATACCTATGTAGTCCCCCAATTCCACTTCTTCTACCACTTCTCTCTTCACTAACGACCTCTGATACGCCGCCCATTCTTCTTCGTCATCCTCTTCTTCATCAGAGTCACTCCCAAAATCATATATAGTAACCTGTGGCACCGGAGGTGGGACTTCAATGTCCATTTTCGTCTCCGTGATTGGGATGATCTCTTCATCTGACTCATCTGCGTATTCCATGATCGGCTCCTTCCCTTCTTCTGGAAACGTTGGGAACAACTCCCCTCGAGCGTTCATGTACCCAAGGTAGTTGCCCTCCTCATCATATGTATAACCAACTTTAGGCAGTTGCTCTTGCTGAACCTTTTCTTTCTCTTCTTCTTCCTATAACCTTCTAGCAATGTCTTCTACTCTTCGTTGAAGATCTAAAAGAGCAACCTGTCGGTCTTTTATGAGGATGTCGTGGTTTTTTAGGAGGGTGTCCTGCTCTGCTAACATGTTCTGGGTATTGGCATCCTTAGCAACTAGTAATGTCAACAGACTCTTGATTTCACTCCAATCATTGTCACTATCCTCACGAGAATTGCTTCCAGAAAATTGATTAGGGTACTGATGAAAATGTGGCTGCTGATATGGGTCATCATAATGATATGTAGGACAACCCTGTGAATAATATGGCTGCGGCTGCACAAAGGAATTAGCACAATAATGTGGAGAGGACCCCTCATATTGTGGACATAAAATAGTAAAATGGGGTCCTCCACAAATCTCACACATATTTACAGACTCAAAAGAAACAAAAGACACATAAAATTAGACTCCTACGACTCATTTTACAAAAAGACAAACTACAAACAAAACACAAGTAGCACAGATATGGCAGATAAGTGTAATCAAAGCTAGTAAACGCAATCGCCAAGAGTCCCCGGCAACGGCGCCAAAAACTTGATGTGCTAAAAGCAGTTTAATAAAAATAACTAAATTAAACCTAAAACTAGACACCTAGTAATACTCTAGACTCTCTAAAACTAAACTACTGACAGGCAAGTGAACCTATCGACTCTAGTATAGCTAAAGTAAGTCCGGATATCGAACCCACGAGACTCTAATGGAAAACGAAAACTAGACTCGATTACTTATCCTAAATATCTATTAAATTAATTTATTATTTTAAAGGAGGGTTTTACTAAAAAATAAATTGCAATAAAATAAAGAATAACTAAAACTAGCTAAACTGAACTAAAAACGAGAACTGAGCTGAATTCAGATGATGACAAGACACTACCTAGACCAGACTCCTAACTATGCCTGATAAGCTTCTATGGTTATGGAACTGATTTGGAACCGGGATCTTAAAATACTAAACATCAAGAATAAACTAGACACCCTCGACCCTTCTCAAGGGGAAACCCTAGAATATTTTTGTGCTGTTAAACTACCGGTTGGAGTACAAACCCTCACAGGTTATCTAACTCTTATGATCGAGTACCCGCTAGACAATCTACCTCACAGCGCGAAAGCCTCACTACACTAGGTGTAAGGGGTAATTATTGAAGCCTAGATCTAACTTGGTATGCAGGAGTTGAAAGGGAAACTAGGTAGATCTTCTCACAAAGCCTCTAACCTAGCAATCTAACAACCTAGACATACCAACAAGTCCTCACCTCACAGCTATTGAACTTGGAAGAATACCTAAAATCTTCTAACCACCAAATACCACTCCTATGGTAAACTCGCGACTATTTACCATAAACTAGTTGCTACACAAAGTCTGCAACCTAACTAGCACTCATACATGAAAGACATTCACAAAAGTGCAAGTGGAGTGAATAAGTGACAATAAGAAAATAATAAATACGCATATACACCAGATCTAGAGAAATCAAAATCTTTATTGAATCATAAATCCAAAACACGTTCCAAAAACCATAGAAAATAAAAACAAATCAAAACATAGTTATTTGTCTTGGCCTAGGTAGCTATAAAAGTTTTAGCCACAAATCATCTTGAAAAGAGAAACAAAGCCAAATAAAAATTTAGCAAACATTGTATAGAACAAAGATAATAAAAGAACGAAAAAACCGAATGATTGACACCCGAATAATCGCTCTCTGGCTTAGAACCTTTGATCCCTGGCTTGCCTCCTCTAATAATATTTGATTGTCTTGTGCGCTGCTCCAATTATCTTGTGCCGCTCCTCCTTCTCGAATAATGTTCCGGTCGCTCCTAGTAATAATATGCGGCTGGCTTATAGAATAATATTCTGCAATCCCTGTTGTGCGCCGCTTTTCGAAGAATTAATATTGTGTCACCGACTTCCTTCAATACCTCCTCCAATTGAAACCCTCCAAAATTTAGATGGGCCTTTCCAAATTTTTCAAATCGTGACATAAGTCACTTTCTGTTTATTTATTTATTTTTCTTTTTGTTTCTTTTAATATTTATTATTATTATTATTATTATTATTATTATTATTAAATATACTATTATTATATATAGCATTCTAGCTCCATGCTCTTGACTCGGGTGTTCTTGACTTGCCAAAGGTGGTCGTTTATGCTCCAACGTCCATGAACACCTACAAAATATAAAATAAATACATAAGTAATAAAAATGACACAAAACTTATAAAAATATATAAAAACCTATACTAAATAAAATAGACCAGTGCAAGCCTAAAACTAATAAAAACATTATCTAACCGACTCGAAAACTGTACAAACTTTACACTGGAAATAGATGTATTTTGCAATACATCAATATGCGGTACTCATGTCAAGGCGAGTACCGAGGGCTTCATTCAAACTTTCCCAAAATCTTGAGGTGAAACGACTATCTCGGTCGGAGATGATGGAAATAGGTACACCATGCTTAGACACCACTTCCTTAATGTACAAACGGGTCAATTTCTCCAACTTATCCGTTTCGCGAATTGGGAGGAAGTGTGCGGATTTCGTCAATCGATCAACAATTACCCAGATCATGTCATGGCCGCTTGTTGTCCTGGGTAACTTGGTGATGAAATCCATGGAAATCTTCTTCATGTTTGGTTATTTTTACATTATTCCACTTCTAATAGTCTTATATTTCATAAATAAGGTTACTAATATTTGTGTTTGGTGTATTTGTCCATCATATCCAAATTTCACTCATTTAAGTGAGTAGACTTTAATTTTGTAACTTTTTCATCTATGCCTTTCTAACATATTCCATCTTATTTTATACTTTAGATAGTCATTTTATGATGATTAAAACCATCTTTTAACACATTCAAGTTTCTTTCATAAATCATGCCCAAATCATCATCCATCTTAAGTGTATGTACATATTTTTATATTTTCTTGAAATACCACATTACTAATATCAAATCCATGATCTATCCATATTATTATTCTTCCATTTTACTCTTGTAAAACATATTAAGACTTATGTTTCAAAAACCACATTTTACCCAATAATGTACAACTTGCTCATAAGAACACATAATATGAACATTAATAATCAAAGCAAGGTTAAACCTTACTACTAGCTCAAGGCTAGGGAAGACAAAAACCTTGGATTGAATGGGGTTTAGTGTGTTCTTCCAATGATTAAGCTCCAAGCTCTTGAAACACACAATGGGGTTTTGAAAGATGAAGATTTAGAGATGATTTGGAGATGTAAAATTTGAAAAGAAAGTGTATGTGGGGTGGGTATATGCTACGGCTCAAGGGAAGAAGAAGAAGGAGTTTTTGGCTTTTGATTCAAGTATGCTCACAAGATGCTTATAATATCCCTTCCAAATCCTTCCAAGATCACTTAATATCTTTCTTAGATTATGTAAGATCAAATGGGGATTATGTGGGATATGAAAATCTTTGGGAGATTATGTTAGAGGGTGTTTGGCCGTAAGTTTTAGAGAGAGGGGAGAGGTGATTTGGTGAATTTTTGTGTCCAATAATATCCCATGCAAACCAATGATTAATTGTAATTATATTTGAATTAGTGAGAATTGGAAGAGTTAACCACTTGGGGTGGCCCTAGGCCGGCCCCTTGGGGGTGTTTGGGTGGGGTCCACTTTGCTAAATAATACCCATTATTATTATGTTTAATTCCCTCTCGTTCGGGTACCGTCCGGGTATTTTTCGGGTTTTAATCGCGTGTTATCCGGGTATTAAAGATACTTTTAATAACCCTTAAACATAGTCCAGTTTAAGCGTTGATAAGTTATTTAGGCTTTTGCCGGGTGAAATTATAAGTTATGCGCGTATCAGGTGCGGTACGCGCACTTTATTCGTTACCGGGAGATTTGTATAACAAGCTTTCACGTATGGCTTTGGAGTTCCAAAACCCATTATATTTTGTGAAATTACTCTTTATTTTATATCCCGGGTGTCCGGGATCCGTTTCGCTTATTTAATTTTTACCGGGTAATCGCCAGTGTCCTTACCGGATAGATTTACTTGCACATGATCCTATCATGTTTTGTCATTAAACATATGCATCCCTATGCATTATTTGGGAATTGCTATCTTTCTAAGGCCTCAGTTAAATAATCAACACATAATTGCATTTAATTACGTTAATCGCGTATAGTTAATTAGTACGGAATTACCTTATTTTTGCCGGTTATTACATTCTCCCCCCGTTAAGAGAATTCCGTCCCAGAATTCACTTCGAGTTTTCCGGTATAGGGGTCTTCTCGAATAGGGCGGGATATTTTTGCTTCATCCGGTCCAGCCTTTCCCACGTGAACTCCGGTCCACGCTTGGCATTCCAGCGCACTTTGACCAACCTGATCTTGTTGCGCCTTAATTTTTGGACCTTCCAATCAGTTACCTCGATTGGTTCTTCGACGAAGTGTAACTTGTCGTCAATGTGGATTTCGTCCGCAGGGATGATGAGAGTTTCGTCGGATAGGCACTTCTTTAAATTCGACACGTGGAACGTGTCATGTACACCGTTAAGCTCTTGTGGCAACTTGAGCTTGTATGCCACGGGGCCTACTCTGGTCAAGATTTCGAACGGTCCAACATACCGTGGGTTCAGCTTTCCGCGCTTCCCAAAGCGCGCGACACCTTTCCAAGGTGACACCTTTAGTAGGACCCTGTCTCCGACTTGAAATTCCAAAGGCTTTCGCCTCATATCAGCGTAGCTTTTCTGCCGGTCACGGGCCGCTTTGAGACGTTCTTTTATCAAGAAGACCTTGTCCGTCGTCTCTTGAACAATTTCGGGCCGGTAAGTTGCTTTTCTCCAACTTCAGCCCAACATAGAGGAGATCTACACTTGCGTCCATATAGAGCTTCAAAAGGTGCGGCTTGCATGCTCGTGTGGTAACTGTTGTTATACGAAAATTCCACCAGTGGAAAGTGTGTATCCCAATTTCCGCTGAAATCGATTGCGCATGCCCGTAACATATCTTCCAAGGTCTGGATGGTTCGTTCACTTTGGCCATCAGTTTGGGGATGATATGCGGTACTCATGTCAAGACGAGTACCGAGGGCTTCATTCAAACTTTCCCAAAATCTTGAGGTGAAACGACTATCTCGGTCGGATAATGTTCCTCCTTCTCGAATAATGTTCCGGTCGCTCCTAGTAATAATATGCGGCTGGCTTATAGAATAATATTTTGCAATCCCTGTTGTGCGCCGCTTTTCGAAGAATTAATATTGTGTCACCGACTTCCTTCAATACCTCCTCCAATTGAAACCCTCCAAAATTTAGATGGGCCTTTCCAAATTTTTCAAATCGTGACATAAGTCACTTTCTGTTTATTTATTTATTTTTCTTTTTGTTTCTTTTAATATTTATTATTATTATTATTATTATTATTATTAAATATACTATTATTATATATAGCATTCTAGCTCCATGCTCTTGACTCGGGTGTTCTTGACTTGCCAAAGGTGCTCGTTTATGCTCCAACGTCCATGAACACCTACAAAATATAAAATAAATACATAAGTAATAAAAATGACACAAAACTTATAAAAATATATAAAAACCTATACTAAATAAAATAGACCAGTGCAAGCCTAAAACTAATAAAAACATTATCTAACCGACTCGAAAACTGTACAAACTTTACACTGGAAATAGATGTATTTTGCAATACATCAATATGCGGTACTCATGTCAAGGCGAGTACCGAGGGCTTCATTCAAACTTTCCCAAAATCTTGAGGTGAAACGACTATCTCGGTCGGAGATGATGGAAATAGGTACACCATGCTTAGACACCACTTCCTTAATGTACAAACGGGTCAGTTTCTCCAACTTATCCGTTTCGCGAATTGGGAGGAAGTGTGCGGATTTCGTCAATCGATCAACAATTACCCAGATCATGTCAAGCCGCTTGTTGTCCTGGGTAACTTGGTGATGAAATCCATGGAAATCTGCTCCCATTTCCATTCAGGTATTTCCGGTTGTTGGAGCAAGCCGGATGGTCTCTGATGCTCGGCTTTAACCTTCGCGCAAGTTAAGCATCGCGCAACATAAGCTGCTATATCCCTTTTGAAATTTGGCCACCAGTAAAGTTCTTTCAAATCATGGAACATCTTGTCTGCACCGGGGTGAACCGAATATCGGGAACTGTGAGCTTCGGCCAATACCAGTTCACGCAATCCACCATACACTGGTACCCAAATTCTATTCAAGAAATACAAGGTTTGATCCGCCTTCGGCTCCAGTGAATCAACCATCTTCCGCAATCTTTCACCTTTGACATTCTCGGGTTTAAGAGCGTTAATTTGAGCTTCACGAATCCGGTCAGTCAGGTTCGTGTGGATAGTTAAACCCAAGGCTCGGACACGCAATGGCTTAACCCGTTCCTTGCGACTTAAGGTGTCGGCCACAACGTTCGCCTTTCCGGGATGGTACTTTATCTCACAATCGTAATCGTTTAATAATTCGACCCATCGCCGTTGTCGCATGTTCAAATCCTTCTGATCAAAGATGTGTTGTAAACTCTTGTGATCAGTGAAGATTGTGCACTTAGTTCCATATAAATAATGTCTCCAAATTTTGAGAGCGAATACCACTGCTCCCAATTCCAAATCGTGTGTAGTGTAATTCTTCTCGTGGATCTTTAGTTGCCTGGAAGCATACGCTATCACTTTTTCTCGTTGCATCAATACACAACCCAAGCCTTGATGAGAGGCGTCACAGTAAACTACAAAATCTTCCGTTCCATCGGGGAGTGACAATATTGGAGCGCCACATAACTTCTCCTTTAGTATTTGAAATGTGTTTTCTTGCTTTTCCGTCCACTCAAACTTTTTATCCTTTTGGGTTAGCATGGTCAAAGACTGTGCTATCTTAGAAAAGTTCTCGATGAATCTTCTGTAATAACCGCAAAGCCAAGAAACTGTCGTACCTCGGTAGGAGTTCTGGGGGCGTCCCAATTTTTAATTGCCTCGATCTTGGCGGGATCGACGTGTATACCTTTTTCATTCACCACGTGGCCTAGGAAGTGGACTTCTCGAATCCAAAAGTCACATTTTGAGAACTTAGCATAGAGCTTCTCTTTACGTAGGACCTCCAGGATTAAACGAAGGTGGTTTTCGTGGTCTTCTCTGGTGCGTGAATAGATCAAGATGTCATCAATAAAAACAATGACGAACTTATCTAAATACGGCTTACACACGCGATTCATTAAGTCCATGAAAACGGCCGGTGCGTTAGTTAAGCCGAATGGCATTACCAAAAATCCGTAGTGCCCATAACGAGTCCTGAATGCCGTTTTTGGTACATCCTCTTCTTGGATACGCAACTGGTGATAGCCGGACCTTAGATCAATCTTGGAATAGAAGCTGGATCCTTGGAGTTGATCATTTTTCTAATAACCTATGGTTATAGACTAGATTATTTTTCTAATAAGCTAATTCCCTATAACCATGGCTCTGATACCAATCTGTAACACCCCAACCGATGGCGGAAACATCGGGATGTCACGTAGTGATGATTGTTCAGTAGCTCATGGTGAATAATAAATTTCATTAAATGATTTAAATAAATTACATACAATTGTTCTACAAGAATTCGTACATCAAATTGAATAAAACTATGCACATATCTTCAAGCAAATCTTCAAGCAAGTAGAACCTGAAACATGTTAAGTTGAAAATATTTTGGGTCAACAAAAGTTGGTGAGCATTACATAGGTTTTGATAATCAAATGAAATTGTTGTGCAATTCATGTGTCATGGCAATCCAGTCCATATGTGAAAACATACTAGAAGTAAATCGAGTGCATAATCAGCCATTGTGACAGTTGTATTGTGGTACATCCCATACTCTCATGGTTCACTCGTTTATATTGCAGTAACAAACACCCACGCAACCTTTGTAGGAGGCACGTATCCGGGTGGGATTGTCAGTCCAATAGATCTATCAATGTATACCGTTGGTTGATCAATGTTTATGCTAAAATTGTGCTTACCCTAGTCATGTTCAAGACATAATGCAACATAGAAAAACACATTGATGATTGAATTGCATAAATAATGTTGTAACATGTTTCACCCCAAAAATGGTGATAAATAGAAAAGGGGCTATGTAAAACTCACCTTAGCAAATTGTTATACTTCTTGAAAATTGATTAGTGGTGTTGCCCAAACAATGCCAAATATCACCCTATAATAAGGTAATAAATATGTCTAAGTCTATCTAGTCTACAAATGTATATGTTCTAGGGCTTCGAATTGGGGATAAATACTCGTTTGATTAATAATAAAAATATTTGATAATTGAGAGAAATTTAGTAATAAAATAGACAAAAATCTTTTTATGAAATTTAAATGTAAGATGGTCACAAAAATGTGTTTAAAGTATAAAAATAATTTTTACAAAATTATTTTCTTTTAAAATAGAATATTAATTCTATTTATAACAAATTGTCAAAATTTAACTTTAATATTTAAAAATATTAAAATTAAAGGATTATTAGTTTAAAATTTATATTTCTGATCTAAATAATCAGAAATAATTTGTATAAAATTTTGGTGCAAAAATATTAAAAATTGGATTTATTATGATTTAATTATGATTAAAACTAACAAAAATTGATTAAAAATATTAAATAAATGATTTTTCTGAAATAAAAATCATTTCAGAAAAGTTTATCAATATATAAACTCAGAATAATTTTTGTGAAAATTTATAAATTTGTTTTGATATTTTAATGGAATTTTATAAATATAATATAATAAAATTGATTTAATTATTAAATATATTAAATAAATGAACTTTTGAAAACTAAATCTTTGTCATTTTTATCCAAAACAACATCACCCTATACCATCTAAACACATCCTTCCTCAATTTCCTGACATATGTCTGATGTATTGTAAAATACATCTATTTCCAGTGTAAAGTTTATATAGTTTTCGAGTCGTTTAGATAGTGTTTTTATTAGTTTTAGGCTTGTACCGGTCTATTTTATTTAGTATAGGTTTTTATAGATTTTTATTAGTTTTAGTATTTTTAATACTTATTTATTTATTTTATATTTTGGCAGGTGTTTATATGGACGTTGGAGCGTAAACGAGCAACTTTGGTCAAGTCAATGAACACCCGAGTCAAAAGCACAGGGTTATAATATTATAAATAATAATAATAATAATAATAATAATAATAATAATAATAATAATCTATTAATATATATAAAAGAATTGAACATTGCTGACGTGGCGTGCAATGGTGCCTTCAATCTCTCCATGAAACTGCCACGTGGCATCATAATTCAAAGATTTTAATATTTTTGAATTATTTCCTTTTTAATTAAAAAAAAGATAAGCATAAAACCCTAATTCTCAAAAACTAAAATTAAATTCAGTTATTTTAGGAAAAAAGAATTTAAAAATAAATTTAAAATTTTCTCTCTCATGTTTCCTCCCATAATTTTTAAACGTTTATATCTTTTATATACGGGATTTTTTAAAGAAAAAAATCACACCAAATTAACGAGCGTTTTATTATCTTTCCAACGAGTACCATAGTACTATATAAAAAAACGGAGAAAAAAACCGACTATTTTTTGTGGGGCTTCGTTCATACAGGAAAAAAACACACAAAGTGTTCATTTTATTCATTAATCATGTTTTTTCTTTAAACCAGTTTCTTATCTACGATGTTGAAAATCAGCCCAATTGCCATGTTATCATTGGAATTTTACTAGGTATACTTCATCAAGAGAAGCTAGGAGAAAGAATCGTGCAACACTACAACACATGATGTCACCTTATAGCAAGGTTATTTTTTTAGTTATTTAATTACAAGAGTAATAATTATTACTATTAGTATTAGTATTATTAGAATGGTTATATTTTTCAACCCCGGGACGCTCCCTGGAAGAATTGATAGATGCTGACGTGGCGTTCAATGGTGGCCTCAACATCTCTTGATTATGCCACGTGGCATAATGAGATGCAATGGTTACAACTTCCAACTTAAGTGTTTGTTTAGTTGATTAGGTTAGGAATTTTAAGAGCCATTAGAACGTGAGAAATTAGAGATATGTGATGAGTTTTTGAATAGTTGCAGCTTACATAAGTGATTCTTTAGATGATTACTGATTAGGTTTTAGATTAGGGAATATGAGTTATTACTGATTGGAATACTATGAACATGCAATGATTGAGAGATTTTGTGGTTAGTTAACTTGAGCCATTTGTAATAGGTTATCACATAAAATTAGATTTTTCAACCCCGGGACCCTCCCGGGGTAATCAGCTAGTAATAATTATAAAAATAAAATGGTGACTTTGGTCACGGATGAAAAGCCCAAAAAAAGTCAAAGTAGGGCACATATATTTTTATTGGAGGAAGAGGCCGCAAATTGCAGAGGAGGAGCCAACATAATTCGATTGGAGCAAGACATCGAGCACCACTAACATACAGAGAAGATTAATTTTAGAGGTGCGGATCAAGGGTTGAAGCCTAGGTGCAAACACGGGTTGGTTTTACTTTATTTATTTATCTATTCAAAACCCATAGTGAACACCATGAATATTTTTTTTTTTTGAACAACAAATTTTTACATCAATCCGTCTTTGACGGGGCTCGAACCCTTGACCTTAAGGGGAGCAACACCTTAACTCCAATGGCTTTGCCAATTGGACCCAACCCCCCACCCACCATGAATATTATTTGTTTTTATTGTTTTGATATTATCATGACTTTTATTGGCTAGACTTTTATTACTACCTAGGTTTTGATGAATAATCATGATTGAATGATTGTTTTTATGGATTTTGGAACTTTGACTATGGGTTGATGATTTAGTAAAGACTTTGATTATATTTGATCTGGTGTATATGCGTATCTAGTTTTATTCAATTAATAATTATTTACTTCACATGCGTTTTTGTGAATGTCTTTCATGTATGAATGCGTGTTAGGTTGTGGACTGCGTGTTAGCAACTAGTTTATGGTAAATTGCTAGTGTTTTCCATAGGAGTGGTTTTTGTTGATTTGGTAGTTCTAGGTGTTCTTCCAATTCCAATAGCTGTAAGGTGTGGGATTGTCGATATGTCTAGGGTGTTAAATTGCTAGATCTAGATGCTTTGTAAGAAGATCTTCCTAGTTTCCTTATCACTTCTTGCGTATCGAGTCAGATCAGGTTTTCTATAGTTACCCCTTGCACTCTTGGTGTAGTGAGGCTTTCGCGCTGTAAGGTAGACCGTCTAACGGGTACTTTATCATCAGAGTAGGTAAGCCTGTAAGGGTAACCTCTCAATCGGTAGTTTAACGCTTATAGGTAACCTTTAGGTTTCTCCTTGAGAATGGTCGAGGGTTCTCTAGTTTATCCTGTAAGTTTAGTATTGAAGATCCAGGTTCCATAGCTAGTTTCATAACCATAGAAGTTCGTCAGTCATGAGTAAGATTCTAACCTAGGTAGTACCTTCACCATCATTTGAATTAAGCTCAACTCAGTTCTCGTTTTTAATTCAGTTAGTTAATTTTAGTTTTATTTTATTTATATGCAATTAGTTTGTTAGAAAACCCCCCTTTAAGCAACAAAACATTATTAAGTCAGTATTTAGGATAAGTAGTCGAGTCTAGTTTACGTTTTTTTAGTAGAGTCTCGTAGGTTCGATACTCGGACTTACTTAGTTGTGCTGCACTGACCGATACACTTGCCGGTTGTGTGGTTTAGGTTTAGAGAGTTTTAGATTATAATTTTAAAACATTAGAGTGTCTAGTTTAGGTAATTTAGTTAGTTTTTACTAAACCACTTTGAGCATCAATGCCCACAACTTATCATGATCAATAATCACACAAAAACATCATATTTACATGTTCACCTCAAAACTGTCATTGGTCCAGGCTTTTTGGCCTCAGCTGTATTTCTCCTAGTCTTTTTCTGACCACTATAAATAAACCTAATATTAAACTATTATATATCAAAATGATCTTTTGACCCGTAAAACTACATGTCCTAATGTCTATTGATTGACTTCACATAGCTTTTGCCAATAAAAAAGATGAGCTTAACCAATCAAGCAGGGGGCTTGAAATTTCAAATGCCCTGGCCGAGCTGCAAAAATTATGCCCTTTAGTCTTATCTATTAGGCCTAAATAAATAAACTATTTTTAAGCTACGATTAAAGTAATATCAAATTGATGGATCAAATTTTATATCCCACTTAGGTTGTAGTCTAACGGTATAGGAAACAAACCCTCTTAGGGGCGGTTGGGAGTTCGAATCCCAGAAAGGTGAAAATATAAATGGGTGAAAGTTTGGCAATTAAATTATTTTTTTTTGTTTCATAACAAAAAATAAAAGTTAAAAAGGAAGTCAAAACCAACTGGTAAAAAACAAATACAACTAAGTGTGATCCCTCTTCATTTCATCTTTTTCATCCTCCCTAGTCCTACACTCGTTAATAAATCTGTAATTTTTTTTCCTCAAACTATTTCACTCGTTAATAAATCTCTCAACATTTCTTTACTTTATGTTTTATATAAACTACCTTTCACTTTGATTAATACTTGATTAACAATTTTTGGGCTCAAGCATACAAAAATCCATCGAATTAAGGACATCACTGTTAAGAAAACTTAGATTGCCGGAGGGTCAATGTACCCCCGAGAAATTGGGCCCGGGCCGAGAGTCCTCCCTGCACCCCTTAAGGGCCGGCTCTGCAATCAAGTATCAAGATATAACCACAATGTCCTAGTATATATTAGGAGTAATGGAAATAAATAATCCCAACTATTGTTGTTTGGCCAATAATGATCTCAACTACGAAAATAACCACTAGCGGTCCCAACTTTCGACATATTGGCCACCAACGGACCCAAACTAACTGAGGCTAACTCCGTTAGTGTGATGCTTGTTGGGAATCATGGTAACTAATACACAGCGGAAGCGGTTTGTATATATTTAATAAAAGTCGATTATACACAATATATAATCTTAGCCGATTTATATACATATATATATATATATATTCTTAATTGATTTTATTAATCCGATTAATAAAATATTCCTAATCAGGATCTCAGTTAAACACATATAAACAAATAAATAATAAACAACCATAGGGGGTTTAGTAATCAACCTTTGACGACTACACTGGAATTGTAACACGCGGGTTACAACGAATCTTCGTTAGTAGGAAGTTCACAACCGAGCACAAACCAACTGGGAAGCAACACTTTGCAAGAAGGAAAGGCGGCGGCTTGTGGTGGTGATCGGCCAAAACAAGGCAGCAGGGCGGCGACCCTTTTTTTCCTTGGGTGGCGGCCGAAAAAACAAAGAGGAGACAAGGGGTTTGTGTTTTTGTTATAAAAGTGTGCATCTAGGATTTACTCCTTAACCCTCCTTTTATAAAACAACAACTTACACTAAGCTCCCTTGTTAAATTTCATAATATTCCTTAATATTAATCTAATTAATATTATGTCCATCGAGTTCAAAACTATTATTATTTCATAAATAATAATCCACCGACTCATGAACTTATCTGATTCGTGTACCAACGTGTAACTCTTCGGATCTTACCGGGTCGGGTTACGTTGACCTCGACTTTTAATTACATCGGACATACTATATACCCAACAATCTCCCACTTGGACGATTTTAATTAAATGAGTCAGCGTGCGCAGAGTTGGACGCCTAGCTACATCGCATTGCACCCAAACCAGTATGACACTTTACAGTCGTCAACTAGTTCTTTGAGTTCAAGTAACACTTTACTTAACCAAATACTATAGCCCTGATAATTCTATCAATAAGTCCCTTATGTATAGACATCCGTTGATCATAAGACATGGATCATTCATTCTTATATAGTGATCAACTATTCTCTATTCTCATATCTAATTCAAAGTGGTCTAACGAACTACCTTAGTCCGATGATGGCCACGCGTTTATACCAGTTTGAGTTAACGAGGGCGCCAGAATGTCTAAACTTCTAATCATATAGAAGTACAGAATTCCATCGGCGTCATACAACTTCCACTTAATCTTGGATTTCTTCCAACGCTACCCTTATTACTACCCATGTTTCAGGACAGTGTTAGATAACATCAAGGATAGTCCTTGATCAATGTGGTTTAATATGTGCTTTAAGGAAAAAGAACAGATTGAACATATCAATATCAAAACATCTCATGAGTCATGACACAGATCCATGGAGATCGTTTTGAAGCGAGTTACTCATCTCATGAATACAATCATCTCAATTCACAACAGTCTTACATTCAAATTCATTCCCATGTAATTTGATCAACTACGGATATTTAGAATACTCTTATTCAAGGATTTAAACATACAAATAATGAACACAATTACAAAATATTAAAATTTGCATTTAACCCATTAAATCAAATAAATATTCAATGTAATTGTTATAGTTCAAAATAAAACACCAATACTAATTACAGATCATGCCCACTGTCTAGCAACTCTAAGCCCTATCTTTCCAGCATGCTCCTCATGTTTAGCTTGAGGTAAAGACTTAGTATTATAAATTGTTTTTTTTATATGTTTTTTCTATTTCATATGTTTAAAGTAATTGTAGAAATAAATGTCATGAGTTATCATAAACATCTATTGACTCTTGAATTCATTTAGATTAAATATGGTGTTTTAAAGACCAATTTGCCCCTAAAATTTAGTTATTATGTACATTGTATGTTGTACCATAAGCAAATTAACTTGTACCTCTTAAATTTTAAGAAGTCCTTGTCAAATGTTTTATAATATAGTATTAGATATTAGATAGAATATCTTTATGTAAGTGGTTTGTGTATACAAGTTTTTCATGTTGGTAAGTCATGAATCTTTCTTGAATTAAACCGTTACTCCAGCCTTATCAATATTAGTCCTTGTTCATACTTCAAATAAGGTTGCTTGGTTGTAAATTGTTATTGGTCAACAAATAATTGAAAGAATAACTTTGTTTACTTACTGACACTGTTGTTCACATACCATGACTATATGTATTGTTCATTGATTGCTCCACGTGTGATGCATATATAGGGAAAATCACCAAATTGACCATTGACTTGCTCAACTTATTAAAATAGCCACCTCCCATCTCTTGGGAGAGTCGGCTCACAGGTCCCGATGCGTCTTCGTGAGACCTCAGTGGAGGACCAATGACTAAACGACACGTGTTCAAAAAATAATAAAAAAATCATCACACTTCTCAACTCACCTCCTTTCACACTTCCCAACTCCCCCCCCCCTCTCTCTCCACTGTATATGATGTGCCGTCCACTGTATATCAAATTAAAGGAGTATCTAATCTCACTAAGGAAGTTATGTAAAAGGAACCAAGATTCAGAACCTTGAAGAAGCAAAGGTAGCAGCTCCCGGTGTTAAAATATTTCATGCTGGGACAGCGGTTGATGCAGATGGTAACTACATTGCAACAGGTGGGCGGGTTTTGGGTGTTACTGCAAAGGGAAAAGATCTTGAAGAAGCAAGAGACCGCACTTACAAAGCTGTTGAGGAGATCAAATGGGATGGAGGCTTTTACAGAACCGAGACCGTAGACGGCAATTAATATTATCTAGAGCGACAACCCTCCACCACCCCCACCTCAACAACAACCACCCACCACCACCTCCACAGCAACAACCGAGACCGGAGACCTCAAAAAGAGTTGTTCAGAGCCGTCATCGAGACCGTAGACGTCAAACAGACGTCACCTCTCTGGCTGACGTCTTCGTCGGCATCTCCGGCACCAGCGCCACCACCACCACCTGTTCTTTGATAATTAATACACTTGTTTGTTTGGATTGTACTAATTTATTTTTGACTTCTAACATTTGTACATGCTCATCCATTTTTCCCGGCCACATTAACAATAGTGGTGGAAGATTTGATATGTTTTTGTCGGGTGGTGGTAGATCTTCTAATACTAATAATAATAATAATAATGGTCTGGTGGTGGATTGAATCTGGGAGGTGGTGGTGGTGATTGTTGTGGGGGTGGATGGTGGTGTGTGAGGGAGACCCGAAGAGAGAGAGAGAGAGAGTAGAGACAGGATATGATGTGTGTCAGCTATCAAAAAGGCTTGTAGATTTTTTTATTATATTTTGAGCACGTGACGTTTAGTCATTGGTCTTCCACTGAGGTCTCACGAAGACGCATCGGGACCTGCGAGCCGACTCTCCCAAGAGATGGGAGGTGGCTATTTTGGTAAGTTGACCAAGCCAATGGCCAATTTGGTAATTTCCCCGTATATATATGTGTGTTTAAGATTCAACAGGTTGTTGTGCTATCATCACTACTGATTTGTACTTTGGAGCAAATCTTTAGATTATACATGACATTTTATTCTATCAAAATTACTTCAGACTTTCGAACACGATTAAGAACTTTTTTGTTTGGACTTATGAGTATTCTTATTAAATGATATGTTTTTTCACTTTGTTTTTTATTAGGGAAATTGGATTTTAACACCCTAAACTATTGACAATTGGCCGCTGACGCACTGAACTTCAAAATTGAACAACACCGCACTGTACTTTCAACTTATTGACCTGTATCACCCTCAGACTAACCATGGTTAATTTTTGCTGACATGGCATGGTGACGTGTCCATTTTTGCTGACGTGGCATGGGGAATAAGCTGACATGGCATGGGGCATGGTGACGTGTCCATTTTTGCTGACATGGCATGGGGAATAAGCTGACATGGCATGGACACGTCACCATGCCACGTCAGCAAAAATGGACACGTCACCATGCCACGTCAGCAAAAATTAACCATGGTTAGTCTGAGGGTGATACAGGCCAATAAGTTAAAAGTACAGTGCGGTGTTGGTCAATTTTGTAGTTCAATGCGTCAGCGGCCAATTGTCAATAGTTCAGGGTGTTAAAATTCAATTTCCCTTTTTATTATAGAATTTTTAAAATAATATTTTGCACTAATTGATCAAATTCAGTTTCCAATAATTTTCTAGCTAATTATAAATGGTGTGGTGTTTTATTATTGTATAAATTGTGTGACGTTTCTATGAATTTAACAAGGATGTTAGGATATTCAAGAAGTCATAGATTTGATGTTATTAATCTTATTTTTAGATGTTTTGTTTCAAGGGCTGCTGAACTGAAGTGGGTTGCTGAAATGATTTCTCAGATACTCTTCGTCCTCGCAGACTCTTGATGTTGCCGTTGTATTATGCCGTTCTTCAGGTAATATTGTTTGACAAAATTTTTATCTTATTTATAAGAAGTTTTTGATCAAGTATTTAGAGTTGATATCACGTGTTAAAGTTGTGTTTAGAAAAAAATCAAAGCGACTGTGATTCAAGCAAAGATTCTTTCAATATAAAACATTTAACAATCAATATTATAATAATCTGCGCAAATACTCGACCAGTTGAACCATATAACAGTACAACTTATGTTTGTATTTCCAAGAATTGCTCACTTGAATTAACAAACAACATTTGTTCATCGGGCCAGATCAATGCTGGTGTATGTTATCGAAGTGGCTCCAAAACTAGTAGCATCTGGTTCTATGTAGTACATCGGGACTGGCATCTTCGTCGGAAGTTTTGGGACCACGCCTTCAAACTTCAGCACCTGAATTGCTTGCCGGATAGACGGCCTCAGATTTCGATCAGGGTGTGCACACCATAAACCCACCATCATCAAACACTCGACCTGTTTCAAATCAAACTCCTTCAACCTCTGGTCCATACCCGAAAGCAGCTCACCTTTCCCGAGGAAACCCCAAACCCACTGCACCAACCCAAGATCAGAATCCGACTCAACACCATCTGTGGCCTTACGACCAGAAGCAATCTCTAATGCCACCACCCCGAAGCTATACACATCCGACTCTTTGCTAGCCTTTCCTGTCATTACATACTCAGGAGCCAAGTAACCAAGGGTTCCAGCTAAACGAGTTGTTTGTGGACCCAACTCATGGTCCATGATTCGAGCCAAACCAAAGTCTGCAAGCTTCACGTTGAACCCCGAATCAAGCATAATGTTGCTCGTTTTAATATCACGGTGCACAACACATTTTTCCCAATCTTCGTGCAAATACAACAACGCGGAAGCTAAACCCATAGCAATCTTATACCTCACAGCCCACTCAAGAGGAGTCTTTTGGCCGAAGAGGTGAGAATCAAGACTGCCATTTGGCATAAACTCATAAACTAGCATGAACTTAGCTTGATCATGGCACCAACCAATGAGACGCACCAAGTTTCGGTGCCTTAAACTGCTAATAACCTTGACTTCTGTTATGTATTCTTTCTTCCCCTGTTTTGAACCCTGTGAAATTTTCTTTACAGCAACCGCCATGTTTTCGCGTGTTAAGTAGCCCTTGTAGACACACCCGAATCCCCCTTGGCCTAGTTTTCTGTCCTTCGAGAAGTTATTGGTTGCTGAAACGAGATCGCTGTAAGAAAACCTTTTCGGGCCTGCTCCTTGTTCGAGATCATCATTCATTGATGTCAAGGAAACAATTTCTAACAGTTTATCTGCATGTTTTCTTTGTTTTCTTCTAAACACAACACATGCTGTAATGGTTACCAGAAACAAAACTCCAAGAGGAACTGTTATCTCCACTGCTACTTTCCGTTCCTTTGACATGTCTTCTCCTTTTTCTTTCATATTTAAACTTGAACTGAATTCCCAGGATTTAAGGACATTTCTTTCTCCATAAGCACCAGTGGCAGCTGAAAACCCGACCATTACCCGCTCAGGAAGAACTTCCCTGAGGTCAACTTTATATGAAAGACTGGTATTCTCATTCCCTTGAGAATCGTTTTCGGCACTGTAGCTCCACCGTAAGTTCAGAATCTGAGTGGTGGCGTTGTAAGATACCCAGGCATGTGTAGTTTCTCCACTGTGTAAACTAGCATTCCATGCAGTGTGATTAGCAGAATGAATCGAGTTTTTGTTGATACCCACATGTTCAAACGGGGGATCCCATTCAAGGTTCACGAAAGAGTCAAACTCGATGACAATCATTTGGTTTATGGTTGAATCGGTAAACAAACCTAGAAAGCCACCGCCTGAGTTAGCTGGGATTTGGAAGCTTTCGGGGGCAAGAAAGAAAGTGAGCCCGTGACCATATAGGGATTGGTTCAGTGTATCAATGATGAAAGTAAAGTGAGTGGTGAAATCGGCGAGCTTATCGGATTTACGGTCCCAAATTGGTACTGTATCATAGTATTTGGCTAGACCTACGCGATTAACATAATTGGCTATATTAAAGTCGATGGTTCCAGCAGAAGGTTTGGCATCCCCTGAACACAGTATATTTGTTGCATTAGCATCGAAACGATCGATCTTGAAATCTACTGATTTAGAAAAGGGCAACAAGAATAACAAAGAACAGACCCAGAAAATCATAGCAATGACTAAGCTAAATTACAAGGCTTTTTGTGTGGATGGCTCCTTAATAAAGACCATCAAGGAAAACTAAAATATTAAATGAGTAACATCAAGGAAAATTAAAATATCAAATCTAAATCATATTTTTCCAATGCTTTAATTGGCAATAAAGCGCTTAAAGTCAAGAGAGAATATAATTAATCTCTAAGTCTCTTTCTTGTTAACTTAAGACTGATTCTTCTGGGTATACATTTTCCAACTTTAGTAACTCAAAATATACGCCATTTAAATAAAAAAATCCCAAAAATATAAACGGCCCAAAACATCTTAATATCATATTTGGCAACCAATCCACAAAGCTTGAACCATATTTGTAACGGTCCACTCCCGTACCGCGATATTGTTCGGACATGTCCCGATTTTGCATTGGTCATAGGCAATTCCTACGCCAAAACGCGTCACGATAGGGAAGGTATCCCACCTCTTATAAAGAAGTATTAGTTCTCCTTCCCAACCGATGTGGGATCGTTACAATCCACCCCCCTTAAGGAGCCCAGCGTCCTCGCTGGCACAACGGCCCGGGCCTGGCTCTGATACCATTTGTAACGGCCCACTCCCGTACCGCGATATTGTTCGGACATGTCCCGATTTTGCATTGGTCGTAGGCAATTCCTACGCCAAAACGCGTCACGATAGGGAAGGTATCCCACCTCTTATAAAGAAGTGTTAGTTCTCCTTCCCAACCGATGTGGGATCGTTACAATAAATATAAGAACTAAGAACTCTCTCTAGGAATGACCAACCGGAAACCTATTCCGGCTAATATCCTAAGTCGAATCACAAAGGTTTTTATCACGAATTTGCCTGACAAATGTAGTGGTAATGATCTTTCGGTGTTCATAAGGCCTTTCGGAAACATTTACGATTTGTATATTGCTCGAAAAAGGGACAAGTGGGGGAATCGGTTTGGCTTCGTCTCTTTTCTTGACGTGAAGAACATCAAGGATTTACTTAGACAGTTATGTAATACGAGAATAGGGGATTGTTGTTTGAAGGCGAACATAGCGAGATTCACTCTTGAAGAAGGCGAGATCCGCCCGGACAACGTTAAACAGAAACGTCAAGCACAGAATGATATCCGGGAGGAAGAGAGATCTATCCCGTATCAGGCTTCGGTATTCAACGGTACACGTTCGTTCTCGGACATGCTTACCGGTAAACAAGGAGGTAAATCGGTGATTATCAATAACCAGGTTAACCAGTTTAAGGATTTGCATGGAAAGGCGATTGTAGCACGTATGATTGATTTGGACGGCCTAAAAAGCATTTATCTGATTGCCTACGAGTTATGTCCAAGAGGGTGTAAGATCCAATATCTTGGAGGGTTGACAGTTCTTTTGTCTTTTGAAAATCATGACTTGGCGAATGGTTTTATTACTGGTGCAAGAGAAATCGTGGGTAGGTTCTCATCCTTAGATGTATGGGAAGGTCAGGTATTTGGATACGAGAGGCTTGCTTGGCTCAAGATTGTTGGCATCCCATTGCAACTTATCTCCACCGAGGTGATAGATGCAATCGGGGGTGTTTTTGGTAAAATTATTCACAGGGCCCCGAGATCCGATCTGAATGCTGATTTATCCTATGACTTCATTGGAGTTCTGCTCGGAGATGGTAAGAAGGTCAGCGAGGAAGTTACACTGAATTGGAGGGATCGAAAATTCACCGTTTGGGTTTCCGAAGATTCGGGGGATTGGGTACTGGAGTTCTATAAAGTGTCATCAAACGAAGACGATAGTCAACCTGCGACAGAGGACGTGGACGAGACTGACGGGGCAGAAAAGACGGATGTAGAAGCAGAGCCGGGGCTCGATAATTCCGGTAAGGATGGTACGTCGTCGGAAGGAATGCATGATTTGGAAACTCCGCGTCACAATAATGAGGCATTAAAATCTCCCATAATTATGGAGGAATTTTCGGATGATAATACTTTGACCGCCGAGAATTTTGTGCCTGGTAACTTGTACAATTTTGAAAAAGATTTGACTTTGGATAATAATACCAATGGGCCTTCTATTTCAATTCTCAAAAGGAAAAAGAAAACGTTTTTGGGCTCCCTGGACAGGCCCAATCCTGCATATTCCAGTAGTCTTGAGAAGAATAAGGTGGGTAAAAAGCCTAAAGGGGTTGAGGATTTGTTTGGATTAGATCCTTTTCTGGACCAAAACAACTCGATTGGGCCTCTTCCACACTACTAGAAAAATACCCCTATCTTGACACACATTTAATGACACGCGAGAATTCATGACACGCAAAAGCGTGTGTCATTAAAAAATCGTCGTCTTTTAAAAAAAATGGTCAAACAATGACACTCTTTTTTGCGTGTCAACAATCTAATGTCAAGATTTTAAAAAACATGACACTATAAGAATTGAGTGTCATGTTTGGTGTCAAATTATAATTATATATATACAATTACTAACCCTTTTATGCAGTTTTATTTGTACCAACATGTACAAGTCTTCTTTGCATGCCATTACTATTTTCCTTAATTGATACCCAGACACCCATCTCCACCTACCCTCTTTCACCCCTTCACAACCCACACCTGCTAGATCTCTCATCTCTCTCTCTTTCACCCCTTGAAACGTGAAATTGCCAGGTAACGTTTGAATTTGTAATTTGTGTTTTAATTACGGTTTACATTGGCTTATTTGCCTGTGGCGATTTGTCTTAGTCTGATGAGCATAAATTTTAGGGCTCATCAAATCCGATGAAGACGGTCTAATTTAGGGTTCATGTACTTTAATCCGGCAAGCACGGCAAGGTTCGTTTTTCGATTACCTTTATCATCACTTCCTTTTTAGTTTTTCCTCAATTGACGGATTTCACGTTTCAACTAAGTTTGGGAAAATCAATTTCTACATGGTTTTAGTTCTTTTTGTGTTGTGGTATTGTCTTTTTGTTGAATTGATTTTGTTTGCAGTTTTTGCTGGCGATGGATTGTCGGTCTTTGTCTCCGTTTTGCTTTTAGTGATTGCCGATGATTATAGGTTCAACATTTTCTCCTCCCAGGTAATTCAGGTTCAACGCTTCTCTACATTCCGTTTTATTGCGAATTTTGATTTTTGGATTGTTTATTGCTTTGGTGTAGAAATATGTGAACACACACTCAGTCAAGTGTATCATAGAGTTTCATATATGTTCTTCAAGAAATAGCAGGGGATATCGTTTCTGTCCAAAAAAAAAAAAAAAAAAAAAAAAAAAGATTGAACCTTTTATTTATAAAGATGCAAAGCTTTATGATCTCTACAAAAAAAAAAATCTCAAAAACAAAGAACTGGTTTCTTAAATTTACATAATGTACTAACATATATGCAATTGGGGCAGACAAACCTGTGTTTTAAATTTTAAGTTGAAAAGCTTTTTTTTAAGTTGTTTGTGCAGGTGAAACTTAAAACCCCTAGATTTAAAAGTGCAGCAAAACCTTTTTTCTTTATAAACCCGAAGTTGAAGTAAGTAGTTGCAAAAAGACATGTTAAAAATGACAATTGAAAAGCTATTTATTACTCTATATTTACCAAATTGAGTTTGTGAGTGTGGATCAACTATTGCAAATTGTACAACATGTCATTGCGTTTGTTTTTGGTGTGCGTACACGTCTTTAAGCTTATCTATCTCCTTATGCTTCCACTGTGCTTTCTCTATGTTGTTCTTCTCTTCTATATATAGCCGTTCAACATCAGTTTGTTTCCAATGGTTTATACCGTGGTGTATTGTAGAGGGAGGAGGAGAAGCAATGGGTTTGGGGGTACGCTTACTATCGTGAATTCTTGAAAGCCCTAATTTTTTTGGTTGTTTCGTTCCAATGTTGTTGCCACTGTTCATCTGACTCTTTCGTTCCTTTACTGTTGTCTGTCGCCGTTGCCGGCAGTTTTGGCCGACCAAGGTGGCGGTGGCTGTAGACAGTAGACGATGACGGTTGTTGCCATCGTTCTTGGTGTGAATGCTTAAAAGCCCTAATTTTTTTTGGTTATTTCATTGTTGTGTCGTTGCCGACCGTTCATGGTAGCAACCGTTTTGAGTCTTTCGCTCCTTTACCGTCGTCTGCTGCCATTGCTGGTGGCTTCTGCCGACCAAGGCGGTGGTGGCTGTAGACGGTCAGACGATGATGGTGGTTGCGATCTTTGGTGATTTACTTCTTACCCAATTGTTACAATTCATATTTAGACGTTGATTTATGCTGCAGCATTGTAATGAATTGAAGTCTACTGAATGTTGTTATTTTGCAGGAGAAAGAGGTGTTGGCTATTTTTTTAAATAAACAATATTATTTTCTTTACTTGCCCGGTTGCCCCATTTAAATTTTGTGACACTCAATTTTGGTGCAGTATACAGATTTCTTGAATTATCCTAAGACCCATCTATTTTGGAGCAATACAGAGAGCTCAGAATGATTTTGAATTGGGCTTCCGTTCTTTAAACCTAGGTGTGTAATCTTCACTATGATTTATTGTTTAGTCTTATAATTATGGTTCTGAATTACGTTACGAGTTATGCGATTATACATATTAACGTGTGCTTTGTTGATTCTACACCACTGAGTTGTGTATTTTATGTATTGATGCCATGAATTTGACAAAACATTCATTGTCAGCCAAATATATGTTGTTTATTTTGTTTATGCTTTTGGTTTCACCTGAATTGATAAGTATTTGAAGTTTGTGTATTTGGGTTGTATTTTTTTTTTATTTGTTGTTCGGAAAGTAGTGAACCAGAATTTCATATATGACTTGCTAATTTGTGGTTCAGTTTTAGGGAATAGGAAAAAAAAATGATTCATTTTTAGGAGCAATCCATGTGTACCATGATTCACGATTAGACAATTATGTTTTTTTTTCTTCCCCAAAGCATATAAGAAAATGTTGTACTTTAGGTAGGGATAGTGGCGGATTTAGATGAAAAGTTTAGGAGTAGCGTAATTTTTTTTGGACTTAGGAGTATCATAATATTTGCTAAGTGGTATCCTGATACATAAAATGGAGAAAAAGAAAACAATTTACACTAACTTTACGCTTTGACGACAAAATAGAGGGGTAGTGTGGGTATAAGCTAGATCCGCCCATGGGTACGGAAAGCTTTGTTGTATAGTTTGGAATATATAATTTAGGGCAAATACTACAAGAATAGGTAAGTCATCATCAAAATCATTGTTTAAAGCTTTGATGTATAGTTTGGAATATATAATTTAGGGTAAATACTACAAGAGTAGGTAAGTCATCTTCAAAATCATTGTATCCGACTCCTAATTGAAGACTTGGTCGAAACTGGAGCGGGGTGAGTGTCTCACGCGGGGCTGTCACCGAGGCAGGGTTGGGTTTGTGTGGCTCCTCATTCAAAGGCACAATGTTCCCAGTTAAGACTGTGCTCCACCCCAGCATCCCACAAGGTACGATGAAGGTATAACACATTGTGCATTTTAATTACACACTTGAATAAGGAATTTTAATAAATTACATATTTTTATTTAAGGAGCTTCATGTCTCTCGGTTTGAATTTTTTAAACATCTAAAAAATGATTGGATTGTTTTTGTTGGCAGGTCAAACATTATTCTATATATACCAAGTAATGCAATTTTGACATGACACAAGCTGTAAGCATCTAAAGCTTTCTTCTATTATATTTAGGAGTGTATCATCTTCAGTTACCAGTATAACTGGGAATTGATTTCCTTTTACTTTGGGGTCTTCTGAGATCAATGACCATTAGATCCATATTTTGTATTCACATACACTTGATTTTACATTAGATATCACATTTTTTAATTATTAATAATTATTAATTTGGTTTTGAAACAACATTTTGCATTGTGATTAGGCCTGTGATCTGATTTCAAATATATAAAAAATAAGAGTTTTAATGATCAAGTGGTCTGACGTATTTACATTTTCTTTACATTATTGTACTTATGTTATATGTGTTGACATGTTATGGGTTAACATGTATCAACAAATAATATTTAAACTTGCCTACGGTCTTTTCCAACTGTGCAGGTATGTTTATTGTATTGCATTTTTAGTCTCTTATTGTGATTTGACCATCATGTGTTTATTGTACTTATGTGCATTTTGTTAACCTTAACCTTTCATCTTAGTAATTTAATTGTGTCTCAGGTTGGGGAAGGAGGGGATGTTTACACGGATGCGGATATTGATTTTATTCGTGAAGAATGGTCAGGTTCTGCCGTGACCTTCATTTTCAAGTGATCCGTATGTTTAGATCTAGATCGAGTAATGTAATGTATTGACACAATGTTTTTGTAACCGTTAATACTTGTGGTAGGATTCGACAAATGATTGTAATGGGTTTTTTTGTGGTATATATAATATATGCAGTTTTATTATCAAATTTATTGATTTTGTAATTATAAATATAAATTCAGGGATATTTATTTTGTAGAAAAAAAAATTTAGTTAAAAAAAACCATGACACGCAAAATGAGTGTCGTAAAGATGTGTCAAGAATGTATGTCATTAAAGAGTGTCATGAAAGCGTGTCATAAATGCGTGTCAAAAAAGCGTGTCATAAAAGAGTGTCATTAACGCGTGTCATTAAAAGATGACACGCGCTTGCATGTCATAAAAATTTAATGACATGTTCATCCTTGACACATTTTTGTGTGTCATAAACACCCTTTTATGACGCGCAATGCGTGTCAAGATAGGGGTATTTTTCTAGTAGTGCCAGCAGACAATGAAGAGGGCTCGGTTGGGCCTAATCAAAACTTTTCGGATGGGTCTATTCCAATGGGCAATCAGGAGGGTGCAGGCCCAAGTTCTATGGTTGTCCCAAACCTGAATCTAAATGGCGTGCTAGCTGAAGAGATTGATGCTACAATTGTGTTGGGAGAAAAGTTGGGAGCAGAATTGAGCGACGCTCATAACTTGGTCCTTGGTTCGATAGCTTCAGAAGGGGTACAAGTTGGTATTCAATGAATTGCTTATCCATTAATATTCGGGGGGTTGGGGCCAGTGGTAAAGCGGGTTGGATTAAGAAAATAAAACAAGATCAAGGGGTTTCTTTTATAGGTATGCAAGAATCTTTAACTAGCGATATTCAACCGTCGTTGGTTTCTAGATTCTGGGGTGGTACAGGTTTTGAATATGACTGGGTGAATGCGACTGGGAACTCGGGGGGTCTTGTTAGCATTTGGGACCCTCGAGTGTTTACAAAAGAGGTAGTTAATAAAGACAGGAATTTTATTCATGTGGCGGGTACAATGTTGGTTGGCGCTACACGCATCAATTTACTTAATGTTTACGCTCCACAAACGAACGTTGAAAAAAGAGAACTTTGGGTGAAACTTATTAATCTAATCCACTCAGCCGATGGTTGGTGGATAGTTTTCGGAGACTTTAATGCGGTCAGAAGCAGAGATGAAAGGAAGAATTCCGCATTCGATTCGGTTTGCGCACATGACTTTAACGAGTTTATAGATTCTGCAGGCCTTAGAGACTATGGCTTAAAAGGATCTCAGTTTACCTACATGTCTCACAGACGCGGCGTGTGTACTTGGAGTAGGATTGATAGATTTTTTGTGTGTGATAATGTTTTTAACAGGTGGCCGAATGCTTATGTTCGAGTGTTGAAAAAGGAATTCTCGGATCACTCACCTTTGGTATTCTCAATTATAGACACGAACTTCGGTCCCAAACCTTTCCGGTTGTTCGACTCTTGGTTGGACCGACCAGGGAGTGTTGATGTGATTAATAAGGTGTGGGAAAATTGGATTGATAATGGTCCAGAAGATCGTAACCTGCTTAATAAACTCAAAAAGCTTCGTTTTTCATTAAAAGAATGGTATAATGAGTGCAGCAATATAGAAAAGGAAGCTGAGAAACGTTTACGAGCAGAAAAGGAGGAATACGAAAGAATCATGGAAGCCAACGATCTGGAAGAGACAGATCTCTGGATTTGGTCGGAATGCAAGGCGGCTTTAGAAGAAATTGAACACTTCAAGGCGCGGGATATTCGTCAAAAATCCCGGGTCAAATGGGCGTCATTGGGAGACGAGAATACGAGTTTTTTACACAATGTCGTGAATGGTAGAAAGGCGACAAACTCCATACCGGGTATTCTAATTAATGACGAGTGGGTTACAAAACCAACGCTTGTCAAGAAGGAAGTGATGAGGTTTTTCAGAAATCATTTTCAAGAAGTGTATCCGTCGAGGCCGGCTCTTGTGTGCAGCGGATTGAAACAATTAAACGACCTCGACAGTCTGAATCTGGTTAATGTGTTCACTAGACAGGAAATCAAAGACGCGGTGTTTGAGTGCGGTTCTAATAAAGCGCCGGTCCCGACGGATTTAATTTCCGTTTTGTCAAGCGGTTTTGGAACTTATTTGAAGAAGATTTCTTTAAAATCATGATGGAATTTCACGCTTCGGGTTCTATTAGTTTGGGGTGTGGTACGGCTTTTATCACGTTAATTCCGAAGGTGAAATCTCCGGTGGGGTTAAAAGATTATAGACCAATCACTCTAATTGGGATGGTTAACAAGGTAATTTCCAAAATCCTTGCGAATCGACTCAAAAGGGTGATGGGTCAAGTCATATCCGAGGCTCAATCGGCTTTCTTAGCTGATAGATTCATACTCGACGGTCCTCTAATGCTCAATGAAGTTATGGAATGGTTGAAGAAGAGAAACAAAAAAGCGTTTTTACTTAAAATAGATTTTGAGAAGGCCTACGACAACGTCAATTGGAACTTCTTAATATCTATTTTGTCACAAATGGGTTTTCATCCGTTGTGGTGTACATGGATTAAAGGTATTTGTTCGTCCGCTAGAGCCGCGGTATTGGTTAATGGTTCGCCGACTTTCGAGTTTGGTTGCGGAAAAGGTCTTAGACAAGGCGATCCTTTATCTCCTTTTCTTTTTTTAATTGTCATGGAAGCCCTCTCTTGGTTATTGAAAAAAGCTCAAGAGATAGGAGTTTTTAAAGGCGTTGGCCTAGCTAGTGATGATGCCGATTTGTCCCATCTTTTTTATGCTGACGACGCTCTCATTATGGGCGAATGGTCTCGCGAAAATATCCAAAGCATCGCCCGAGTCCTTCGAATATTTTATTTATGTTCGGGTCTTCGCATAAACCTTCATAAATCTAACATCTTTGGAGTTGGAGTGGAAAACATAGAGGTGGATAACATGATAGAGTTCTTGGGGTGTAAAAGAGGTAGCTTTCCTTTTAACTATCTCGGCATTCAAGTCGGCGCGAAGATGTCTCGGGTTAGTAGTTGGACTCCTGTTATTGAGGTGGTTAGAAATCGGCTAGTGTCTTGGAAAGCTAGAAACCTCTCGATTGGTGGCCGCTTGATTCTTATTAAGTCGGTGTTGGAGAATTTACCTATTTATTACCTCTCTCTTTATAAAGCACCTAAGTCGGTTATAGATTCCATTGAATCCATTATGAGACGATTTTTATGGGCGGGGGTATGTGTTGATAAAAAGATATCGTGGGTGGCTTGGGAGGTTGTGACTACGCTGAAAAGTAAGGGAGGTTTGGGGGTATCTAGTTTACAAGTGGTTAATGAGGCGTTATTGTTAAAATGGACTTGGAGATATAAAAAAGGTGGCGACGCTTTATGGAAGAAAATTATTATGGGATGTCACGGGGCGACTAGACCGTGGGCGTTACTCCCTTGCAACACGGCTTTAAGCGGGTGTTGGAAATATATTGTAAAAGTGGGAGAAAAAAAAATTATCAAACGGGTCGACGCTTAACTCTCACTTCGTTGGAGAGCTAAGGGACGGCCAAGCTCTAAGTTTTTGGTGTGATATATGGCTAAGGGATGCTCCTCTGCGGGTTCTCTATCCTAATCTATTCAGACTAGAAAAACAGAAATGGGTTTCGGTATCGAAACGTATTATTTGGGTTGATAACTCGAAGGTGATGAATTGGGATTGGCGATCACAACCAGCTTCAGCTGAGGAGATTTCAGAGCTTTTTCTTCTTCTGAGCGATATTCACGATATCCACGGAGAGAGGGCATAGACCTTTGGAAGTGGAAAGCGGACAAGAATGGTATGTTTACAGTATCTTCGGCTAAAAACCTCCTTTCTGGTAACAATGCGGGATCTAACAGTTCGATGGTTCATTGGAAGACATGGGTTCCTCTTAAATGCAGGATTATGGTTTGGAGGTTGCTGCTCAATCGTTTGCCCACTGTTGTCGAGCTGATCAAGCGTGGCGTAAATATCTCGCGACAAGATTGCAGCCTTTGTAACGAGGAGCAGGAAACTGCTCTACACTTGTATACTGGCTGCTCTTTCTCACAGGAGGTGTGGTGTCGAATTGAACGTTGGTGTAGGATCCCACATAGCTTCGCATTCCATGTAGAAGATCTCATAAAGATACCGGCCATTTGTACCAACTCGAAGCAGTCAAGACGGACATTGAGAGGTATTGTCTATACGACCTTATGGGTGATTTGGAACGAGCGGAATAATCGGATCTTCAACAACAAAAGTCGAAGACCTATAGAGATTGTTGAGATTGTAAAAACTACGTCGTTTGTTTGGTATCGTCATAGGTCTAGACATAAAGATATAGATTGGAAAGTGTGGTGTCATTATCCTTTGGATTGATGTAGTTGGTTTTGTTCCGCTCTTAGGTCCTTTCTTTGAGGACTCTTCGAGTCGTGGTTAATGAAGTTTTCTTTTCAAAAAAAAAAAAAAAAAAAAATCTTGCTCTATCAACAAATGGAAAGAAAATAAATGCAACCTGTAACACATTTAGTTTATTGTTTCAGGACGTGTGGTAGATGAACACTTGGTTATGTTGATTGTTGCTACAATGATTCACTAGGCTAGAGCTGGAACCGTTACAGCATTGCAAGGAAATAACACATCCAATTCAGAATTTCAGATTTGTCTCCATGGTGGGTTATCAACTTTTTTTATCATTCTAAGCTAGAAGCAAGCTGCAAACATGATCAACCCGTTAGAAGGTCTATATGGCCAAAGCCCAAAGACACTATGACACTCAAGTAAGTTATGTACATGAAATAAACGAGCATATATGAATCAGTAATGTGAATGTATCATCTATATATTTGTAGGGAGTGTAGAGAAAAGAAGGAACTCTTACAGGAGGAACCGAAAAGAATCTGCTCACATCTTATAGCCTTTGGGTAGAGTCCCCTTTCTATATGGGGTTATAAAGGTTAGAATTAACCTTAATGGACCAACAAAGTTTGATTTTTTTTTTTTTTTGGGAAGAGGGGGGACAAAAGTCACGAGACCTAAAAAAGGAGGGGGTCAGACTCAATACATATAAAATTTTCAGACTAAGACGCGTAAATTTGCACTACTGAACAAAAAAAATAGTGAGGGCGCCCTCCAGCCATAACAAAGTCTCACCAATGGACGGCAAACAAAAGACAGAAGGCAACTGGGAATGGTCAAAACCTTCATTTTCAAGATTATTACATTTTCTCATTTAATATGTATATAGGAATGAATACATTAGTGATCAACAGTGACGTCTTTAAGATAAAATTAAATAAGTTTCAAATAAATAAAATTGGAACTTTTTGAGGTAAATTGTTATTGAGGATCATGTCTTTATTTTCAACATTGTCTTGTGATTCAGTTTCTTTTGAATGCTTCAATCGAACCCATCTATTGAAAAATGAAATCAACGTTGATACAGCCGATTCCCATTCGTTCTAAATCGGTAAGCCTTGTCCCATCCTGCATATATGATATTATGTGTGAATATACGAACGAAACTTGATTTCATGTTTTGATTTGTACATGTATAATAACTTGAGAAACAGAGTATGAAGTAGCAGCCTTGATTGAATTATTTTCGAAACAGACGAAAGTTTTAATCTTCAATCAAACTTTGATGGAAAACATAGAATGACTTATTGACTTCTTGTACTGGTTTGGAAAACTATCAAATGTGGAAACACTCAATAACATTTGTAAGAACTTTGCTGACATGGTATAAGTGGTGATCAATATCAGTGATGATCTTCGAGTTTTCTTCAAAGGAGATCACTAAGTTAGGGGGTCTTAAATGGATGCACAATGGTTCTCATTAGGTTCTGTTACTCTTTAAGCATTTAAACAAACAGTTGGCTGAAATTGTTTAATTTTCAAGCTGTTGAATACATAGCTGATTTGGTTGCCAATATTAATAACAAACCTCAAGAAAGAAAAGAAAGCACAAAGGATTTAATTTGGTCATGGATTTGCATCATCTTTTCATGCTGATCGGGTTCAATTAAAATAATTTGGGCATAATCTTCATTTCATACATAGTAAAAACGCAAGGTAAAATGTTCATATTTTTTCATTAATTGATCATACAGGAAAAATCTATTACATACCATGACTATATGTATTGTTCATTAATTGATCATACAGGAAAAATCTAATACATTACAAGCATGTATGTTCCCATGTATAATGTATATATATGCGTGTTTAAGTTCAACAACTTGTTATGCTGTCATCAATATTGATGTGTACTTTGGAGCACATCTTTAGGTTATATATGACATTACATTCTATCAGAATTACTTCAGACTTTCAAACATGATAAGAACTTTCTTGTTAAGGAGTGGCGGCGCAGTTTGTTGTCCGTCTACCTGCTATCCTTATGCAATTTACCCTTTAATTATCAATGAAAATTAACATAAAAAAGTACTTTATTGTAAAATTATCTGATGTTTTATTGCTGTCAATCGTGTGATATTTTCTTTGAATTTAACAGGGATGTTAGTAGGATATTTAAAATATCACAGATTGAATTTATAAATCTTATTTTTTGATGTTTTGTTTCAAGGGCTGCTGCACTGAAGTGGGTTGCTGAAATGAAGTAGGCTTCTGAGTGGTAAAATTATTAGATTTCCTTAACATAAAAAGTAATCTTACCATCATCTACACCTCTGGAATAGAAGATCTGTTTCTCTAGCAGCATAAACAACCTGCTGGAAATGATTTCTCGGATGGTCTTCGTCCTTGCAGACTCTTGATGTTGCCTTTGTATTCTGCTGTTCTTCGGGTAATATTGTTTGACACACTTTTTATCTTGTTTATAAGAAGTTTTTGATTAAGTATTTAGAGTTGACATCACGATTAAAAGTTATGTTTAGACTTTAGACCAATCATAGTGACTGTGATTTAAGCAAATATCCTTTCGAAATTAAACATTTAACAATCAGTATTATCATATTTTAAGCAAATACTCGAACCATGTAACAATACAACTTATGTTTGTATTTCCAAGAATTGATAACTTGAATTAAAATACAACACTTGTTCAACAGGCCAGATCAACACTAGTGTATGTTATCGAAGTGGCTCCAAAACTAGGAGCATCCGGTTCTATGTAGTACATCGGGATTGGCATCTTCGTTGGAAGTTTTGGGACCACGCCTTCAAACTTCAGCACCTGAATTGCCTGCCGGATCGACGGCCTCACACTCCGGTCAGGGTGTGCACACCATAGCCCCACCATCATCAAACACTCGACCTGTTTCAAGTCAAACTCCTTCAACCTCTGGTCCATACCCAAAAGCAACTCACCTTTCCCGAGGAAACCCCAAACCCACTGCACCAGCCCGAGATCAGAATCCGAGTCAACACCATCTGTGGCCTTTCGCCCAGAAGCAATCTCTAATGCCACTACACCGAAGCTATACACATCCGACTCTTTGCTAGCCTTTCCTGTCATTACATACTCAGGAGCCAAGTAACCAAGGGTTCCAGCTAAACGAGTTGTTTGTGGACCCAACTCATGGTCCATGATTCGAGCCAAACCGAAGTCTGCAAGCTTCACGTTGAACCCTGAATCAAGCATAATGTTGCTCGTTTTAATATCACGGTGCACAACACATTTTTCCCAATCTTCGTGCAGATACAGAAACGCAGAAGCTAAACCCATAGCAATCTTATACCTCACAGCCCACTCTAGAGGAGTCTTTTGGCCGAAGAGGTGAGAATCAAGACTGCCATTTGGCATAAACTCATAAACTAGCATGAACTTAGCTTGATCATGGCACCAACCAATGAGACGCACCAAGTTTCGGTGCCTTAAACTGCTAATAACCTTGACTTCTGTTATGTATTCTTTCTTCCCTTGTTTAGAACCCTGTGAAATTTTCTTTACAGCAACCGCCATGTTTTCGTGTGTTAAGTAGCCCTTGTAGACACACCCAAATCCCCCCTGGCCTAGTTTTCGGTCATTAGAGAAATTATTTGTTGCTGAAACGAGTTCGCTGTAAGAAAATATTTTCAGGCCTGCTCCTCGTTCAAGATCGTCATTCGTAGATGTTAAGAAAACATTTTGCATTGGTTTCTCCGCAGCTTTTCTTTGTTTTCTTCTAAATACATCAATTGCTATCATGGTCACCAAAACCACAACCCCAAGTGGGACTCCCATCCCCACGGCTAGTTTCCATTTCCATGAATTACCTTCCCCTTTTTCAACGATTTTCATACTTGAACTAAATTCCCAGGATTGAAGGATATGTCTTTCTATATTAACACCCGTGGTTGCTGAAAACCCAACCATTACCCGCTCAGGAAGAACTTCCCTGAGGTCAACTTTATGTGAAATACCTGTAATAGGATTCCCACCGTAGGTCCACAACACGTCCAAATACTGAGTCGTGGCGTTGTAAGTTACCCAGGCATCCGTGATCTCTCCACTGTGTAAACTAGCATTCCAAGCGGCTTGAGTAGCGGAAGCAATAGAGTTGTTGTTGATACCCACATGTTCATATGGGGGATCCCATTCATTATTCACGAATGAGTCAAACTCAATGAAAATCAATTGGTTTAGGGTTGAGTCGTTGTAAGTGGCCCGGTTAAACAGGCCTAGAAAGCCACCGCATGAGTTGGCTGGGATTTGAAAGCTTTCTGGAGCAAGAAAGAAAGTGAGCCCATGACCATATACGGATTGGCCTAGTGTATCGATTATGAAAGCGAAGTGAGTGGTGAAATCAGCGAGCTTGCCGGACTTACGGTCCCAAATCGGGACTGTATCATAGTATTTAACTTGACCTACACGAGTAAGATAATCGACTTTATTGAACTCTATGGTTCCAGCAGAAGGTACAACATCTCCTGAATAGAGCATATTTGTTGCATTGAAACGGTCAAACATGAATTCTACCGATTCAGAAAAAGGCGACAAGAATAACAAAGAACAGACCAAGAAATTCAGAGCCATGATTAAGCTAAATTAAACTGCTTTTGTGATAATGGCTCCATAATAAATAGCATCAAGGAAAAATAAAATATTTAATCTAATTCATATTTGTCCAATGCTTCATCTCTGTGTTTACTAAATAATTAGTAATAAAGCACTTAAAGTTAGCACAGAATATAATTTATCTACAAGTCTCTTTCTTGTTTACTTGAGACTGTTTCTTCTGCCCAAAATATACGCCATCTAAATAAAAAAAATCACCAAATATAACTGGCCAAAACATCTTAATATTATATTTAGCAACCAATTAATAGAGTTAGATCCAACCATACATTCTTATGGAATGTTATACATCAGCAGTGACATTATTCACATAAGTACATTATCTTGTTCTATCAACAAGTGGAAATAAAATAAATGCAACCTATAACATATTTAGTTTATTGTTTGAGGATGTGTGGTAGACGAACACTTGGTTATGTTGATTGTTGCTACAATGATTCATTAGGCTAGAGCTGGAGCCGTTGCAGCATTGCAAGGAGATAACACATCCAATTTAAATTGGTCTCCATGGTGGTGTATCATTGTTTTCTATCATTCTGAACTAGAAGCAAGCTGCAAACACAAGCAACCTCTTAGAAAGTCTATAGGGCCAAAGCCTAAGGATGCTATGACACTCAAGTAAGTTATTTACATGAAATAAACTAGCATGAATCAGTTATCTCTACTACATTATAAAGAGGGAGCAATGGACAAAGATGTCCAACTTGGCAAAGTTAAGATGATATTTCAAAAGTCTCAAGTGTAATCTCTAAATTTTTACCTCATTTCTTCCATTTATACCCCCGTGTACATCCTTTAATGCCAATAGTATAATTGTCTTATACACAATTTCTACCCCTTTAAATATGTAACCCTCATTATAAAGACCCAATTCAATACTACAAATCCCTTACATTCCCTTCTTTTAATTCCCAATTCAATAGTATAAAAGTCTTATTATTTACTTATTTTATTGATCCGGACGTAATAGTTTTAGCCATAAAGGATTTGTTAAATAAACTAAGATTAAAGAGATATAATGGGTTCATATGTCATATTTAAAAGGTTTAAAGAGTATGCAAAAAAAATTTTTCATTTTCCAAGGATATCTCATTTGGAGGCTGAAATTAAGGTAGGGGCGAAGCGTGAAAATGCAGGCATAGTCTTGAAGCCAAAACAATAAGTTATTACTAAATCCGCAGCTCAAATCATTCATGATAGAATGGAAATTAACTGGGTTCAATATACCAACTTGAATAATTAGAATCACAAATAGATGGTTAAACTAACTTTTGGTTAGACAATAATGAATAATCTTAACAATTAGTTTCAATAAACTGTTGGATTTGATTGGTCATATTGACTTGTAGTGACTTCAAGTTGTAATACCAACTTAAAGAGCACATTCAAGCACCTAAATATGTTGTACGTATCAAAAATGTTTTTTTTATTGTTTTAGTATAATTCCTATTTTCTTATACAACTTTTACACATTTTGAAAGAGAATTTCTGCTTCCCCCGTTTAGTGTAACTAAAGACCCATCCACATATTTTTTTTTTGTGTCAATATGTATATAGAACGTAACATTGTATCATGTAATTATCCTAATTAATGTTAGAACTTCCCCCGTTAAGCGCGAGTGCTTTTATATATAAATATATACAACTTACATATGAATTTTTTTTATCGTTTTAAGGCTTGAATTATGTTCCCGCCTTGTATTGTCGACCCCGCCGTAACGCGCGGGTTTCATACTAGTGTGAATATAGAGTGTAGAGAAAAGACGGAACTATACAAGTCATATGATCACCGAGGTTAGACTATCTATCTATATATATATAAGAAAACGTATATGCTGACGTGGCGTGCAATGGAGGCCTCAACCTCCCCTTGAGAGTGCCAAGTGGCATCATAATTGAAAGATTTTAGTGTTTTTGAACTATTTCCTTTTTTAATTAAAAAAAAAGATAAACATAAAACCCTAAATTAAATTGAGTTATTTTAGGAAAAAAAGAATTTAAAAATAAATTTAAAATTTTCTCTCTCATACTTTCTCCCATAATTTTTAAACATTTATATCTTTTTTATACAAGATTTTTTAAAGAAAAAAAATTACACCAAATTAACGAGCGTTTTATTATCTTTCCAACGAGTACCATAGTCCTATATAAAAAACGGAGAAAAATCGACTATTTTTTGTGGGGTTCCGTTCATACAGGAAAAAAAACACACAAAGTGTTCATGTTATTCATTAATCATGTTTTTTCTTTTAAACCAAGTTCTTATCTACGATGTTGAAAATCAGCCCAATCGCCAGAGATTTTGTGGTTAGTTAACTTGAGCCATTTGCAATAGGTTATCACGTAAAATTAGATTTTTCAACCCCGGGACCCTCCCGGGGTAATCAGCTAGTATACTATAAAAGACAAACAAAAAACAGATTGCAAGTATTGTATTTTCTCATTTTAATATGTATATATGAATGAATAAATTAGCGATCGACAGTGATGTCTATAACATAGTCGTCAAAAGCCATTGCCTCTTGCGCCTAGGCCTATTTTTTAGGTGAGGCGATGCATTTGCGCCTTGAGTCGAGAAAATTGCACTTTAATTCTTTAGGTGATGGTTTAGGCGCAGATTTCAGCTAGACTCCAAAATTCTGGAGAGTTCCTAGCCAAATTCGTTAAATTATGGCTAGATTTCAACCAGATTTCTGGATTCTCTAAGGAAAACTACTTCTATACACTAATACATCATATTTTAAAACTTTTGATACTAAGTAGATGAAAAATAATATTATTTTAATATACTTTTAATTTATTTTCTTATTTCGCTTTTTTTTAATCTCAAACCCTCGCTTTTTGGCGATTAAAGATGAGAGCATTACTTGTTGATCAGGACTTGGATGATGCTCTGAAGGGTGAAGCAGGGTTGCCCAACACTTTGACTGATCGAGAGAAGAAGGTGATAATGGAAAAGGCACATAGTGCCATAATCTTGAGTTTAGGAGATAGAGTTCTCAGAGAGGTTTCGAAAGAGACATCAGCAGCAGGTGTGTGGACAAAATTAGAAGGTCTGTATATGACGATGTCATTGGCTAACAGGTTGTATCTGAAAAAGCGTTTGTACACATTTCAGATGACATCTGGTAAGTCTCTTGATGATCATACAGATGAATTCAACAAGATCATTCTTGATCTTGAAAATATAGATATTGAAATTGATGAAGAAGACAGAGCAATAATATTTTTGTCATTTCTTCCCCAACATGAATCAGTAATGTGAATGTCTCATCTATATATTTGTAGGGAGTGCACAGAAAAGAAGGAACTCTTATAGGAAGAACCGAAAAGAATCTACTCACATCTTGTAGCCTTGTGGGTGGAGGCCCCTTTCTATATGGGGTTATAAAGGTTATAATTATAAAATAAATAACTTTATACACCATGAAATTGAACGGTAACTTCAATTAATGCATTTGACTTTTCCAATTTTTTTTAAAGGTTCAAACACTTTTTTAGTAATAAATATATATGATTTCATAATAAATCACAACATGGCTTAGTGGTGGTCTGGTGGAGTGGTTTGTGGTGCGTTTCTATTGTTTGAGGTTTCAGGTTCAAAACATGGAAAGGGCAAGTGGCGGCTCCATTTTTTTCATTCACAACATGTTATTAATAATAAATACAAATATAAAAATGATTTCATAATAAATCACAATTTGGCTTAGTGGTGGAGTGGTTTGTGATGCATTTCTATTGCTTGCTTGAGGTCCCAAGTTCGATTTTTTTGTTGAAGGGTGATATATTTATAGGAGATTTGTTGGGTTTGGTTTTACAGAATTTTTTCTTCTGCCGCCTTCACCCCTCCAATCTTGAGGTACGAGCAATTCACGTGCCGGAACACGTAGCGTCGCCGCTGTGGGTCAGCCGATTTTGACGTTCGTCTATGTTCATCTGCAACACCAAATCTTTAACTCATATTCGTCCATGTTCGTCTTCATTCAGTATGTATTGATAACCCTACAAACCTAACCACGTGTTCGTTCTTCTTCTTCTTCTTCTTCTATAACCCTATATACTGAGGGGGGGGGGGGGGTGGGGGTTGATGTTTAGAGTGTTTTGATGCAGATCGGATACTTGATATAACGTTCAACAAAGTTTTGAATTGTAAGTGTTGGGTTCTTGGTTCAACGTTTTGAAAGGACATAATATGATATTATGATGATATATCTATGAAATTTGTATATAACATGTTTGTGTGAGATGTCGTTCTTAAATTATGATATGAAAATTGGTAGTTACTTGGTTGATAATAGCTTCTTAGTGTTTTGAATTCTTAACCTTAATGGACCAACAGAGCTTTATTTTTTTTTATTGGGGGGCAAAAGTCACAGGACCTTAAAAAGGAGGGGGTCGGACTTAATACATATAAAATTTTCGGACTAAGACGCGTAAATTTGCACTTCTGAGCAAAAAAAAATAGTGGGGGCGCCCTCCGGCCCTAAAAAAGTTTCACCAATGGACGGCAAACAAATGACAGATGGCAACCGGAAATGGTCAAAACCTTCATCTTCAAGATTATTACATTTTCTCTTTAATATGTATATAGGAATGAATACATTAGTGATCAAGTGACGTCTTTAAGATAAAATTAAACTAGTTTTTTTACAGGCGCGCGTTGCGCGCTTGCAATCAGTTTCCAAGTTAGCTTTATTCGTCGCATTCGAACAAAAATTGTGATAAGGCTAAACAATCTTGCTTAGGCGTGTTTTTCTCTCTTGCGCTATAACCATAAACATCACATTTTCAAGTCGTTTAATAACACATTAAATGCCGAAATTAAAAATAAGCATTTTTCGGTTGTCATCGGCAGCAAGAGAAAACGGATCTAACGTTGGACCTTAGCGGTGATGCCTGGCACTATAGGTTTACACCATTGTCCACCAGTACAGAGGCCTCGCCAGAACCCTGACCGAGTGACCATAGAGTGATAGAGATGAGACACATATTTAGTAATTTCAGGCCATCATAGGAGAGAGATGGTCACAGCTTCATCTCCAACTCCGATCGCCTTCAGTGGCATTCGAAAAAAGATTTACAAGTCGCTAGCACCAACGTATTTTAAGAAGTAGAAAGCAAAGCATACCTAAGCTTTTGTCCTCAGTTTATGTGACTCCACATACAAAGAGGGAAAAGAAGACAATGGAAAAATGGAGGAGGATGTGTAATAAGGAGCAGAAAGGATGTGTCAAAAATAAGAGATGAGAGAAGGAAATACGTTCCCAAAGTAAAAAAGAAGAAAAAAATGATTACGGCACTATCGTAAATGCCATGCAAAATTTGTCTAAACACACTGGTGCATTTTAGTATAAAACGGCTATTCAAAGTTGAGACTAAATATATAGTTAATAAGTTTTAAATAAATAAAATTGGAACTTTTTTTAGGTAAAATTGGGCTATATGGAAAACAAGAAATAAAAAGGTGTTTGAAGCATCTTCGTCTAGAGTGATAGAGGTGGTTGCTTTAGTAAAATCAATGTCGTTTTTTCCTTAAAAATCGCTCTAACTTTTAAAAACTTAAGTAGCGTTTGGTATGATGGAATGGAAGGGGGATGGAATGGACCATTACGAGGGAATGAAAAATAGTGTGTTTGGCTGGTTAAAGGAATGAAATCACCCATTCCACAAGGCATTCCATTCCCTCAAAACCATTCCATCCACCCCCATTTTTTTTTTTTTTCATTCCATCCCTTATTCACCATTTTACCAACAACACCATAACCCACTACCACCACCGTCGCCCACCACCGCCATCACCACCCACCACCGTCCCGCCGCCTCCACCCACCGCCACCCACTACCTTCACCCACCACCACCGCCGCCACCAATCAGCGTCACCCATCTACCACCGTCGCCATCCAACACCACCCACCGCCGCCCACCACCTTCACCCACCCGCCGCCGCCTCTACCACCTACCACCGTCACTCACCACAATTTCCTTTACCTACCACTACCGCCACCACCCACCACCACCCACCACCGCCGCCACCAAAACCCACCACCGCTACTACTCACCATCGTCACCCACCCACCACCACGCCACCGCCACACACCACCACCAACTACCACCCACCACCGCCACTACTCACCATCATCGCCCACCCACCATCACGACCATCCACCTCCACCTTCCACCGTCGCCACCACTCACCACCGCCGCTACCGCCACATATCACCACCCACCATCACCGCCATTGATCACCACCCACCACCGCCACTAACCACCAATTTTATATCTTCGTGTTTTCATGCCTATCCAACAACACAAAATAATGCTTTGTTTCATTCCCATATGGCAACCAAACAAGACATGGAATGGTAATGATTCATTCCATTACCTTGTCCATTTCATTACCTCGTCCATTCCATTCCCTCATCCATTTCATTACCCCATACCAAACATACTCTTAGAGTAGAAGGACTGGTCAATTAATCCGATGTATATATTGTAATTTCCTAGTGGCAGCCCTTTGTTTGAGGGTCGGCCTTTTTTAATGAAGTTATATGTTCAAAAAAATGTCTTTATTTTCAACATTGTCTTGTGATTCAGTTTCTTTTGAATGCTTTAATCGAACCCATCTATTGAAAAATGTTAGGTATCAAATAGTATAGGGACTAGATTGTAATTGACTAATAGTTGGGTAGTTGTATTGTGTATAAATACATGTAATGAGTATGAATAAAGTAGCTATTGATTTGGGTTATCCCTCTCCCCTCTTGTGTTTCTTACTAATTCTCTAGGTCTTCTCTAGATTACCATTTTGTTCGTAACAAAAATTGAAATCAACGTTGATACAGCCGATTCCCATTCGTTCTAAATCGGTAAGCCTTGTCCAATCCTGCATATATGATATTATGTGTAATATACGAACAAAACTTGATTTCATGTTTTGATTTGTACATGTATAATAACTTGAGAAACAGAGTATGAAGTAGCAGCCTTGATTGAATTATTTTCGAAACAGATGAAAGTTTTAATCTTCAATCAAACTTTGATGAAAACATAGAATGACTTATTGACTTCTTGTACTGGTTTGGAAAACTATCAAATGTGGAAACACTCAACATTTGTAAGAACTTTGCTGACATGGTATAAGTGGTGATCAATATCGGTGATGATCTTCTGAGTTTTCTTCAAAGGAGATCACTAAGTTAGGTTCTGTTACTCTTTAAGCATTTAAACAAACAGTTGGCTGAAATTGTTTAATTTTCAAGCTGTTGGATACATAGCTGAATTGGTTGCCAATATTAATAACAAACCTCAAGAAAGAAAAGAAAGCACAAAGGATTTAATTTGGTCATGGATTTGCATCATCTTTTCATGCTGATCGGGTTCAATTAAAATAATTTGGGCATAATCTTCATTTCATACTTAGTAAAAACGCAAGTTAAAATGTTCATATTTTTTTTAGCTAAATAGGTAACTTTTATATTTTGATTGGTTTCCAAGGATATGTATGATATTTAAAGTTAGGATTGCTTATACATGACTTTTTTTTTTTTTTTTTAGTTTTTAGGGGTATATATGAAATTCATCCTTGTTGGTACTGTCTAGAAGTTATCAAGGAGTCGAGGATTGTTTAAATCTAGTCCGAGTTGCTAAGTTCCGGTATGGACTCATTTTTATGTTTTTATTTTTGGTTTGTGGTATGATGTGATGATGAAATGATTTAGTTTCAAAATATAGGGGCCTAATTTTATTGGCTTGTTATATTGAAATATTACCTCATTAGTTGCTTCATTGCTCCAAGCGCAAACTTATGATTGAAAATCTCCTGATGTGTTTTTTTTTTGAACGGCCAACAAATTGGAATCACTCACGGAACACTGAAGTATCATAGTGCCACCAATGTTTCCACGCGATCATATTCCACCACCAAGTCACCAATTCAGGAGGAAACTCATAATTATGAGAAAACCCCCTTTGTGAGATTCGAACCCAGGACCTTATGGCCCCTAAGTCTTATCTCACCACCAAGATGCCACTAGGCTATAATGCCTTGGGCGGAAAATCTCCTGATGTGTTATTTTTAGTTTCTTTCTCACTGTGTATCCAGAGAGTTTTTTTAGGTTTAGTAATGAGGTATTGATTATCACTTACAGTGGCGAAGCTTGACCCGAAGGTTCGGGGGGTCGGAAGTCACCGGGGGGTCGGAAGTCACTAGTTGCGGGGGGTCGAAACCCTATATTTTCAAAATTTTCTATACGAATACTATATAATCGAAATTTCTGCGCGAAAATCCGGGGGGTCGGCCGCCCCTCCCCGCCCCTACTATGTTGCGCCACTGATCACTTAAAACAAGATCTTTTATGTGTTCTTGACATGCTAAACATGCTCGTGCTTGGCATTTTCTTAACTTGTATTGTTTTTGTTGGAAATGTTTTCTTCGTCAACCCACATATAGGCCCGGCCCAGTATGATTAACTTGGTGATTAAGTTTAGCATAGGGTTTAACCTAATTATGAGCCTATAAATATATCTCTTGTACTTGTAATCTTTACATCACTCAATAATAAGAATACCCCAGTTGCCCCGTGGACGTAGGTCAGTTTAGACCGAACCACATAAATACGTGTGTTCGTGTGCGTGTGTGTTCTACGATCCTAATAACTGGTATCAGAGCCTAGGGCTCGAGAAGATCGCCTCCGCCGACGGGTGTGTCGGGTCGGCGGAGGGCAGACGTTAAAGAAGAAAAGAAGACATACCTTAACCGACACGCGTCAGTCACCACCCCGGCCGTCCACCCACCTCGCACCTCCGCGCGTCAATCCCCCAGCCACGTAACCCTTCAGCCGCCGCCACAACCTAGACCCGATTAGGGCTCTCTGCCCGTCTCTAACAGCCATCGCCGCCGCCCTAGACCACCCTACCACTCCCCACCGCCGCTATAGTTTCTTTGGGTTCCGTTAGAACCACCCAGATAGGGTTTTGAAGTGGAAGTAGCAGATTGCTTTGGGGAGAGCATGTTCTACTTTTGTTAAGGTGGGAGTTTGTTTTTGGCGTGTTTGTTTTTTAGCAGAAAGTAGATGAGTATTTTTTTGAAGGTTTGTTTCTTAGTGAAGAAGTGGTTGTTGGTTTTAAGAAAGAAGAAAGTCAGACAAAAATTATGGTGGAGTCCATTCTTTTTTAAATTGTGGGGTTTGGTAACAGAATTGATATTATTTGGGGTTTTGGAGATCGGTTTAACCAATGTGTTTTAGAGAGCCGTTTGTGAAAGTCAGAGAACAAGATCATAGACCAGTGATTATTATTCAGGTGCTATTATTCTCAGTTGGTTTGTTTGTTTGATTTTGTTTCGTTAGTCGTGTTATTGTGTTATCATGGCAGAAGACGGAAGGTGCAAAATCAACAAGTTTAACGGTACAGATTTTAGTTGGTGAACCGGGGTGGAAAGTTCAACCATGTTGTAGAAAAAAACGAACAGAAGGAAATCGAGTAGGTGGCTTTGGATTTGGATCGTTTTGGAGAGGTGAAAGAAAACAGTATAGGCGAGTTGACAACTTTGTTTTCTTTTACTAGTAAAACCTGGAGAAAATGGAACTAGCAGAGGTGCTGGTGACGACATAAGTGAAGAAAAAAAAGTGGCAAGTCATGTGGACTATTGCCAGTTGGATGATCTTTCGGTTAGGGTTTGCGTTAACTGATCGTGTGTACGGTCATAGAACCTTGGTACCGCTTGATTTTATGAAAGCTCTACTGTTGTTATAACCGTTTGCTTGTTAGCTAGTTGGGATAACAGGGACAGTGGGAGCTTGGCATAGTTGACTTGTTGGGGCTGCATAGAGTGGTGGACATTTGTTAGAGTCGATATCATATATATGAAATTCTACTTATGGGAATGTGTCTGGTTTGATGCATTGGGACTCAGTGGAAGGCAGTGAGACTCTTGGGTCATGGATTCTGGTGCTTCATTTCACGCTACCCACAGCAGTGAAACATTGCAGAATTTTAAGAAAGGTGACTTTGGTAAGGTAAGACTAGCAAACGACGAGGTTCGTTTTACATGGTCAGTTTACCGTCTGAGGGAGTGACCGTCCCAGCTCAGAAGAGAAACAAAGTCAGGTTCACAGAATCTCGTGGGCAGAAGAAGGTTGTCTTTGCAAGTGAGAAACCTAGAGTCACAGGTCAGATTCGGGATGAACAAGCGAGGAAAGGTTCAGGTAGACCAGTAAGAGGTTTTCGTGACAGTGGGAGCAAGGGTTGTGCTTCAGTCGGAATTCCTAGACGACATTGGGTCAGGAGAACCAGTATTCCAGCTGATAAAATCTCTCCAGTGGACTACTTGCTGAATATGGAGAGTGTTTATTCTCAGGGTGTTTCAGGATCCGGTAGTTCGTGTCAGTGGGAGCTAGTAGAGACAGAGAATGGGTCAATGGTAGACATAACCATGACTGATGAGTTGGAGCTCGGGGGAGCTTCAGCTGGTCTCCAGGAATAATGTTGAGGAAATCGGGGTAACTGGAGGTGCATTGAAGATCAAGTGGAGATCTTATTTACAAAAGTACAGAAGAGATGGTGCAGTTCGTGGTCCGAAGACACCAAGTGAGAGATTGTTGGAGATGTTGCCTTCAGCCCACATATAGGCCCGGCCCAGTTTGCTTAACTTGGTGATTAAGATTAGCAAAGGGTTAAACCCTAATTTATGCCTATAAATATATCTCTTGTACTTGTAATTTTTTGTATCACTCAATAAAACAATACCCCAGTTGCCCCCGTGGACGTAGGTCAGTTTAGACCGAACCACGTAAATACTTGTGTTCGTGTGCGTGTGTGTTCTACGATCCTAACAGTTTTGTGTTGCGAAGAGTTAATACATCAGAACATTGTAATTGCCTGTGTTGTGTTTTATTTGAAACTAGCAATTAGACCCGCGCGCGTTGCCGCGCGGGTACATCGCAAACATAGAACGGATTAGGCAATGCGTCACATAACATGTCATACACGACAATTGTAAGCGCTATACCCCAGGTCTGTCCTTCTCGTTTAGTCCCACACATGTCACACACGACAATTGTAAGCGATAACAATATGTAGTTAAATGTTTAGGTTAATGTTTTTACCTTTCCCATTCCTCGTAGCTATGTTCGACCGAATGTCGATTGGTTGACCCGCTTCCCATTTCCCAATACCTTTTCTAATAAACAACTTATATGAAGACTTGAATATAGAAAATCATGTATATGTTTTAAGTTCCCTAGTCAACATGGTCACGACCTGGTTAGTCTTTAACAACTCATTTACAGCTCTTGACAACTTGGTAATTTGTCCTGTTAGATGGAGGTACACAGGAAGTGTTCAAGTTTAACATGAATAAACATATTGTTCTTTAACAATACCCAACCTACCCATGTCATGACAGATAACGACAATGCTCATCGATATAAAAACTCTTCAACAGCAAAGACATGACCTTGTCTCATCTCTAACCCTTTGCAATACTTCAACTATCCTATTCTTCACAACAGTCGTCATCCCATAGCTCCATCTCCTATTTATAACTTTCAAGTGTTACCCACCATAACCCCTCACACTACACTATAATCCGAGACCCTAGCTCGGTTACCGGAGATGGTGGTTTCACTGTTGTCGTCGCCTAGCTTAATCCCGTCTCGGAACCCGAGACTAAACCCGTATCGTTGCCGTCACCGTCGCGTCTATCTCTGTTGATTCGACTACCAGTCCAAAAACACCGTACACGAAGCCGGCACAGCACTATGCGACCAGCCGTCCCTACCCGCTGGTACTCGTGACCTAAACACAACCTCCGATATTACCATCGCAATCTGAGCCGGTCAAAACCCAAGCGAAGACGACAAAGTAAAAGACAGCAGCATGGCAATATCGTAAATATGAGAAATAGGGCGGCATTTTTGACTTTTTGTATAATGCAAGACTTCGACAGCGAAGGCCACCGATCAGGGGGGAAAAGGGAATAATAAGATGGTATCCAATGGCTTTGTGACAGGTGGCAGGTGACAATTGAAAAAAAGGGGCGGCACCGACTTTAGTTTTTAAGATATATATATAATGGTTTGAGTTGATGTAGGAAGAAAACGATTTTTTTAATCACGTGTTTATCTTAAGACTTCAGTTTTTCGTTTCTGACATGAGAAGAGGAAATCAGCTTGTTATCCACAACTATAGAATATCTTTATGTATGTGGTTTGTGAATACAATTTTTCATGTTGGTAAGTCGTGAATCTTCCTCGAATTAAACCGTTAGTCCAGCCTAAATTGAGGGAGATGTCCTTATCAATCTTGGTCTTTGTTCAAACTTCAAATAAGGTTGATTGGTTTTAAACTGTTATTAGTCAACAAATAATTGAAGGAATAACTTTGTTTACTTACTGTTGTTGTTCACATACCATGACTATATGTATTGTTCATTAATTGATCATACAGGAAAAATCTATTACATTACAAGCATATATGTTCCCATGTATAATGTATATATATGCGTGTTTAAGTTCAACACCTTGTTATGCTGTCATCAATATTGATGTGTACTTTGGAGCACATCTTTAGGTTATATATGACATTCCATTCTATCAGATTACTTCAGACTTTCGAACATGATAAGAACTTTCTTGTTAAGGAGTGGCGGCGCAGTTTGTTGTCCGTCTACCTGCTATCCTTATGCAATTTACCCTTTAATTATCAATGAAAATTAACATAAAAAGTACTTTATTGTAAAATTATGTGATGTTTTATTGCTGTCAATCATGTGATATTTTCTTTGAATTTAACAGGGATGTTAGTAGGATATTTAAAATATCACAGATTGAATTTATAGTGGGTTGCTGAAATGAAGTAGGCTTCTGAGTGGTAAAATTATTAGATTTCCTTAACAGAAAAAGTGATCTTACCAGCATCTACACCTCTCGAATAGAAGATCTGTTTCTCTAGCAGCATAAACAACCTGCTAGAAATGATTTCTCAGATGGTCTTCGTCCTTGCAGACTCTTGATGTTGCCTTTGTATTATGCTGTTCTTCGGGTGATATTGTTTGACACTTTTTATCTTGTTTATAAGAAGTTTTTGATTAAGTATTTAGAGGTTGCATCACGAGTAAAAGTTATGTTTAGACTTTAGACCAAACATATCATAGTGACTGTGATTTAAGCAAATATCCTTTCAAAATTAAACATTTAACAATCAGTATTATCATATTTTAAGCAAATACTCGAACTATGTAACAATACAACTTATGTTTGTATTTCCAAGAATTGATAACTTGAATTAAAATACAACACTTGTTCAACGGGCCAGATCAACACTAGTGTATGTTATCGAAGTGGCTCCAAAACTAGGAGCATCTGGTTCTATGTAGTACATCGGGATTGGCATCTTCGTTGGAAGTTTTGGGACCACGCCTTCAAACTTCAGCACCTGAATTGCCTGCCGGATCGACGGCCTCACACTCCGGTCAGGGTGTGCACACCATAGCCCCACCATCATCAAACACTCGACTTGTTTCAAGTCAAACTCCTTCAACCTCTGGTCCATACTCGAAAGCAGCTCACCTTTCCCGAGGAAACCCCAAACCCACTGCACCAGCCCGAGATCAGAATCTGAGTCAACACCATCAATGGCCTTTCGCCCAGAAGCAATCTCTAATGCCACCACCCCGAAGCTATACACATCCGACTCTTTGCTAGCCTTTCCTGTCATTACATACTCAGGAGCCAAGTAACCAAGGGTTCCAGCTAAACGAGTTGTTTGTGGACCCAACTCATGGTCCATGATTCGAGCCAAACCGAAGTCTGCAAGCTTCACGTTGAACCCCGAATCAAGCATAATGTTGCTCGTTTTAATATCACGGTGCACAGCACATTTTTCCCAATCTTCGTGCAAATACAGCAACGCAGAAGCTAAACCCATAGCAATCTTATACCTCACAGCCCACTCTAGAGGAGTCTTCTGGCCGAAAAGGTGAGAATCAAGACTGCCATTTGGCATAAACTCATAGACTAGCAAGAACTTAGCTTGATCATGGCACCAACCAATGAGACGCACCAAGTTTCGGTGCCTTAAACTGCTAATAACCTTGACTTCTGTTATGTATTCTTTCTTCCCCTGTTTTGAACCCTGTGAAATTTTCTTTACAGCAACCGCCATGTTTTCGCGTGTCAGGTAGCCCTTGTAGACACACCCAAATCCCCCCTGGCCTAGTTTTCTGTCATTAGAGAAATTATTTGTTGCTGAAACGAGGTCGCTGTAAGAAAATCTCTTCGGGCCTGCTCCTCGTTCGAGATCGTCATTCGTAGATGTCAAGGAAACATTTTGCATTGGTTTCTCTGCAGCTTTTCTTTGTTTTCTTCTAAATACATCAATTGCTATCATGGTCACCAAAACCACAACCCCTAGTGGGACTCCCATCCCCACGGCTAGTTTCCATTTCCATGAATTACCTTCTCCTTTTTCAACAATTTTCATACTTGAACTAAATTCCCAGGATTGAAGGATATGTCTTTCTACATTAACACCCGTGGCAGCTGAAAACCCAACCATTACCCGCTCAGGAAGAACTTCCCTGAGGTCAACTTTATATGAAAGACCTGTAATATGATTACCACCGTAGCTCCACAACACGTTTAAATACTTAGTCATGGCATTGTAAGATACCGAGGCGTCTGTAGTTTTTCCACTGTGTAAACTAGCATTCCAATCACTGTAAACAGCGGAGCTAATAGAGTTTTTATTGATACCCACATGCTCAAATGGCGGATCCCATTCAGGGTTCGAGAAAGAGTCAAACTCGATGAAAATAATTTGATTTCGAGATGAATCGGTGTAAGTGGAGTTAAACAGGCCTAGAAAGCCCCCGCCTGAGTTGGCTGGGATTTGGAAGCTTTCCGAGGCAAGAAAGAAAGTGAGCCCATGACCATATTGGGATCGGCCTAGTGTATCGATGATGAAAGTGAAATGAGTGGTGAAATCGGCGAGCTCGCTGGATTTACGGTCCAAATCGGGACTGTATCACAGTATACAGCTTGACCTGCGTGAGTAACAGAATTTGCTCTATTGAACTCTATGCTTCCGGCAGAAGGAATGGCATCTCCTGAATACAGTATATTTGGTTCATCAACAACGAAACGATCGATCTTGAAAGCTACTGATTCAGAAAATGGCAACAAGAATAACAAAGAACAGACCAAGAAAATCATAGCCATATTTAAGCTAAATTGCACTGCTTTTGTATTAATGGCTGCATAATAAATACCATTAAGGAAGATTAAAATACTAATTAAATACCATCAAGGAAAATTAAATTATTAAATCAAATTCATATTTTTCCAATGCTTGATCCCTATGTTTACTAATTAATGAGTAATAAAGCGCTTAAAGTCATCACAGAATATAATTTATCTTCAAGTCTCTTTCTTGTTTACTTTAGACTGATTCTTCTGCCCAAAATATACGCCATCTAAATAAAAAAAGTTCCCCAAATATAAGTGGCCAAAACATCTTAATATTATATTTAGCAACTAATTAACAGAGTTAGATCCAACCATACATTCTTATGGAATGTTGTACATCAGCAGTGACATTATTCACATAAGTACATTATCTTGTTCTATCAACAAGTGGAAACAAAATAAATACGACCTATAACATATTTAGTTTATTGTTTATTGTTTCAGGACATGTGGTAGACGAACACTTGGTTATGTTGACTGTTGCTACAATGATTCATTACGCTAGAGCTGGATCCGTTGTAGCACTGCAAGGAGATAACGCATCCAATTCAGAATTTCAGATCGGTCTCCATGGTGGTGTATCAACTTTTTCAATCATTCTAAGCTAGAAGCAAGCTGCAAACATGAGCAACCCATTAGAAGGTCTATAGGGCCAAAGCCCAAGGACACTGTGACTGTTAGGATTCGATCTCTCGATCAACACACCAAACACAAACAAACTGCAAGAGATAAAAATAAATGAACACGAGAACAAAAGGATTTACGTGGTTCGGTCGGCTGACCTACGTCCACGGGCTGCAACCAGGATATTTTATTATTGCTTTCTGCCTCACTCGTGATGAGGAATTACAAGTACAAGACAATATATTTATAATACAAGATTAGGGTTTAACCCTTGGGGAACAAGAAAACTAATTATGGGCTAAATAAAAGAAATGGGCTGGACCCTTGTCTTTAATTAATCTGCCAATTAATTGTCTTCTAATCCGAGCCCAAGTCAAGTCTCCACAAAACCCAACAATCTCCCACTTGGAGGCTTGATAATCTTCAAACTGCCATCCGTTGTGAACTTGTACCTCTTGTAATCTTCCTCATTTTCCTGGTTGCAGCGGCCTTCTCATCAGTTAACCTGAAGGCCCGTTGAAGCTCCCCCGAGCTCCAACACACCAGTCATGGCTATGTCTGCCGCTAACCCATTCTCTGTCTCTACCGGCTCCCACTGACACAAACTGCCGGATCCTAAAACACCCTGAGAAGAAACACTCTCCGAATAAAGCAGATAATCACTTGGAGAGACTTTGACAGCTGGAATACTGGTTCTCTTAACCCATTGTCGTCTAGTAACTCTGACTGAAGCACAACTCATGCTCCCACTGCCACGAAAACCCCTGACTGGTAATTCTGAACCTTTTCTAGCACGCTCAACCTGAATCTTACCTGTGGCTTTGGGTTTATCATCTGCAAAACAAACCTTCTTCTGCCCACAAGACTCTGTGAACCCGACTTTGTTTCTCTTCTGAACTGGGATGGTCACTCCCTCAGACGGTAAACTGACCATGTAAAGCGAACCTCGCTTTCTTCCTCGAGCTATGACAAGATTTCCCTTGATAACTTTCCACTGCCCGTTCCCGAATTTAACCTCATGTCCTGTTCATCCAACTGCCCCACTGAAATCAACTATTTCTTTAAGCTTGGAATCACCCTGACATCCTTCAAAGTTCATGAACCGGCTGAAGTTACTATATCCATATCACCTATGCCCGTAACATCAAGAACATCATTGTTCGCCAGTCTTACCTTACCAAAGTCACCTTTCTTCAAATTCCGCAATGCTTCAGTGCTGTGGGTAGCGTGAAATGAAGCACCAGAATCCATGACCCAGGAATCCACATAACTCTCTACACTACATATTAATGCGTCATCATCTGAGCAATCTGATGCAGTGTTAACTTCTTTTTTCTCGTTTCGACATTGATTCCTAAAATGTCCAACCTCTTTGCAGTTCCAACAGGTCACATCGCTTCGAGCCCTATACTGACTCCCCATCCTGTTCTTGCTCCCACTACCTCTGTTATTCTTCCTTCTTCTGCCAACATTCAGTAATTCACTTGATGATCCACCTGAATTTCTTCGTCTGACATCCTCGCCCAGAATAATATCCCGAATCCCATCAAAAGTGAACTCGCTGGTAGAACTAGTAATCGTTGTAACAGTCCCTGACCAACTATCTGGCAATGATGATAACAGTAGGAAAGCCTGAACCTCATCCTCGAATTTGATGCCAACTGACCCAAGTCTTGACAAAATCGAGTTTAAGTTGTTGATGTGCATAGTAACTGAACTTCCTTCTTTCATCTTCGTGTTCACCAGTTCACGTATCAGGAAAACCTTGTTAGCTGCCGAAGGCTTTTCGTACATATTAGAAAGTGCATCCGTAATTCCACGCGCTGTGGTTTCCTTCAGAATGTTGAATGCAACATCCTTCGTTAGCGACAATCTAATAACTGTCTTAGCCTTTTTATCCAAGGCCTCCCACTCGTCCTGCTTTAACTTCTCCGGTTTGTCACCCAGTACCATGTCCAAATCCTTCTGAACCAGCAAATCCTCCATTTGCATTTTCCACCAACCAAAGTCTTTTCCATCAAACTTCTCAATTTGAAGTTTACCACTCTCAGCCATTGTCTCAAACTGAGTAATTTCCTGACTTTGGATCTCGGTAAAATAACCAGAAAAATAATCTTGGACAACAAGATAAACCCCACAACAACCAAATCACCCGACTAAACTGCCAAGTAACTACGCCAACCAAGTTGTAATCCCAAAAAAAATACAAAGCTGTATTCCTTTTTTTTCGTGATCAAGATAAAGAAAAAAAAACAAAACAAGATGATTTCACTTTGAATCTTCCCACCGGATAAAACAAAAACGAGTCACAAACTTGTTCTTTTTTTGTGTCTTTTTCTTGTAACATCGCAAATTTTTTTCCCAAATACTAATACGTACTTTATATTTTTTATCATTCATAATGTGCCTAAGTCTTTATTTTACTACCACACAACTTATATATATATATATATATATATATATATATATAAAGGTTTATAATAATAATAATAATAATAACTAATATAATGGTAGAACTAAAACCAAATCTACAAACAAAAACAACCCAACCCCCTACCTGAACCCATCGGACGCAGCCCAAGCAGATAACCCATGATTTTTTTTTTGCAGCCCAACACTCAACCCAGATCCCATACCCGGCCCACTAGTCCTTTCCCCCTTTTCTGTTTTAAAAAAAAAGGTTGCTCCAGCCGGGACTCGAACCCGAGCAACGAACGGCCAGCATACAAAACACATGCGCACAAGACCAGTTGAGCCACACTACGTTTTGTTTTAATTCCAGTCATTAATGTATAATAGGCCACATATATTCTGATTCCCTTTCTTCTTCTGGTCGCTGCACCAGTGCCGGCCACAACCACATTAGGTTGTTCTTTGATTGAAGCTTAAACATGGAAATTACCATCTGATTGACTCGTATGATGAAATTGACAGAATATTACGCGTATTAAACACATTAACACGGTCAAAACATACCCGATTTAAGACCAATTTCGCGTTTTTAATTAAAACTTGAGTCAAACCTTCCAAACCTATGATCCGAGTGTTTAGTATAAATTGAACCCTCCATTACACTCACTACTCGCCGAAAATACTCTCCTTATCTCCAATTTCTGTAAAAATCATCATTTCAAGGCCCTTGTTCGTTCGTTGACTTTTCTGTTGACCATTCAAAAATCACGAATTAAGCTTTGTAAGTTTCAATTGTTTTGAAGGTTTTGTTCATCGGCCCTCAACAAACAATAACCCTATGTTTAATCGGGTTATTGTTTGTTAAAACTGATTATTGTATAATCTAGGGTTTGTTAGATTTAAATTGGGGAAGAACATCAACACAGGCTTGTATACTTATTTTAAACTGACTGAAACCAAACAAAACCACTGATCTAGATCAAGTGGTTGTGTCTGGTGCTTGTGAACCGGACCACAAGGGTTCGAGCCCCACCCTATGCATTCTTTTTTTTTGTTGTATCATAACAACAATCCTTTCGCCGAATAACTTCCAGAATTCCCTTTGTTTATTGATCATTTGTATCGAATACTTCCTATCCAATTCTATAATATCATTTGTTTCAATTTGTGTCTTATATACTTGTGTTTATATTGATTATTCGCTGCAAAATCAAGTTCTGGGGCCAACAAAACTGGTATCAGAGTAAGGTTTATTGATTCAAGTCTGATTGTTCATCACTTCAGCGTCTATCTTTGGTTTCGTCAACCTGTGTCAGGTTTTCATTAATCATTCTGTACAGACTAAACATCATTGTAAATCGTTTCCGTTCATAGTATTCGTGTCTGTTTTACTGTCAAATCTTTCTGTCCAAAGTGTCCATCAATCGTCTATAAATTATTCAATCGTTCATATTTTTTTTAGTTTGTTTTCTTTGTTTCTGTCACATAATCTATAATCACGAGTCAAGTTTGTTATATTGTAGTGTAATTCTGGAAGTTTGGTTTGTTTATTAGAAGTCGAGTTAATTAAAGTCCGATCGTTGTTGTTGTTATTTGGTCATTTACTGTTTCTGTCCATACACATCAGAAAGTTTTTTTTGTTTCGAATATATATCCTTCATTATCAAATAATCCGAACATAGTACAAATATGTCTGATTCAACCGGGATTTCATATACAGGATCAAGGCCACAATATATGGCGAGATTCAGACAAAAGAAAGAAAGAAGGGCAGCACTAAGAAGAAGAGGGATTGAAACAAGAAAGTGTTACTATTGTAAACAACCGGGTCATCTTATTGGTGTTTGTGGCATAAAAGAAAGAGATGAGGGTGCACAATTGATAAGAGATGCCATCAAGACGGGGATTTCATATTATCCCGAGAAGTCGTTTGGAAATGGTGAAGATTATATTCTTCAAGGATCCGACAATAGTTTGTGGAAGAACATGTGGTATGTAAGTCCTAATCTTCAAAATCATGTTGCGGGTAATCTAGATTTCTTTCTTAAGTTAAAGAGATCTTTTGGGGTTGAAAGTAAGATTAGGAAAGAATTTGCATTTATAAGGGGGGTTGGAATTGTAAGCATTTCGGTCAAAGACCAACAATTGGTCATACCCAATGTGTTTTATTCGACAGATTTGGAAAACAATATACTAAGTCTTCCACAACTCATACTACAAGGATTTGTGGTAAAAATTGTGGGAAATTTTTGTATTGTTGAGAATATGTTCAAGGATAAGAGTATGCAATTTCGTTTTATAGAAAACAATAGTGAGTCAAAGGAAAACTTGACAAAAACATTGGAAAATGGTGATGAGGAACATACTCGGATGAAAAATAATTATCTAAATGATTATTTTGAATCCATTTCGGCCGAAGCCGATTTCAATGTGAAACAAGTCGATGATGTTATAAACAACATAAACATAGACTCACTTGACAAATGCATTGAATTCTTGGATACAATAAATGCTATGGATTATCCTTGGGCACATAGAAACATTCTTAAAGGACCATTTGTTCAAATGGTATCATGGTTCCTAAAAGAATTCCTTGGGATAACCAATAGGCTGATTCCCCCAACATCTGAGAATGGAAAGTATATTGAGTTGTACAATTTATACATAATGGTGCACAAGGAAGGATGACATAGACGAGTTTCTATGTACAATATTTGGGTTGTGATTGCAAAGGAATTAGGATTTGACTATGAGGACAAGGACATGATGAGAATCTTGTATGCACAATATCTAGATGTCTTAGATTGTCAATACCTTGTCCACAAAAATGCCGGCAAAACAGCCGAAAGAATTGAGAAAGAAAGGCATGAAAGTAGTCAAGTTAGAAGGGTGAATACATCACCAAACATATCAATGAATGTACAATCGTCAAGCAAAGAAATGAAGCCAAATGAAGAAGACTATGCATTATACATGGGGTGGTGATTGGAGGGCCGCAAAAAGGTTTATGAAGAAAAGAAATTCCGACTTTACACAAGCCGAAATAGCCCTCAAAGAAGCCATTGAAACTCTACCAACAAGTCCCGTGAGCCCTAGTTATATTTAGGGGCGAGTGTTGATTTGTAAATATAACTTTATTATGTTTATATGTTGTGAATATTGAACTTATGTAAATGTATGTAATGTATGTAGTATGTATTATGTAGAACAATTATAGGATCATTAGATTAGTTAGTAGTGTATAAAAGAAACCAAACAAATGGGTCAAAACACAAAAGGGTTGCGCAACAAGACCACAAGGCTGCAAGACAAGATTAGAAGGCTACAAAACGTTGTCATACAAGGCTGAACCACTTCAGATTGGAACTCAACGATTCAGCATGTGTTTCAAGTATTCGTGCAGAAAATGGACCAAAATACCCCTATGGTTAATATAGTTATTTTTGGCGCCAAGATGGGATCAAACCGGTGGGACTCAAACAACACAACGGTTCAGAAACTAACATGCCTATTCGAAACATATTTATACAAAGGATAAGGCACAATAGATCAGTTATCAAGATTGTATCATAACAACAATCCTTTCGTCGAATAACTTCCAGAATTCCCTTTGTTTATTGATCATTTGTATCAAATACTTCCTATCCAATTCTATAATATCATTTGTTTCAACTTGTGTCTTATATACTTGTGTTTATATTGATTATTCCGCTGCAAAATCAAGTTCTGGGGCCAACAATATCTAAGCTGGAATTAAAGTCCCAATACTGAAGGGTATGTTTCTCCATGAATTGACCGGTTGAAGCGGTTATACCAATGGTGACCCATGACGGAAGAACCTGAAAGAGACATCGGTGAATAATATTTTCTGTGTATTGAATAATTGAAAACCAATAGTAATAAAATGTTAGAATAAAATCGGCTAACAAGAACCTCTTTGAGATTAATCCGATACGATAGATTCGAAAACCCTTGAATAATCGGGTTCGTTTCGTACGTCCAGAAGACACTAAGATTGTTGGTGGTGGAGTTATACGAAACCCAACAATTAGCAGTTTGTTTATTGTACAAACTCTCGTTCCAGCTAGCATAACTAACCGAAGAAAGCAAGTTCCTATTAATTCCAACGTGATCAAACGGAGGATCCCATTCTTGATTAGAAAACGAGTCAAACTCTACTGAAACAATCGGGCCTTGAGACGGATCATCACTTGTTGTCGAGTTAAAAAGTCCTAGAAAACCCGCAGCTGAGTTGAGAGGACTTGTGAAACCGACTGGTGCTAGGTGTTAGCGATAATTGTGCCACACAATTATCACTCAATTATTTTCTAGTCAAAGTCAATTAGTCAATTGAATTAGTCAAGTCAAAGTCAATTATGTTGTAGACAATGTATTAACTTGTAGCATGTTTGTCTCCCTAATTCTCTCCCCTTGTATATGTATTTAAGAACAATGTTTGTGAATAAAATTGATCAAGGAATTCAAGTATTTTACATTTATCACTACATGATGGACACGAAATGGAGATAAGGATCCGAGTTTCACGGTTACTTACTGCAGATCGTTTGCAGCTTGGTCCGAGGTTTTTTTTTTTGGGTAAAATGGGTGCCGAGCAAGTGCAATATTCATGCTTGGAGGGCGGCCGATGATCGTATTCCTACCAAAGTCGAGCTTTCAAGAAGGAATTTTTTTCAGGAGATACAAACTGCCCCATGTGCGAAGAGTACGCGGAAAACAGTCGATCACTTGTACACAGGTTGTTGTTATGCTTTGGAAGTTTGGTCGAGGATTGCTTCTTGGTGCAAATTAGCGCCGATTTACGCTTTTGATGTCGCAGACTTATTGGTTTCATACAAGAATGCAACAGCTAATAAGAAGAGGAAGAAGATTATTCACCGGTATTATTATAGCGACGATTTGGAGTATTTGGTTGAGCCATAATGATAAAGTTTTCAATAGGAAGAGTAGTAACACCACGGTTTTGGTAGAAAAGATTAAACTTAAAACGTTTTTTTTTTTGTTTCAAATATAGGGCTTCTTGTAAAAATATAGTTTGGAATGAGTGGAGGAAAGACCCCACGTATTTGATGTAATGGTTTTGGCTTAAGTCCCCGTTTTGAAGTCTTCGCCTTTTTCTAATGAAGTTGTAAGTTAAAAAAAAAAAGAAAAAAGAAAGATAATTTATCACTACATGGCGTAATATTGTTGATTACCCACTCAAGTTTGAACAATCAACTGCTGACTCATCTTTGTTAATTTTTTTTTAAAGTTAAACGAACCTTTATCTTATCATTTTCAATACTATGTTCGATGAATATCTGGAACCATCAAATGCATTATCACCTAATTTTAGGGGTGTAAATGACACGTAGCGGCCCGAGAGCTACCCGGGATCGGCTCGGCAAAAAGCCCGAATGAGCCGAGCCTTAACGAGCCCGAGCTCGAGCCTGAGCCTGAAATGTGGCTCGTTTAGTTATCGAGCCCGAGCTCGAGCCCTAGATACAAAGCTTGATTGGGCTCACGAGCCTAAACGAGCCCAAACATAATTATAAGTTATTTATTTATCTCCTATAATTTATAGCCCACATCTCCAAAGCCCAAGTCCTTATTTCATAGGCCCATTTAATAACACTCGCGAGCCAAGCTTTTGCGATCTTGAGCGAGCTTTAAGCTCGTTTGAGATTGTTCTCAAATCACCTCGAGCCGAGCCAAGCCGAGCTCGAGCTTTTGATTTTGCTAGCGAGCCGAGCTCAAGCTCAAGATTGTAGGCTCGAACCGAGCCGAGCTCGAGCTCGAGCTTCATAAAACCATAACGAGCCAAGCTCGAGCTGTAACACCCCAACCGATGGCGGAAACATCGGGATGTCACATATTGATGATTGTTTCAGTAGCACATGGTATATATTGAAATTTTAATTACTTTATTGATAACATAAATATCCAAATGAAATGATGTCTAAAAATCCCAAAATACATAACATCAAATAAAACAAATAACTTCAAATAACTTCATAGAATCTATTATGCATACTCTAAGCCTCAGCTTCATTGTTACCTGAAACATGTTAATTTTGAAAATATTTTTGGGTCAACAAAAGTTGGTGAGAATTACATACGTTTTGATAATTGAATAAAACTTGTACAATTCAAGTGTCATGGCAAGTCTAGTCCATATGTGAAAACATACTATCAGGTAAATCGAGTGCATAATCAAACCTTGTGACTAGAATATTGTGGTCCATCCCATACGCTCATGGTTCACTCGATTATGTTATGAATTCGATAACAATCACCCACGCTACCTATGTAGGAGGTACACGTATCCGGGTGGGATTGTCAGTCCAATAGATCCATCATTGTATACCGTCGGCTGATCAATGTTAATGATTATGCTAGAATATTGTGCTTACCCTAGTCATGTTTAAGACATAATGCAACATAGAATAACACATAGACACTTATGATTGAATTGTAGATAGAATGTTGTAACATGTTTCACCCCAAAATAGTGAAATAGAAAAGGGGCTATGTAAAACTCACCTTAGTGTCAAAATGGAGACCCTTGTTATATAAGTAAATGTGGCTCGTGTGTATCCAAATATCACCCTATTTCAAGGTAATAAATAAGTGTTGGGGAAAACTTAATAAGTCTAAGTTTTCTAGTCTAAAATGTGTTATGGTTCCTAATTTGGGGACTAATAATTGATTTATGATTAAATCTGAATAAATAAAGAACTAATTAGTGAAAATGTTTTCTAACCAATATTATCTAAAAGTAGTTGAATTATAATGTAATAAATGTAAAAATAATTTTTATAAAATTATTTTCTTAATTAATGAATATTTATATATTGATAATTATTTGACAAAATATAGACTTAATATTTAAAAATATTAAAATTCATAAATTTCAAATCAAAAATTTATATTTCTGATCTAACTGATTAATAATAATTTATGTGAAATTTTGATGTAAAAATAATGAAAAACGAATTTATTATGATTTATTTATGATTAAAATAGCAAAAATCGATTAAAAATATTAAATAAATGATTTTCCAGAAATAAAATTTATTCCAGAAATTTTTATTGATTTATAAACTTAGAATAATTTTTGTGGAATTTTATAAAGTCGTTTTGATATTTTTATAGAATTTTATAATTATAATAGAATAAACTTGTAATATTTATTATATATAATAAATAAAAGATTTTTGAAAAACTAAAAATTGTATGATAAACTTTTTTATTAGAATATCATAAAATAATTTTTGTAGAATTTAATAAACATCTTTAGTATTTTAAAACCATTTTTAAAAATAATAGTGAATATATACAAGTATAAAGGGTTTTAAAAAAATGGTTTGCATATGCTAGGGATCGAACCCGGACCACTGGCCGGTTCGATGTTTAACTAAATCAAACAAAAAAAATAGACTTACAAACTGTTTTTGATGATGGATTGCTCGGTCAAACGTAAGTCAAACACGAAACAATTGGAGATTAAGATGAGATTTTTAGAAGAAATTGAGAGTGGGGATAGAGTTATCGGCGAGTATAGGCTGAGAATGAGGGCTCAATTTATAGTGTAACACATCGCTTCATAGATTTGGAAGTTTGACCCGACATAAATGTAATACGCGTGATAATACCTCGATTTGGAATGTTTTAAACAAATTTCTTGCGTGGGAATAACGCAGAGGGTGTTGGTCAAACATACCATAGATGAATTGCTATAATTAACACGGATTGAAGGTTAATTATGGAAGATTGAATCGTAGTTGACTTTTCATAAGTCAACCGCATGTCTAAATATGTTATAAATGTATATATACCTGAATGTTATAAACCAAAACAAGTTATAGATCAGCTGGTTGGGCTGTGTGGTGTGTGTGAACCGGTTTGGGACGCGGGTTCGAGTCCCGGCCCAAACATCTATTTTTTTACAATTATTTCACCACTATATAGTTAATATATGGTTATAGTATGGTACTAGGAGTCCAAAAGTGTCACGAAATATTTTTAGAAGATACGATAATGATAAAAATGCGACGTTTTATTAATAAATGTCACAAACGTACATAGAAATAAATACAAAATGTTACACGAGCCCAGTCAGGCTTGGGCTCAGCTCGGCTCGTTTACACCCTACCTAATCTGTCGCCAAACATGATCTCATCTTTTTGTCTTCAATAGCGTGAGCCAAACTATTTTTTTTTTTTTTAATAAAAGCTTATAAGTTGGAGCTTGTTTATGAAAAACAAAATCATGAAAGTTTTATTTTTTTTCATATGATTTCGATGTCAAAAGGGAGCAAGTAAAGGACATGCTAAAGAAAGAACGTAACAACTAACAAGGAAAACGCAAATCCATGTGTAATGAAAGATGTTAACATAGAGGAAAGTCATGAAGTCGATGAAACAGTGATAAAGAGAATGATTTCAACAAAGTTAATAACATCATTTATGTTCATATGATGGAAGGTGTTAAAATTAATAATACTTCTTTATACAATTTTATACAATATATTTTATACACTACACTTATACATGTTTATTTGTCATGTGTTTTATTTCATGTGTTTGAGATAAGTTGAAACTGGAAGCTAAGAAGCTGATTGCTTGCATATGGGCTAGATTTGATAAAGATGATCGTGGGCTGTAGCTGTTAAAGATGTACATGGGCTGTAGCTGCTGATCATTCACAAAAGATGGGCCTGTTTATAATAAAAGCCTGGCCCAGTCCAAAACTTTGTCTGGTCATAAATATCGAGTGGTATCTTGCCACGTTGGCGATCCACGTGAAGAAAAGTACAGATCATTCTAGACCATTGGATAAGAATGATCATGACCGTTCGATTATTTAGAAGAAACACAAATTCCCAGCTATAAATAGCTGGGTATTTCGTCACTTTACTAGTTTTAGATCTTGATTTGTTTCTTTGTTTCTCAATACTTTCGAGTCTTCTCTTAGGGTTTCATCTTTCTTTGGTTAGGTCTATCAACTAGATTTTTGGTGTGTGGTTAACTTTGTGCATATACATCTTGTATCTGTAAGTTCCCAAATCTGTTGGTTATAGATCTTATTGTTTTTGTATAGAAGGGTTGGGTTTCCTGATAAGAGTTATTTTGTTTTTAGTTGTACAGTTTTTGGGTTCTTTGTTTGTAATCGTTGATTTAGAAGTTATTTGTGAGTTTAATAAAGTTTCTTTCAAATCATTGTGTTTTGATCCATATTTGTAACATGGTATCAGAGCCCTAGGTTAAAGAGTCTCTGATAGTTTTTCTTTAATCAAGAAATCCATAGATCTGTGTTTTGAGTCTTCCGCTGTGATCTTTAGGGTTATTGGTTTATATTAGGGTTTGGCTTGGATTTATAAAGATTCTTGTTATTCTTGGAAAAGGAACAGTCAGATCTGGAATTTGATCGTGGTTGCTGTTCAAGGAGCTTCTGTGGATTGGAGTCTTGGATATTATTAGCTTCAATTGCCTCACTGTTTTGTACCCTAAGTGAAGGTGCAGGCTGTGTGAGTAAGGAGAACCCTAACTTGGGCCTCACTCTTGGTGAGATTGTTCCATCCTTGCTTGCTATTTTTTGTGTTGTGTCTAGAGGCTATTTAACCGGGTTAGGGGGACCGGTATTTGAAGCCGACTACTTGGTTGTTTGTCTGGTTGTGTTTACAGTTTTTGTGTGCTGTGATATAGTTACTGCATTAATTGTTTGATTGAGAGTGTTTATGTGAGTGATTAAGGGATTAGTTGAGACTCCTGTGTTAAGCTTATCCTGTCACCTTGAGTGATGAACTAGGAATCTGGCCACTGACACAGCTTCGTCTCTTAGATAGTTGTGTGTGTTCTTTAGTGTTATATTGTTGTGTGATTGATTGACTATATTGATTGATTATCTGATAGTATGTCTGGAGAACAAATTGTTGGTCCTACTGGTTGACCTAATCCTGATCCACCTGTTACTCTCATCAGTAAACTTGATGCCAGTGACCCATTATATCTGCACCCTAGTGATTCAACAAATCTGAATATTGTAATTGTTAAACTAAAAGGGACTGAAAACTACACTGTCTGGGCTAACACTTTACAATTAGCTTTGCAAGTAAAACACAAAATGGGGTTTTATAGACAAGTCATGTGTTAGGTCTGAAAATGATGATGTTCTAGCTAGGCAATGGGACAGTGTAACTCAATTGTTCTCACTGGATCCTAAATTCCATTAGTGAAGAACTTTACATGGGACATGTGTTTTCTAAACTGTCTTGTGATGTTTGGTTTGAATTAAAAGAGACATATGATAAAATAGATAGGTTAATTGTTTTTGATCTATATCAAAAGATAAATTGTTTTACACAAAATGGATCATTTGTGTCTGAGTATTACCATAAATTGAACATTATGTGGAAACAATTAGATCATATTTTTCAATTGCCTTCATGTACATGTATGGTGCAAAATATTTTAATGATTTCAATAGCATGAAAATTCTTGGGTGTTTTGTAAATGTTAAATTAGTGATCATTAGAAGTTGCTCTAGCATTGGGGAACCTTAATCATGTTTAATCTAGTCAAAAGATTCTAATATATGTATGAATTGTGTGATTCATGTGAAATTGTTGAATATGTGAAAGGTGGGTTTTATCATTAGTTGAGGACCACACCTAATTTATAATTGTAGCATCTTTTAAGCATGAAGTTGTGAAATTGTGAACTAAAAAGTAATATTAACTTGCTAGATGTAATAATCTTGACTATTGGTGGATCCACGAGGTCCCCAAGTCCTAAAGATAAGTTAGGAAAATAACGCCTACAAGGTATTTGATGAAATGCCACAATAAACTCAATCATATTTCGGCATTGACAAGTTCGATGAAAACTTGTGTGGTTATATGAGTAATGTCTAAGAAACATGTTTTAAATCACCTATGTGGATTACACATCTAGGTGCGAGTACCAGAGACTTTGTTTGGTCAAGAATTCTCGGAATGAGGTAAAAGGGAAGCACGCATAAGGTAAGTCACTCGATGGCTTAAATCTTGATATATTCCTAGTACGTTCATATGTTTAGTTTATAACTTTGTATATGCATTTAGGATCTAGACATTGAAGTGTCATAAAAGAAGCTTAAACGAGACTCATAATTCATAGAAAACAACCTTAGATGTAGGTTGTCAATATCCCAAATTAGGCTAACGGGTCAATTTGGTAAAACACTAGTTAGTCAAGGACCTAAGCTAAAGGTCAACATTATGCGATATTGATTTGTTGATTGCTTGAGTATATTCGTAGACTCCATGTTATCAATCTCAAGCTAGTCTATAAGCGAAAAGGGCGTGAACTAAGGTAAGTCATCACCATGACCTTATATAATATGCATACTTGAATCCATATAAAGGGGAGTGTCGTAGGAGTTGATATGCTATTGTGATTTCCAAGTGGCATATAATTCATAAGTGAATTTTCATCAAAAGTCACACGGACCAGGCAAGTATGACCGAGAGAAGTGGCACATGTGGCCATGGACACGAGGCGTTGCCACAACGGTGTAGTGACTTGAATAGATGCACACCTTGTCAAGTCAAGGCTTGATTTGTAGTGTGGAAGACTCAAGACAAATTTAGGAATCACAAGAGGTTATCTTAACAAGGATTAGAAGTATATGTAATCTAATATGCAATAGTTAGACAATCAAACTCATTCTTTGTTGATACTAGCATGTTAATATGCATACATTACAAGAGAGGGGGTTAAATAAACAAATTGATAAGTCCTTGAAATCTTAGAATTTCCCCAAAATTTATTCTTGGCTGTTCTTCATCAAGTCAAGGGGCAATAGGAGCATAAAACCCCTTAAGAAATGTGTTAAAAATTGGCCAAAAAGAAAAATTTACGAGTCGTATCTGATACCGGCGTCCCGGACGCTGGTCTAGGCGTCCCAGACGCTGCTCAGTTTCGGCCCTGAGCGTCCCAGACGTGGTCTGGACGCTGGCTTGTGACACCCGGCACGTTTAGGTTAACACTTTATAAAACACATAAGTCTACCTTTGCGAAAAAACGTTTTCAAACATACTTAACTAGGTCAGTTGAGTCGTTATGATGGTTCGGGAATCATCGGGAGTCGTTACAATGATCCACGGGATCATTGGGAGTCGGTCCATAACCATGTGAACACGGATTAGTGATTTGTAGAATCGTCGGGTTTAACACACACACGTAAATCTCGAGTCCGGGAATTGGTGAACAGATGGGAACGTGTTAGTTATCATGCATTATGTGCTTCCAATCATTATATGACTTGCCGGTATCTGAATACGTGTTTATATGTGTTAAAATAGTGATTTCGCGTAATTGCATGACATTATAGGTGATTACGCGTAATCACCAATAGTATAGGCAATTAGGATTGTAATCGCCAATAGTATAGGCAATTAGGATTGTAATCCTCAATAGTATAGGCGATTAGAATCCTAATCGCCAATAGCTGCTGTGTACTCGCCTGTTCTGCATGTGACGACTAAAAACGCCTATAAATACCACCCTTATGTTTTAAAACATCATTTGTGAAACCCTAATACACCCCAAAGCCACCCCACACCTTATCCAACCCCTGCAATACGTTTTTGAGCAAGAAATCACATTTCCAAGCTTTACACCTCATAATCTCACAATTTCAAGGTGTGTTCTTCATCCCAAACCTTTGTAATGATATTGTTTTGACCCCTAAAGGTCCAGACCTAGTTTCTAAACATTTGTGTCTTTGAAAACTCATTAAAATCAGTTTCTAAACAAACTCAAACCTCTATACTTGTTATATGTGATGTATTCATGCAAGATAGGATTTTTATCGTTTAAACATGATTGTTCTTGTATTATTATTATGTTTCTGATCTAAATGAGTTAATATGATGTTAAACTAGGAGTTTTAAGGTTCATAGATGTGTAATATTGATATTAGGCGTTTTGACCCGTTTGAATGATTATGGAGGATTGATGATGATATGTTGTGTTTTGTTGATTGTTTGAGGTTAGGGTTTACTCTAGGATGATGCTGGAACGGTAGGATATTGTCAGACAACGTCATTATGTGATGAAATCTGGATATATGCTATTTAGGGTAAGTTTTGCATGAGGATGTGATGTTTACATGATAATTATGCTATTTTGGGAAAACACATGCATTCGGGACGGCTAGGGTGATGATAAATTAGGGGTTTTTGCTTGAAATAGTTGGATTAATGTTTTGGGTTTGATATTGGGTGTTTCCACATGTTTCGGATCTGATTTGGAGGGTTAAACGCGCAAAAAGGCGGAACAGAACAGTAAGGGCGAATAGGGGATCCTAATCGCCTGTATTAAGGGCGATTGGGAGCCCAATCGCCAGTATGTCTGGAAATTACAATTCTATTCGCTAGTTTGACTCTCCTAATCACCAGTTGACTTTTCCTAATTGCATGTTTGATTCCTAATCGCGTGTATTGCTGTTATATGTGCATTTTAACATCCCGAAACACGGTTTGACACCTAGGAACATGTTAGGAACCCCGTAACATGTCTAATAACTTGGTAAAACGTGTTCGGACTTGTTTATGCGTTAATTGGGTGTTATGCTAGATAGGGTGAATGTTTGCGCATGCTAAGTGTTTAATTGCATAAGTTGCATGATATCTTGTATGTGGCTAACACGTGGGATGTCGGGTCACCAATGGGATGTTGGGTATTGTCTGGTTTGGTCGGTTTACCGTTTAAACATGTTTTCAACATACACGGTCACGGTCTGGACAACTTGGGGACTGATTAGCCTTCGGTTAGTAGTCATCACACTTATGTAAACTCATTGATAGGTCGCCACTAGTAGGGACTATTACACACGTATCGGATTTCTATTTTACTGAGGACGCACTCTAAGGTGAGTTTCACGGCCCCTCTTTTATACACTTTTTCTCGGGGAGAAGCATGCCACACGTTTTAACAAATACAACGTTATGTTTTTGAAACGCAACGCTTATGAAACGCTACACTTTTGAAACACAATGCTTATGAAACGCTACATTTTTGAAACGCAACGCTTATGAAACGCAACGCTTGTTTTAAATTACTATACGACGAAACGCAATGCTAAGTCCCTGGGAAACCATGAATGTGCGGGTCACAACGGGGGAAATGGGGATAGATCTATTGGGCTTGACGAACCCCACCCGACGGCTGGGAGCGGGCGGGTGCATATTGTCTCTATTTTCGGCAACTCAAACACGGGCGGCAACACACGCAACGCTTGTCAGTAATGGTTTCGGCAACACAGTCTAGTAGTAAGGAAACATTTGTTATATACTTAAAGGTTTTGCATACTTGGAACTTTTGAGATAAAACTCTTTACGCTTGAAACGCTTTGTGAACTTAAAACCTGTGAACTCACCAGCATTATATGTTGACGTCTTTTTTGCATGTTTTCTCAGGTCGCTAAGGTAGCAACATTGAGTTTAGGCGCACGGAGTCTCACGGCGTCTAGGATCCATTTGCATTTCATTTTGAGTATTATCAAACTTTCATGTTTTACTTTTGAGTTGTAATAAAGTTTTACGTTTCCGCAAGCGATGGTTGAATTTTTGGAAACTTAATGGGCAATTTACGTTGTTTTCATATCATATATGTGTTGTTTATTGTGACCGTTGACTTGGATCCTGGTGTGTCACGCGCCTCGCGGTAAAACCCCGCACGTGGAATTTGAGGGTGTGACATGGCTGCTGTTTTTCTTGTTTTAGTTGTTTTTGAATTCTAATCACTCCTATTATCGATTAACGGATTCTTTGGCCTTGTTTAAACCCTAGGTATGAAGGTCATTGATTCCGGAAGATGGTTAAGCTATTCGAAGAACCTAACGCGCATATCTCATGAAACGCTTCGCATAATTCGTGTTTATAAGCATTGTATGGTAACGGGGTTCAAAACTAACTTGTGAACGCATGGAACCATAGACACTCACTTGTAAATTTTATTTTATTTGGTAAAACCTTTGGGAATGACGTTTAAGTTAAAAAGCATGAATTTAACCCTAATATTTATAGTCTAAATCATGTGATTAAGTCTCTAAACCTGTTTACTCGGGTTGGGTTTTACAGTGGGTCTTCAAGATCAAGTATAAGTCTAGTGGAGAGGTTGAGAGGTTTAAAGCCACATTAGTGGCTAAAGGTTATAGTCAGAAACAAGGAATAGATTTTGAGGACACTTTTTCACCTGTGGTCAAACTTGTCACAGTTAGGTGCATTTTAACTTTAGCTGTACAAAATGATTGGAAAATGTATCAGTTAGATGTTAATAATGCTTTCTTTTATGGGGAGTTAAATGAAGAAGTTTACATGTCATTACCTGATGGATATTTTGATAAAAATGAAAAAAGAGCGTGTAAACTTAAAAAATCTTTATATGGGTTAAAACAAGCTCCTCGTATGTGGAATGCTAAACTTGTAAATGTGTTAGTTGATCTTGGGTTTTGTCAAAGTAAGTGTGATTATTCCTTGTTTATTAAAATAACTGGATCTGTGGTCATCTATCTACTTGTATATGTAGATGATATTGTTATCACTGGAAATAGTTTTAGTGAGATAACTAAGGTTAAAGAAAGTCCTAGATCAAAATTTTTGATAAAAGACTTGGGTGAACTAAAGTATTTCTTGGGTATAGAAGTGATTAAATCTAATGATGGAATATTTCTATCCCAAAGAAAATATTGTTTGGAGTTATTAGCTGATTATGGGCTAACTGGCCCTGCTTGTAAACCTATTAATACACCCATTGAATCTAACCATGTGTTGACAATTTTATGTAATCAACATAACACAGTTTTGTCTAACATTACTGGTTACCAAAAACTTATGGGTAAATTAATTTATTTGGCACACACTAGACCAGATATTGCTTATGCAGTACATTTTAAGCCAATATATGCATAGACCTACTAATGGTCATTTCAAAATTTCAATTAGGCTTTTAAGGTACTTAAAAGGGTCACATGGTAAAGATATCTTGTTTTCTAAAGCCTCTGAGTTAAAATTGTTTGCTCACTCAAACTCAGATTGGGCTAAGTGCTTGAATTGGATTTATTTTTTCTAAGGGATCAAATTTCCAAGGGTGTCATAAAACCTATTAAGGTTACTTCTGAAAGTCAGGTTGCAGATGTGTTTATAAAAGGTTTGTTTCCTATTCTACATGAAAAGCTTGGTAAGTGTTTAGGTTTATTTGACCCATTTGGAGTATAAAATTGAGGGGGTATTAAAATTAATAATACTTCTTTATACAATTTTATACACTACACTTATACATATTTATTTGTCATGTGTTTTATTTCATGTGTTTGAGATAAGTTGAAACCGGAAGCTAAGAAGCTGATTGCTTGCATATGAGCTAGATTTGATAAAGATGATCGTGGGCTGTAGCTGTTAAAGATGTACATGGGCTGTAGTGATCATTCACAAAAGATGGGCCTGTTTATAATAAAAGCCTGGCCCAGTCCAAGACTTTGTCTGGTCATAAATATCGAGTGGTATCTGCCACGTTGGCGATCCACGTGAAGAAAAGCACAGATCATTCTAGACCATTGGATAAGAATGATCATGACCGTTCGATTATTTAGAAGAAACACAAATTCCCAGCTATAAATAGCTGGGTATTTCGTCACTTTACTAGTTTTAGATCTTGATTTGTTTCTTTGTTTCTCAATACTTTCGAGTCTTCTCTTAGGGTTTCATCTTTCTTTGGTTAGGTCTATCAACTAGATTTTTGGTGTGGTTAACTTTGTGCATATACATCTTGTATCTGTAAGTTCCCAAATCTGTTGGTTATAGATCTTATTGTTTTTGTATAGAAGGGTTGGGTTTTCTGATAAGAGTTATTTTGTTTTTAGTTGTAAAGTTTTTGGGTTCTTTGTTTGTAATCGTTGATTTAGAAGTTATTTGTGAGTTTAATAAAGTTTCTTTCAAATCATTGTGTTTTGATCCATATTTGTAACAGAAGCTATCAAACAGTCAACACAATTGATAATTGATGATAATATAGAATCAAAGGCGTCAATGAAAAAAATTTATGGTAGTGGAGAAGATATAGATCATCAACTGAGCTTTATACTCCAAGAAATAGAGGACTAGTTTGTCAACTGTGGGAGAATGATAAGGGATCAATAGCTCAAATAATCAAATCATATGTTAATCAGTGGAAACTTGAAAGTAAAGGAAAAAAAAGACATACACTTCACGCTTTGTCTAAAGGTATCTTCTCCCTGAAGGTATCCAACAAGTCTCATCCTACCGAAGGTACACAACATAAACAAACGAAACTAATACCAAATGACATGACCCTATACCACAAAACCTAATAGACTAAGACCCAAAAACAAGAATACATAAAATCCAAATCTAAGCAGTTTTGATTGAGTTATTTTTATATCTTGGTGGTTTTATAGTTTACGAAAACACAACAATCCAAGCTTTGGTGTTTGATTAACCATATGTCCATATCATTGTTAGAGGGTGTTTGGGATTGAGTTTCAAAATAACTTATTGACTTATTGGTTTTTTTCAAAAAGTCACTAAGTCAATAAAATGTTTGTGAATCCAAAAGTACTTTCTTTTTTACTTTTGGCTTTTGTCTTTTAAGGGTGGAAAAACTGTTTTTGAGAAGTTAGAAATCCTGGCATTTGGAAAAAAAAAATTACAAATCTACCACCCATACAACCAATATTCACAATAAGTTAAGTGAAAAACTTTAAAAAAAAATCTATTGACTTTTTGACGTTTCTCATCCCAAAAGTTAATCTAAACACTTTTTTAAAACTCTTTTTCAAAAAGTCATAAGCCAATAAACACTTCTGACCAAAAACATTTTTGCATTTTCAAACTCAATCCCAAATACCCTCGTAGTTTATAATATTATTTTCCATATCTTATTTCACTTTTTTTTTTATCGGCGAACAACTGTGTGGCAACCACCTTTGCGGAACGCCGTGCCCAAGAATCGACTACTCGACCTCCAGCAGCCCCCGCCTTCTCCTGATGCGCGGAAACCCGAGCCACACCCGCCCGAAGGCACGACAGTTTTATAGAACTCGGTAAAAAACTCGCCGCCCATCAAATTCGAACCGGTATTCGATTTTCACCCGGATTCGAACCCGTATTCGATCTTCACCCGGATATCTTATTTCACTTAACTTGTTACTAAAGTCATGTACTAATCTAAAAAAAAACACCCCGAAAAATAAGAAAAAAAATGGGAAGAAAGATCACATCCATCACGCCCACCCATCTAATCGTGGTCCTTTCAATGGCTACCCTCATTTCACTCGCTCGTTCTATACGTCACCCAATATACCACACTTGTTCCAAACACCTTAATAATAAATCTCGCATCTGCCCCCTCTATCCCCCTTCCTTCTTCCTCCCCCTCCCTGCCCTAATCGCACCACTCACTCTCCCCTCAAACCCCTCCGTTCTTCATTCTCTTCATCTACCCTACCTTCCCCAATCATGTCAACTCCCTCTCATATTAATATTAATAATAATAATAATAATAATCCTCTATTGAACAACTTTGAGTTTCCTCCGTTCGATTCGATCGACGCCAGTCATGTACGCCCAGGGATGCGTGCCTTGCTGAAGAAGCTTGTAAGTCTGTAATAAATTATATATTTGTTATGTTATTTGATTGTTTAATTTGGGGAAAACGTTACAGGACAGTGATTTAATTGAACTGGAGAAAACTGTGGAGCCGACGTGGCCGAAACTGGTTGAGCCGTTGGAGAAGATGATGGATCGGTTGACTGTTGTTTGGGGAGCTGTTAATCATCTTAAGGCTGTTAAGGATACGGCTGAACTGCGGTCTGCTATCGAAGAGATTCAGGTTTGCTTTTATTGGTTTTGGTTTGTTTGATGTTATTGTATTTGGTATTTTGATGTATAGAGTGTATATGTTATGTTTGCAGCCAGAGAAAGTTGAATTTGATCTAAAATTGGGACAAAGTAAACCTATATATAATGCTTTTAAGGCTATAAGGGAATCGCCGGATTGGAACGGACTAAGTGATGCTCAGAAACGCATTGTTGAATGTAAGTTTTTTTTTTTTTTTTTAATTTTGTGCGTGGTTAGGTTTACCGTGTCTGTTTGATATGTGTTCATCAAATTTTTGAAGCATTTTGAAGTGCATCGTGTGGTTGTGGTAAAAACTTAATGGGGAGATGTGGCAATTGATGTTAATTGTTAACGCAGTTGAATAAAATAAGAGAAGTACTTGTAATGATATTTGTGACGTAAAGGCGAAACTTGTTACATCTTGCTTTCCGTAACGCTTATATTGATTATTTATATGTCGATAGTTTACATCTTGTTTTTACAAAGCTATTGCAATCTAATATAGTAAAAGGTGTAACCTAAAGTGTTTCTATGACGTTGTCAAAAGCTATATATGATTTTTCTGTCTACGAAAGTTTAATTCATTTTACAAAGCTCCTTTTTACTTTTCATTTATTTTATTCCTTATTTTAGTGGCTCAAACTTTTCCTTTCCCCTTGTCACTACTCAGTCTAATGGAGGCCTGCTAATGTGTGCTACCTGGTCCATAACACAGCATAGAATTATAAATTGTCTCATATACGTGAATGAACTTTATAAAGTTCCTTGTCTGTCATTTATAACAAGAAAATACACAAAAACTGGATTTTGAGCTTGGTTTTAAAAAGCGCGCCTCAGCGTGTGGCGACCCTAGACGCAAAGAAGTGTGCTTTGTGTGATATAAGGCGAGCTCTGTACCAGAAGTGCACAAAAAGCGAGTTTTTTTGGAAAAAAAAATCCCAGTGAGAGGCACGTTTCTTTACAGGGGGTGTTTTTGTTTTTTTAAGTGTTATACATGTAACTAAGAAGGTTGTACATTTAATTGATTTATACATTAAATCATATGTAAACCTTTATTATACATATATTTTTGGTAAGGGATTTCTAAAAACCTATAGGATATATAAAAATAAATTATATAAGCACCTTGCGCCTCGTGTACGAAAAGCCCTCCACCTTTGCACTTTGATTTTAGACCTTTTCGCTTTTGTGCGCTTTGCGCTTTTTAAAACCGAGATTTTGAGGTGTTACAGAACTTGCTCTATAATGGAGTTGATTATTCTTTTGTTGGTTTACACTTTACGCTCCACAAAATATAAATTTTCATTTAAATTTAAATAAATATCTATGAATTTTTCTGACATGTCTTGACTTTGTACACATGCAGCATCAATAAAAGAGGCTGTTCTTGGTGGTGTCTCCCTCGAAGATTCTAAGAGAGAAGAATTTAACAAAATTCAGCAGGTTTGCTCTTTTATTATTTACCTCAGTCAAAAAAAAATTCTTTACACTTTGTTTAAATTGGAATAGTTTCACAAGTATTTGACATTTTGACTATGGTCATATAGCTCTTTTGAACTGCACCACTTTCTCAAACTTACTAATTTGAGACACTAATCAAGTGAGCATGTGGTGAAAAACATATCTACATGGGTTTAATGTTTTTTTCTCTTGTCATGTGTATGTACCTTTCGAAAACATATACTTAATTTGAATGGCACCACTTGTTCAGACTTACCACTCTGAGACATACATCAAGTGATAATGTGGTGAAAAACATATCTACATTGGTTTAGTGTTTTTTTTTTCTTATCATGCGTATTGATATGTATCTTTTCATATTAAGAGGCCAGGGAAGTGAGTGTCTGTTATGTTCTTTTTATTATGTTCACTAACTATTTTGGTATCTACTAATCACTGCAGGAATTGACAAAACTTTCTCGAAAATTTGATGAGAATGTTTTAGATGCCACTAAGAAGTTTGAAAAACTAATAACGGATAAGAAAGAAATTGAAGGATTGCCGGCTACAGCACTTGGTTTGGCTGCGCAAACCGCCTCATCTAAGGTTCCCAAAGAAATCTTGTTATTCATGCTCTCTATTCTATGCTTTTAGTCTTTGTTTATTAACACACCAGTGTCCCACTACTCCACTAGTCTTTATTTCATTGTACATACTGAATTTCCAGGGTCATGAAAATGCCACCGCTGAAAACGGGCCATGGATGATTACATTGGACGCTCCAAGTTTTATGTCAGTCATGCAACATGCTAAGAATCGATCTTTAAGGGAGGAAATCTACCGTGCTTATGTAACCCGTGCTTCTAGTGGGGAACTAGATAATACCCCAGTTATTGAACAAATTCTAAAACTTAGATTGGAGAAAGCTAAGCTTCTTGGGTACAATAACTATGCAGAGGTCTGAATTCATAGTCATTTCTCTTGTTTTCTATCTAGTTTGGATTCTTATTTGCTTTATTCGATTGGTTGTTGGTTGAAAATTAATATCAGGTAAGCATGGCAACCAAAATGGCTACTGTTAGTAAAGCTGAAGAGCTGCTAGAGAAGCTCAGGAGTGCTTCATGGAATGCGGCAGTTCAGGGTAACATACCGTACATATCTATTTATCCGGTCAATTTAATAGCTGCCACATATACATTGTTTATACTTTATACTAATATAATCTTTTCTATAAAAGTTCCATTTAAGAGATTTAAAACACTCATTATACCAATTTCTTCATATCTTATAGATATGGAAGATCTCAGGCAGTTTTCCAAAAGTCAAGGTGCTCCTGAAGCTAATGAGTTGACCCACTGGGATACCACATTTTGGAGTGAGAGGCTACGTGAATCAAAATATGAGATAAATGAGGTTCTTTTCCTGATCTTGTTTACGTAAAGAATAAACATTTTTTTGTGCTGTTGGGCAAATCTCTTTTTTCCCTATTTTTTAGTGTAGAAGTTTCTCATAGGTTATTTTCTTTATACTGCAGGAAGAACTGAGACCTTACTTTTCATTGCCTAAAGTCATGGATGGTCTTTTCAGCCTAGTGAAGATGCTATTTGGCATTGATGTTGAACCAGCTGATGGTTTAGCACCAGTAAGATATCTAATTACCTATTGTTTAACCACTAGATATAGAGGGATTCAACATGTTTCATTCCTTTGTTGTTGCTTGTAGGTTTGGAATGCTGATGTCAGATTTTACCAAATCAAGGACTCATCAGGCAAACCTATTTCATATTTCTACTTTGATCCATATTCTCGTCCAGCTGAAAAAAGAGGTGGCGCATGGATGGATGAGGTTGTTGCAAGGAGTCGAGTACTATCAGATGACAAAACCTTTGTTAGGTTACCCATTGCCCATATGGTCTGCAATCAAATGCCACCTGTTGGAGATAAGCCAAGCCTTATGACATTTCGTGAGGTACACACATTGTACATGTAATCATGGTCCAGTGTAATAAGTATTTACATTATAAGGAAAGGATTGTAAGAGTTAAATATTTATGTTTAATAAATGACGTATCATGTTTACAGGTGGAGACCGTGTTTCATGAGTTTGGCCATGCACTTCAGCACATGCTAACAAGACAAGATGAGGGTCTTGTTGCTGGTATACGTGGCATAGAATGGGATGCTGTTGAATTACCCTCTCAATTTATGGAGAATTGGTGCTACCACAGGTATTATATTGTCAGATTGTAACTAGGGCTGATTTACAAAGTACAATTAGTTTTTAATTAAATGTACACTAAATGGCTGTTGCAGGGATACGCTGATGAGTATTGCAAAACATTATGAAACTGGAGAGACTCTCCCTGAAGAGATATACCAGAAGCTTCTTGCTGCTAGGACTTTCCGGGCTGGCAGTCTTAGCCTTCGTCAGGTGAGTACAAGTATATGACATTATTTTTTTATTTAAATATTAATAAATTCATTTATTCAATAAATTGGGATGTTTATAGCACACACAAAAAATGATTAGTCAATTAACATCTTATGTTAATATGCAGCTAAAATTTGCAACTGTTGACCTGGAGCTGCATAGCAAGTATATACCTGGTGGGTCTGAGTCAATTTATGATGTTGATCGAAGGGTCAGTGAAAAAACTCAAATAATTCCTCCACTTCCAGAAGACAGGTTTCTGTGCAGTTTTAGCCATATTTTTGCAGGTCGGTTATATATATGTGTGGGTGATTTTATCATCTTGTCATTGCTAATTAGATTGCAGATGAATGTTTTTTATTACATTGTATCGTTATTACGTCTCATTATGATGTGGTTTGCCATTGACAGGTGGGTATGCTGCTGGATATTACAGTTATAAGGTACTTTTTTGTGACCTTGATTATTTGTGAAGTTTGTATGGTTTTCCCAAATTAATACACAAGTTAATAGTATGATTACCAGTTTTACAATGTTTAGGTTGTGGGTCATAGTTATGTAAGTTTGTTATTCGTTGTGTTTTCTCTCTTGGCACTATCTCTGATTGCAATCATAATTTCTACAGTGGGCGGAAGTATTGTCAGCTGATGCTTTCTCCGCTTTTGAGGATGCTGGATTAAATGATGACAAGGTATGGTTTTGTGAATGCACATAGTATTTTCCTTACAACTACAACAAATTTTAGTGTTTGTTAACCAGACTTTTAAAAACTTTTAAAGTACCAAGCCTTTCAGATTCTGCTCTCATTTTCTACTTTTGCAACTTGTTAATTCATAGACATACTTTTTGCAACAGGCGGTCAAAGAAACGGGTCACAGGTTCCGTGAAACTATTCTTGCACTAGGAGGTGGAAAAGATCCGCTAACGGTTAGTTCATTCAGAGTTCACGTGTTACATAATCTCAACCACTAATTGTAGAAGTAATTTAGGCATTTAAGATGGAAAATGGGCCACTTTCAACACTAAGAAAAAAGTTTCCTTTTAACCGTCATTTACAGATCCCTCAGATTTTTACAATATCTTTTTGCTCTTAAAGTTTCTTAGTTTAGGACAACTGACCGACTTGATAATGGTGGAATGGAAAATACAGGTTTTTGTTGAATTCCGTGGGCGGGAACCCTCACCCGAGCCACTGCTCAGGCACAATGGCCTGTTACAAAGTGCAGCATGATTCATGATTTGGTTTTAGCTCCGACAAAAACAGGTTCTTGATCGGAAAGTTGGGTTTTCTGTTGGATTTAAAACAAGATTGCAGTTGATTTATCTACCAGTTTTTATAATTATCAGTTGCACAATGAGAATCACCTTTTCTAGGACATGTCATAGGGTGGTGTAAAATACCTTCTTTAGCAGTGTATTTTGTCACCCAAACTGTTTGGGTGCTTCACTCAGTTTTTTTTTTTTTACAAGTTCGTAACTCTAATTATTAATTAATTAATACCATAATTAGCAAAATGTATATGTGAGTGAATTGACACTATTGCAAATAGTACAAGCTTTCAAAGCATGTGTACAACTCTGTAAACATAGGAAGGGCCACGTTATCTCTCTCTCTATGTGCTTCATCTACACGTGGTACTCTCTTCTATTCTTTTTTTTTTTTTTTTTTTTTTTTGATGATTCATCTTCTCTCTATTGATGATCACAGTCGCACGCCTCCCTGTCTGGCTCTCTAGTTTTTTCTCCTATCATTGCTGCTTGAGTGATACATTATCTTCTTCGTTTGCTTCGTAGCCTGAAGATTTTAGGGTTGTGGTGTTGATCAATTTTTGAACATAATAATAAATTAGACATACCCGTTAGTCTAGTAAAGGATGATAGGGAAGACGATGCAATGAGGATAATTACGCTGATTGGGTTCCTGTTTAGGGTGTACAGTTAGGATGGCTTAAGGAGATCAGAGATCTCGATTATAGAAAGGAGAGGAGTGTTTTGTGTGTGTAAGTAAATGTGTTCAGCCTCTAATATCTCTTAAATGATCTCTATTTATACACCCAAAGGGAAACCCTATTTTATAGTTAAGGGTAATTAAGTCCATAAAATAAAAACTAATTAAACCAATAAGAGTATTTAGGTCATTGATCATTTATTAGATAAATGATTATAAGGGTTACATAATAGAATATATAAATATATTTTTACATTCTCTCATTTGGCCGAGTAATCATTTATTATGAGCGTTAGAGAAGCTTAATCAGGAGTTAATACTCATTTTAGTTCTCAACCCAAAAATGTAGCAAAGAAATACAGTTGTTGAGTCAGTTATTCAACTCAGGACCCCTATTAATCATACTACACCTCAAATTTAAAACTTAACATTAGGATCATGACAATTAAGCCCTTAATGATTCATTTGTATAATTATTGTCTATATGCAGTAAGGCTAGCATTACATATATTTAGAGACAAACAAAATCAAATAAGTGAGGAAATTTTCATTAATTAATAAACGTAAGTAAGTACATATGCTCTTAAATAAGGTCTTTAGTAAAGCCCATCTTCGAAATAAGTTGTTCGAATACTTTAGGTGGGAGACCTTTAAGTCATCCGATCCGCAAGCATATTCTTAGTACTTATATACTCAAAGGTTGCCACGACCTCGAAGACTAATTCCTTTCCATTTTCGAGTCTAAGCATTCTTTGGTTACTTTCCAGCTTCTTGACTGTAAGGAATCCCTGTAGTGAGTTGGTTACATGAACCATAGAACCAGAATCACACCATCATGTGTTAGTTGGAACATTTAAATTATAGGACTCAAGTATCATGAAAAGACCATTACCTTTCTTAGCCAGCCACTCCTTAAATTTTGGGCAGTCTTTCTTCTTATGTCCTGTCTTGCGACAGAACTTGCAGTGAGGCCTCCCATTGGAGTTCTTAGAGCTGGAGGAGGCACTTGTATTATGCTTAGGGACCTTAGAAACTTCGCTTTTGTTAAAATTGTCCTTCCTTTTCTTCGAATCACCGGTCATCAGGTAAGCAACATCCGGTTTCTCCAGCTTCAGACGCTCTTCCTCTTGGACACACATAGCAATCAACTCACTCATCGTCCATTTATCCTTCTGAGTATTAGAGTTGACTTTGAAAGCTTCATAAGATGCGGGAAGAGGGGTCATGATAAAGTGCACCAGGAAACCGTCACTGATCTCCATGTCTAATCCCTTCAGCTTACGGGCCATGTCGTTCATCATCATGATGTGCTCACAAATACTCTAATCCCGTCATACTTCGTAGTCACCATTTTCATAATAAGAGTGTTGTCATGCGCCTTAGACGTTCTTTAAATTGTTCCTCCACATAAGCCAGAAAATCCTTAGCAATTAGGGAATCTGGGATTGCTCCCCTGATAACATGACTTATGGAATTCTTCATGAGCATGAGAGACATTCTGTTACACCTCTCCCACTTCTCATGTACAACCTTTTGAGCAGTAGTACTTTTGTCAGTGAGTTCAGGAGGGGCATGCTCTCTTACCCAAATGACCCATTGGTGACCATGACAAATGGTTAAGCTTTTAGACACCGAAAATATTTGACTAGTCCGAATACATTGACCTTGAGGTTTTAGTTATATGTCCACACACATACTAGTATTTCAAGTAGTGTTCACATATTAAACTTAGTAAAACCTAACACACTTTCAAGGACAATTCCCATCATATAACACACAAGTTTCACATAGTCATATTATTCGCACATAATATACTAATCGTGATATTTAAGACTTATTTTCCATAAACAACCGTTTTTCACAAAAACGCTACATTTTTCATAGAAACTATCATTCTTATAAAAGTGCATATCTTTATGGAAATTGTAACATCGCAAAATTTTCCCCCAAATTTTTATATAAACGCCCTTATTTTTGTTACATTTTATACAAATGTGGCAAAGTCTTTATTCTCCTAATCCACAACTTATATATATATATATATGTATATATGTATAGTAATAATAATAATAATAATAATAAATATAACACATAAATCAGAATTTTTTTGGGTTATTATAAAAAACTCATGACTATGCCTAAGATCAAACCCAACAACCAACCTAAACCCTTGTGAAAGTTTCAGCCCAGAGAAGATAAGGGAGCGGCCCATCTATTCGGCCCATGTCTTCTCTTTTCCTTTGATCCAGCCCAAAACCCCCACCCTCTCTTCTTTCCCTTCCTTCTGCGAGAACAAAACAGCGACCAGCTTAAAAAAAAAAATAATAAGGTGTCTGCTGGGGTTCGAACCAGAGACCCTTCACCCACAACGAACACTCTCAACCAACTGCTCCACATGTACCTCTTGTCACTAACCCGGATCGCTTTAATCTTATATCGAACATTCATACTCACAGTTGACTTAGGAAAAGTCAACTGTGACCATCGAACCTGCATAATCTAAGCCATTAACGCGTGATTGGTCCATGTTAGGAAGGTGTACGTGATTTCCGGCCTATCATCACTAATTGCACGACCTATTAGTGTTTAATTCTTACCCAATAATGGATTGACGCGTCCACATTAAAAACTCGGTCAATTATTTCCATTTCGAACACCCGAACCACTTCACTATAAATTGAAGGCTCCTGCACATCCTCACATCGCCGAATACTCAGTCCCTACCTCCAATTCTTCTTAATCAATCCTCTGTGTGCGAGATGCGATTATATTTTGACTTTTCACGTTGACTCACCAATCGAGCTTGTTCTGAATCGTAAGTTTCAATTTTCTTGTTAGGATATGTTCATCGGCCCTCAACAAACAATAACCCTATAGTTAATCGGGTTATTGTTTGTTAGAAATGATTATTACTAACCTAGGGCTCGAATGGGTTTTCATTTGGGGAAGATGACAAGTCTTCAGGTTTGTTTATATTAAAATTGAAACAAAATCCAATCACAAATTGATCCTTGGATCAGATGGTTAAAACGCGAGACTAAGATCAGGCCGGCCGAGGTCTCAGGTTCGAGGCCCGGCTGTGGCTTTCTTTGTTTTCTTTTTCATATTTTCAACAACAAAACATATTATATATATATTATACATTTAAATCTTATAAATTCCTTTTTAAATATCAAAACCTTTTTATAAATTCTAAAAAAATTATATTTATTAAATCTGAGATAAAAGTTTTATTTACAACTTTTATTTTTCAAAAATTCATTTATTTAATATTTATAATAATTAAATCAATTTTATTCCATTATATTTATAAAATTCCATTAAAATATCAAAACGATCTCATTAATTTCCACAAAAATTATTTTAAGTTTTTATAACATTAAGCTATTCAGAAATAATTTTTATTTCTGAAAAATCATTTATTTAATATTTTTAATCAATTTTTGTTAGTTTTAATCATAATTAAATCATAATAAATCCAATTTTCATCATTTTTGCACCAAAATTTTATACAATTTATTTTTAATCATTTAGAACAGAAATATGATTTTTAAAATAGAAATTCTTTAATTTTAGTATTTTTGAATATTAAAGTTAAATATTGGCTATTTATAATAAATAGATTTAAAAATCTATTTTAAATGAAATAATTTTATAAAAATTATTTTTACACTTTAAACACATTATTGTGACCATCTTCAATTTAAATTTCGTAAAAAGATTTTTGGTTATTTATTTACTAAATTTCTCTCAATTGGCGAATATTTTTAAAACAAGCAATTATCCCCAATTCGAAGCCCTAGAAACTTACACATATTAGTTATATAGACTTAGACTTATTATATATTACCTCATTATAGGGTAATATTTGGAATCACTTTGGGCAACACAATTATCATACCTTTTTCAACAAGTTAACTTTTGCTAAGGTGAGTTTACATAGCCCCTTTTCTCTTTTACATTTTTGGGGTGAAACATGTTTAAACATTTTATACTATCATTTACTCATACTTACTCGTAATTCAAATACACTATCATTCTATCATTTGACTGTAACAAAAAGACACAGTACAATCATTAACAATGATCAAGCCGCCTGTTTAGATTATAGCGCTATAGGTCTGACAAACCCATCCCACCCGCATAGACTCAGGGATGATCGATAACAGTAATAACATTTAACTAACTTGCGAGTTAGTCATCAGTCGACACAAGGTTTGGTTGTACAAAGACGCATTGTTGCATGTCGGTATCATACTCTATCATCATACAACCCTGAGTGTTGTACAAACTATTGTTATCAACTATTTCTCAAAAACCTATGTAATTCTCACCAACTTTTGTTGACCCAAACATTTTCAACTTAACATGTTTCAGGTCCTACTTGCTTGAAGAATTGCTTGAAGATATGTGCATAGTTTATTCAATTTGATGTACGAATTCTTGTAGAACAATTGTATGTAATTTATTTAAATCAATTAATGAAAACTTATTATTCTCCATGAGCTACTGAACAATCATCAATACGTGGCATCCCGATGTTTCCGCCATCGGTTGGGGTGTTACAGATTGGTATCAGAGCCATGGTTATAGGGAATTAGGTTATTAGAAAAATAATCTAGTCTATAACCATAGGATTTAACCAGTATTTGCTTCTTTTACTTGCTATTCTCTATCTCCCTCCTACTTCTTATCTCTATTTTCATCCTTACAAGAAGGCTGCTCTCCATCAGTGGATCTACTCTTAGACTCATAGGACAAAATCCTCAGGTTTAACCTGAACCACCTTGAGATCTCGTCGAAGTTCTAGATTTTAATAATGAACACGTGCAATCTGGAAGGGTGAACGCCTGTATTCTGAGTCTTCTGTCTAGGCTGGCATTGCGCATATATCCCAATCAGACGAGGGACCCGGATGCCTACCTGGGAATTCTCGGGATGAGTGTTCACTTATAGGCTAAAGCATGTCTTCATATGTTATTAGAATCTGGAATCTTTGATAAGTCAACGTTTTCGTTTATTCGTTTTAATTAATGAATAAATGATTACATTCCTTATATCACCTCATTCATTTCATGCCACATTGAACTTTCATTGTATCCCTTACGGATCATGTCTCCACGTCGTAACACTCGCAATAACAGTGGTGAAAACCAAGAGGGAAGTAACAACAACCACAACACCAACCACAACAACAACAAAAACAACAAAGGTGTTGATGCCCGACTGGCTGCGATTATCTACAACCCTGCTCAGGTTACTAATCCTAATCGTCCTGGTAATTTCAACTATGGTCAATGCTAAGAATGTGGAAACCCAAATCACTACCATAACTGATGCCCCAAACTAAACAGAGATCAAGACCCTCCAGCTACCTAACCGCAAGACTCACCATTTGACTATTGGTTGATTTTATTCTATGTATTGACGTTATTCAATTCAAGTAATAAAATTCTAGTATTATCATAACATCGGTGTGCATGCTTGTTTGAATGTGAATTAATTGCTATATCCATGATCATACATGCTTACTTGTACAATAATTAGTGGACTACCAAACAAACTACTCAACGATTGGTAGAGGTCATCATGTCTTTTCAACAAGTCGGGAGAGGCCCTACCACCTGCTCAACGACTAGTGGGGACTATCAGACCTGCTCAACAATCGGTTGAGACATAGAAGGACACAAAACCTTAATGTAAGGTAAATTGGTGATTGCGGTCCGGAACGTAATCGTGAATTTACAGGTACGTTAAGGTGGTGTGGAATTCTATCAAAATTTTCGGTAGTTAACCAAATGTAAACTCTAGATATCTAGTAGTTCATTTAATAACTCAACTCACGCATAACACGCCTCTTATCCACACTATTCGAGACAGGTTACTCTATTCATTGTCGTAACATAAAATTCTTCAAGCCACACTTGTCCTAATTTTTTTTCCTATCCCCTTCAACCCTGTGTTTTCAATAAACTTCGGGACGAAGTTTTCAAAAGTAGGGGAGACTGTAACATCGCAAAATTTTCCCCCAAATTTTTATATAAACGCCCTTATTTTTGTTACATTTTATACAAATGTGGCAAAGTCTTTATTCTCCTAATCCACAACTTATATATATATATATATATGTATATATGTATAGTAATAATAATAATAATAATAATAAATATAACACATAAATCAGAATTTTTTTGGGTTATTATAAAAAACTCATGACTATGCCTAAGATCAAACCCAACAACCAACCTAAACCCTTGTGAAAGTTTCAGCCCAGAGAAGATAAGGGAGCGGCCCATCTATTCGGCCCATGTCTTCTCTTTTCCTTTGATCCAGCCCAAAACCCCCACCCTCTCTTCTTTCCCTTCCTTCTGCGAGAACAAAACAGCGACCAGCTTAAAAAAAATAATAATAAGGTGTCTGCTGGGGTTCGAACCAGAGACCCTTCACCCACAACGAACACTCTCAACCAACTGCTCCACATGTACCTCTTGTCACTAACCCGGATCGCTTTAATCTTATATCGAACATTCATACTCACAGTTGACTTAGGAAAAGTCAACTGTGACCATCGAACCTGCATAATCTAAGCCATTAACGCGTGATTGGTCCATGTTAGGAAGGTGTACGTGATTTCCGGCCTATCATCACTAATTGCACGACCTATTAGTGTTTAATTCTTACCTAATAATGGATTGACGCGTCCACATTAAAAACTCGGTCAATTATTTCCATTTCGAACACCCGAACCACTTCACTATAAATTGAAGGCTCCTGCACATCCTCACATCGCCGAATACTCAGTCCCTACCTCCAATTCTTCTTAATCAATCCTCTGTGTGCGAGATGCGATTATATTTTGACTTTTCACGTTGACTCACCAATCGAGCTTGTTCTGAATCGTAAGTTTCAATTTTCTTGTTAGGATATGTTCATCGGCCCTCAACAAACAATAACCCTATAGTTAATCGGGTTATTGTTTGTTAGAAATGATTATTACTAACCTAGGGCTCGAATGGGTTTTCATTTGGGGAAGATGACAAGTCTTCAGGTTTGTTTATATTAAAATTGAAACAAAATCCAATCACAAATTGATCCTTGGATCAGATGGTTAAAACGCGAGACTAAGATCAGGCCGGCCGAGGTCTCAGGTTCGAGGCCCGGCTGTGGCTTTCTTTGTTTTCTTTTTCATATTTTCAACAACAAAACATATTATATATATATTATACATTTAAATCTTATAAATTCCTTTTTAAATATCAAAACCTTTTTATAAATTCTAAAAAAATTATATTTATTAAATCTGAGATAAAAGTTTTATTTACAACTTTTATTTTTCAAAAATTCATTTATTTAATATTTATAATAATTAAATCAATTTTATTCCATTATATTTATAAAATTCCATTAAAATATCAAAACGATCTCATTAATTTCCACAAAAATTATTTTAAGTTTTTATAACATTAAGCTATTCAGAAATGATTTTTATTTCTGAAAAATCATTTATTTAATATTTTTAATCAATTTTTGTTAGTTTTAATCATAATTAAATCATAATAAATCCAATTTTCATCATTTTTGCACCAAAATTTTATACAATTTATTTTTAATCATTTAGAACAGAAATATGATTTTTAAAATAGAAATTCTTTAATTTTAGTATTTTTGAATATTAAAGTTAAATATTGGCTATTTATAATAAATAGATTTAAAAATCTATTTTAAATGAAATAATTTTATAAAAATTATTTTTACACTTTAAACACATTATTGTGACCATCTTCAATTTAAATTTCGTAAAAAGATTTTTGGTTATTTATTTACTAAATTTCTCTCAATTGGCGAATATTTTTAAAACAAGCAATTATCCCCAATTCGAAGCCCTAGAAACTTACACATATTAGTTATATAGACTTAGACTTATTATATATTACCTCATTATAGGGTAATATTTGGAATCACTTTGGGCAACACAATTATCATACCTTTTTCAACAAGTTAACTTTTGCTAAGGTGAGTTTACATAGCCCCTTTTCTCTTTTACATTTTTGGGGTGAAACATGTTTAAACATTTTATACTATCATTTACTCATACTTACTCGTAATTCAAATACACTATCATTCTATCATTTGACTGTAACAAAAAGACACAGTACAATCATTAACAATGATCAAGCCGCCTGTTTAGATTATAGCGCTATAGGTCTGACAAACCCATCCCACCCGCATAGACTCAGGGATGATCGATAACAGTAATAACATTTAACTAACTTGCGAGTTAGTCATCAGTCGACACAAGGTTTGGTTGTACAAAGACGCATTGTTGCATGTCGGTATCATACTCTATCATCATACAACCCTGAGTGTTGTACAAACTATTGTTATCAACTATTTCTCAAAAACCTATGTAATTCTCACCAACTTTTGTTGACCCAAACATTTTCAACTTAACATGTTTCAGGTCCTACTTGCTTGAAGAATTGCTTGAAGATATGTGCATAGTTTATTCAATTTGATGTACGAATTCTTGTAGAACAATTGTATGTAATTTATTTAAATCAATTAATGAAAACTTATTATTCTCCATGAGCTACTGAACAATCATCAATACGTGGCATCCCGATGTTTCCGCCATCGGTTGGGGTGTTACAGATTGGTATCAGAGCCATGGTTATAGGGAATTAGGTTATTAGAAAAATAATCTAGTCTATAACCATAGGATTTAACCAGTATTTGCTTCTTTTACTTGCTATTCTCTATCTCCCTCCTACTTCTTATCTCTATTTTCATCCTTACAAGAAGGCTGCTCTCCATCAGTGGATCTACTCTTAGACTCATAGGACAAAATCCTCAGGTTTAACCTGAACCACCTTGAGATCTCGTCGAAGTTCTAGATTTTAATAATGAACACGTGCAATCTGGAAGGGTGAACGCCTGTATTCTGAGTCTTCTGTCTAGGCTGGCATTGCGCATATATCCCAATCAGACGAGGGACCCGGATGCCTACCTGGGAATTCTCGGGATGAGTGTTCACTTATAGGCTAAAGCATGTCTTCATATGTTATTAGAATCTGGAATCTTTGATAAGTCAACGTTTTCGTTTATTCGTTTTAATTAATGAATAAATGATTACATTCCTTATATCACCTCATTCATTTCATGCCACATTGAACCTTCATTGTATCCCTTACGGATCATGTCTCCACGTCGTAACACTCGCAATAACAGTGGTGAAAACCAAGAGGGAAGTAACAACAACCACAACACCAACCACAACAACAACAAAAACAACAAAGGTGTTGATGCCCGACTGGCTGCGATTATCTACAACCCTGCTCAGGTTACTAATCCTAATCGTCCTGGTAATTTCAACTATGGTCAATGCTAAGAATGTGGAAACCCAAATCACTACCATAACTGATGCCCCAAACTAAACAGAGATCAAGACCCTCCAGCTACCTAACCGCAAGACTCACCATTTGACTATTGGTTGATTTTATTCTATGTATTGACGTTATTCAATTCAAGTAATAAAATTCTAGTATTATCATAACATCGGTGTGCATGCTTGTTTGAATGTGAATTAATTGCTATATCCATGATCATACATGCTTACTTGTACAATAATTAGTGGACTACCAAACAAACTACTCAACGATTGGTAGAGGTCATCATGTCTTTTCAACAAGTCGGGAGAGGCCCTACCACCTGCTCAACGACTAGTGGGGACTATCAGACCTGCTCAACAATCGGTTGAGACATAGAAGGACACAAAACCTTAATGTAAGGTAAATTGGTGATTGCGGTCCGGAACGTAATCGTGAATTTACAGGTACGTTAAGGTGGTGTGGAATTCTATCAAAATTTTCGGTAGTTAACCAAATGTAAACTCTAGATATCTAGTAGTTCATTTAATAACTCAACTCACGCATAACACGCCTCTTATCCACACTATTCGAGACAGGTTACTCTATTCATTGTCGTAACATAAAATTCTTCAAGCCACACTTGTCCTAATTTTTTTTCCTATCCCCTTCAACCCTGTGTTTTCAATAAACTTCGGGACGAAGTTTTCAAAAGTAGGGGAGACTGTAACATCGCAAAATTTTCCCCCAAATTTTTATATAAACGCCCTTATTTTTGTTACATTTTATACAAATGTGGCAAAGTCTTTATTCTCCTAATCCACAACTTATATATATATATATATATGTATATATGTATAGTAATAATAATAATAATAATAATAAATATAACACATAAATCAGAATTTTTTTGGGTTATTATAAAAAACTCATGACTATGCCTAAGATCAAACCCAACAACCAACCTAAACCCTTGTGAAAGTTTCAGCCCAGAGAAGATAAGGGAGCGGCCCATCTATTCGGCCCATGTCTTCTCTTTTCCTTTGATCCAGCCCAAAACCCCCACCCTCTCTTCTTTCCCTTCCTTCTGCGAGAACAAAACAGCGACCAGCTTAAAAAAAAAAATAATAAGGTGTCTGCTGGGGTTCGAACCAGAGACCCTTCACCCACAACGAACACTCTCAACCAACTGCTCCACATGTACCTCTTGTCACTAACCCGGATCGCTTTAATCTTATATCGAACATTCATACTCACAGTTGACTTAGGAAAAGTCAACTGTGACCATCGAACCTGCATAATCTAAGCCATTAACGCGTGATTGGTCCATGTTAGGAAGGTGTACGTGATTTCCGGCCTATCATCACTAATTGCACGACCTATTAGTGTTTAATTCTTACCCAATAATGGATTGACGCGTCCACATTAAAAACTCGGTCAATTATTTCCATTTCGAACACCCGAACCACTTCACTATAAATTGAAGGCTCCTGCACATCCTCACATCGCCGAATACTCAGTCCCTACCTCCAATTCTTCTTAATCAATCCTCTGTGTGCGAGATGCGATTATATTTTGACTTTTCACGTTGACTCACCAATCGAGCTTGTTCTGAATCGTAAGTTTCAATTTTCTTGTTAGGATATGTTCATCGGCCCTCAACAAACAATAACCCTATAGTTAATCGGGTTATTGTTTGTTAGAAATGATTATTACTAACCTAGGGCTCGAATGGGTTTTCATTTGGGGAAGATGACAAGTCTTCAGGTTTGTTTATATTAAAATTGAAACAAAATCCAATCACAAATTGATCCTTGGATCAGATGGTTAAAACGCGAGACTAAGATCAGGCCGGCCGAGGTCTCAGGTTCGAGGCCCGGCTGTGGCTTTCTTTGTTTTCTTTTTCATATTTTCAACAACAAAACATATTATATATATATTATACATTTAAATCTTATAAATTCCTTTTTAAATATCAAACCTTTTTATAAATTCTAAAAAAATTATATTTATTAAATCTGAGATAAAAGTTTTATTTACAACTTTTATTTTTCAAAAATTCATTTATTTAATATTTATAATAATTAAATCAATTTTATTCCATTATATTTATAAAATTCCATTAAAATATCAAAACGATCTCATTAATTTCCACAAAAATTATTTTAAGTTTTTATAACATTAAGCTATTCAGAAATGATTTTTATTTCTGAAAAATCATTTATTTAATATTTTTAATCAATTTTTGTTAGTTTTAATCATAATTAAATCATAATAAATCCAATTTTCATCATTTTTGCACCAAAATTTTATACAATTTATTTTTAATCATTTAGAACAGAAATATGATTTTTAAAATAGAAATTCTTTAATTTTAGTATTTTTGAATATTAAAGTTAAATATTGGCTATTTATAATAAATAGATTTAAAAATCTATTTTAAATGAAATAATTTTATAAAAATTATTTTTACACTTTAAACACATTATTGTGACCATCTTCAATTTAAATTTCGTAAAAAGATTTTTGGTTATTTATTTACTAAATTTCTCTCAATTGGCGAATATTTTTAAAACAAGCAATTATCCCCAATTCGAAGCCCTAGAAACTTACACATATTAGTTATATAGACTTAGACTTATTATATATTACCTCATTATAGGGTAATATTTGGAATCACTTTGGGCAACACAATTATCATACCTTTTTCAACAAGTTAACTTTTGCTAAGGTGAGTTTACATAGCCCCTTTTCTCTTTTACATTTTTGGGGTGAAACATGTTTAAACATTTTATACTATCATTTACTCATACTTACTCGTAATTCAAATACACTATCATTCTATCATTTGACTGTAACAAAAAGACACAGTACAATCATTAACAATGATCAAGCCGCCTGTTTAGATTATAGCGCTATAGGTCTGACAAACCCATCCCACCCGCATAGACTCAGGGATGATCGATAACAGTAATAACATTTAACTAACTTGCGAGTTAGTCATCAGTCGACACAAGGTTTGGTTGTACAAAGACGCATTGTTGCATGTCGGTATCATACTCTATCATCATACAACCCTGAGTGTTGTACAAACTATTGTTATCAACTATTTCTCAAAAACCTATGTAATTCTCACCAACTTTTGTTGACCCAAACATTTTCAACTTAACATGTTTCAGGTCCTACTTGCTTGAAGAATTGCTTGAAGATATGTGCATAGTTTATTCAATTTGATGTACGAATTCTTGTAGAACAATTGTATGTAATTTATTTAAATCAATTAATGAAAACTTATTATTCTCCATGAGCTACTGAACAATCATCAATACGTGGCATCCCGATGTTTCCGCCATCGGTTGGGGTGTTACAGAAATCATATAAGTTTATAATACATCAAGTCTTAAATTGTTTTTGGTTTTAAATAATCTATTCAAACCAACATACATGTTCAACATCGTAATAGCCCTACTTCGCTGCATACGCGAATCTAACCGTTTTCATGTAAATGACTAACTTTAACACATCAAATTCCACAAATTTGATCATCATAATCGTATTAGCCATCATATATCACCCATATGATCAAGTTACAACTTATTTTTAACTACTAACACTTAGTCAAAACGCTTAGTCAATTACTGCCTAGTAATGCGATTTCTAGCAATTTAGTCGCATCTAAGCAACATACGTCACATATAAACTCTTGAACATCCTAGGAACATAATATTCACAATAGGGCCTGTATAAAATCCAAAAAATATGACCAAATTTGCGGTTCTAAAACAGTTTTGTCATACGATCGTTTTGCGCCTTAAAACTCGTATTTAGGCGACTTTTATTACATAGTTTGCCATAATAAACATCCGTTATCGTAGTAAACTTAATATACATCCAAAATGAAGATATTTATACACATAATATCACTCAAAATTCTGTTTGAAATCAGTTTTATATATGACTCGGTTTTAAGCCGAAAAACCGACAAAATATGCCATTTTTAAGCCGTGTAAGCTAACGAAAACATCCATTAACATAACCTTGCTAACATATAGTCCAAATAATGTATTTCACTCATGTTTTGACACAAAACATTTTGTTTTGTATCAGATTACAAAATATGAGTTTTAACATACCAAAACTCATCAAAATAGTGCTCGTTTTCGCCTATAAAGCTAACGCAAAGGTACATATATGGTATAAGCCTAATAAATACTTAAAAACCTGAGATTTCCTCTTATAATATTGAAACACCCTAAAACTTTTTAACTGAAAATACGCAACGAAAATACGAATCCGAAAATTTCTTGCGATAAAAACATTCCCGTATGTTTTGAACACATATCTACAAGATATTATAGGTGTTTCATACTTTCATCTTTTATTGTTTCTTATTACATCAAATACAACTCATCTTTATTAGTTTACGTGACCGTAACCGCGACCCCGTACAATTCGCGTCCTCACTCGACCTCCAACCATTTCTTGCTTTGTGAGCTAGACTAGACAACCTGCAACCACCACATAACCATTTCGTTAGTTCATTAAGTGACTTCATACAAATATTCACAATATGTAAATAACATCAACTATACTCAATGATCATCTCCAAACGCCTTTTTGCAAGTTCGGATCCGATCTTCGGATCCTATCCTCCAATTTCCATGCATTCATACTTACATACCTGCATCTTTATTACCATCCTCATAACAAAAGGGTTAATAACGCTACAATACACACGCACGTACAAATCCCATGTACAAATTATCTTGACCCATCATACTATTCTTTCTTCGTGTATTCTCTAGGACAAACATGACGTTTCCGAACCTATACTCAATCTACACATAACGACCAACCTTTACATACAAAACACTTTCACACATACCCGGGCATAAGCACCTATGCACACATTCTATCACACTAGCATCCAACGCGTGATAATTCCACTTACCTAACGATTTACCATTTGTGTGACCTTGCATAACTATACAATTCGATCTAAACAGTTACACCCATGATTAAATGTATCCATCTATATATATACACACATATAAAATTCTTTCCTTTGCATGTCTAACTATCTAAAATTCTTTGATAAAATTCCCGTTACAATACAAAATCAAGTTACGCATCTAACATTCTTACATATGATCTTTTACATTTTATTTATTACTTCACAAAATCTCAGTATTTTGACTTTTCAAAGTCAACTGCCACTCCTTACTAATTTATGACCTTCGGTCGTTATCGTTATCTACTCATTCTATTTATAGTTTAAATTATGGGTTTTACTTCTTTTTCATTTATGCATACATACAAAAACCCCATTCTATCATTTCATGCAAAATTTTCCTTTCTTGTTAAATTGAATCCTTCACACGGGTCTTAGTATATAAGTTGTCTCGGTTCTCATTGATCATTTACTAGCATGCTCAACGTGTAATTACGTTTACTTACCACACCAGTAACTCGCAATTGGTTGCGTTCCATTTATGCAATCTTGATAGTACTTGCGTTACACTTGCCAATTCAACCCGTTTGACTTTTTGTAAAGTCAAATTATCCATTTATTCTTAGCTAGCTTTCTACAATTAGTTGCCATCTATGCTTGCTAATAACTGCATATGAAATATGTAGAGAGAATTACACAAATTGTCCTTTAGTTATTACTGAAATTGCATCCTCTGTCCTTTATGGAAAATTTTCACTCCTTATATCATTTATTTTATCAATTTGTTACACCATATGTCCTTTAGACCTAACCCAGTTAAAACTCTCGGTTAAGTTGGTCATGTGCCCCTCACGTGAGGGGCAAATCTATCATTTAACCCTCATTAAAGGACAATTTGTGTAATAATAATAATAATAATAATAATAATAATAATAATAATAATAATAATAATAATAATAATAATAATATTACACCCTAATTCTCTTTAACAAGAACTACAGCCTATTATCTGTAATCTTTATCTCAGCTTAAATCAAAACATAATAACTAGGATTTACTTTGATAACATTGCTCACTGCTAGTAAATTCAACATAGAAAAAAAAAACACTCATTACATTTCATAACACAAACAGCACAAACACACACCTAATGTGTGTGTATCGACAGTAGAATAAACCAGACGGTCACCAGCTCTGGTGACCGGCGCCGGTACTTCAGTCTTATCCGGCAACAGAAGCAAACAGGTTTTTATAGAAAACATATATCACAACTTTAAACCACCACTCCCAGCGTCATCCACATCACTACACCTCAACTCCTCCCTCTCTGTTTCTACAAATCCAACCACTACCACCACTCTTCATTCTCTCTCTAGAAACCTGGTCACCACCACCAAGCTTCCTTCTCCCTCTTCTCCAAAAACCCAGCCACCACTATCATCAGCCTACACAAAAAATAAAAACCCAGATCGAAACTTTCATTCAGCAGGCAGGAATCGTTTCTATTACTCAGATGTATGAACGTATTGGAGGTTTCGATGAAGGTGAAAGGTGATGGCAGTTTATCAGTGGTAGGTGGTTTTCCTGTTGCTGATTCGGTGGTGAATAATGTGATGGTCACTGACGGTGATTACAGTCGCAGACGGTTGTTTGTGATAGTGGATGGTCTCCGGTGATAATTATAGTCGGTGGCGAGGGTGGGGCGGTGATTGGGTGAGGGATATTGTGATTGTGGTTGGTTGGTGGTAGGTGCAATATTGTGATGGTCACCGGTGGTAATTAGAGAGGGAGTTGTTTAGAGAGAGAGAGTAAAGAGAAGGGGGACTTAGGGTTTTTGAGAGGGAGAGTGGAAGAGTGATGGCTGCAAATGAGGAAGAAGAGAGATCCAGAGTGAAATGACATGTTTGCCCCTCACGTGAGGGGCACATGTCCGACTTAACCGAGTTTTTTAACTGTGTTTGGTCTAAAGGACATAGGGTGTAACAAATTGATAAAATAAAGGATATAAGGAGTGAAAAATTTCCATAAAGGACAAAGGATGCAATTTCAGTAACAACTAAAGGACAATTTGTGTAATTCTTTCAAATATATATTCATGTATCTCGTAGGTCACATAACACGTGTATCCCCAACTAAATTATTGTCACTAAGTACGTACCACTTTTCAATCTATCTCAGTTAGGGATGGAAAATATATATTGTTATATAGTTCTCAATTAATATATATTAAAAACATATATCTACATAATTAGTATTATCTATATCTATATCTATACTATATTATAAAGCATTTCCCAAGGACTTCTTAAAATTTAAGAGGTACAAGTTTGATTCCTTATGATACAATACACAATGCATATAATAACTACATTTTGAGGGTAAAATTGTCTTTTAAACACTATATTTAATCAAAAGGTAATCAAGAGTCATGAGATGTTTATGAGACCTCATGACATTCAATTCAACAATTATTTTAAACACATTAGATAGAACACATATAAAAACTAATTTATAATACTACATGTTTTATTATAATCTTTTACATATAATTAGGTACTTTATAAAAATTAAAGTTTTTATAAACATGATAATACTATATAGAAATCGAGAAAAATAAATAATGAAAGTCGTGTTTTTTAATCATGAGATAACGATTTGAATTCTAAAATTAATACATATGGCTAATCTAATCTAAAGATTATTGAGAACCATTCGGACCGATGTTCATAACCGATTAGCCAAACGGGAACAAATGAATAATTGAAACAATCGGTTTTTGAAATATCTTAATCGCAAGTTTTGGTTTTGGTTATGGCTCAAAACCGAAGTGAACCGAACAACAGCTTATACACACCCTTAAAATCACCAATTAGAGTGTTGTGGTCTCCGCCGCAACGCACGGGCACCGTACTAGTATCTATAAAGGGGGAGACATGGACAAATATGTCCATATTGTCAAAGTTAAGATGACATATCAAAAGTCACAAGTATAATCTTCTATTTTTTACCTCTTTTCTTCCCTTTATGCCCTTATGTACAATTTTTAATACCAATTATACAAATTACTAATGCAAGTTATTCTAGATGATTGTTTTGAAAGTGAACATTCATTCAAGCCCTTAGATACGTAAAGGTGGGTTCTTCACCTTGAAGTTACATGTGCTTTAGGACCGATGTGGGATGGACAAAAAAAATACGCGCTTTGTTATTTCTAGGTGCTATAGGACCGATGTACTTAAAATTTTTTCCTTCGTTGTACCTTCAATTATTACTTCTTTCACTGTTTTTTTATCGTTATTTCTAAACATCAAATATAATAAGCATGTTACTGTATTCTTTTTTTACTACATTTGGTTTTTAAGAATTGCATATTTTTTAGTTCATTTGTTTGCAACCCAAGAGTTCATACCAATGATTTCAAGAAGTTCATCCATCAAAGTTTGCAACCGTATGTTATTGCCTAGGTATATAATGCTAATCTAAATGTGTGATGTTAGTCGAGCCAAACGAATGAGCCGAACCGACCTTGGCTCTGCCTTAGATCATTTAGATATTTGATTAACCAAAACTGAAATAATCAAAACCAATCGTCTTATGAAACACCTTAACCGAAATTTTTGGTATTGGTTATGGCTCCAAACCAAAATACTGGCCTGTTCACACCCCTAAAATCACTAATCTAAATATTATGTTACCCGTCGCAACGCGCGGGCAAAAATTTCCATAAAGGACAAAGGATGCAATTTCAGTAACAACTAAAGGACAATTTGTGTAATTCTTTCAAATATATATTCATGTATCTCGTAGGTCACATAACACGTGTATCCCCAACTAAATTATTGTCACTAAGTACGTACCACTTTTCAATCTATCTCAGTTAGGGATGGAAAATATATATTGTTATATAGTTCTCAATTAATATATATTAAAAACATATATCTACATAATTAGTATTATCATATATATTATGACAAAAATAGCTAATACTCGCCATTTGGGCATGAGCTTTAATAATAAAAAATATATAAGTTAAGCTTAAGCTTATACGAGATCAGTTCAACTCATTTACACTCTAAATCTCTAATCGGGACTAATAGTGGATAATAATACCTCTATTTCTGCAACATTCATTCAAATATGAAATGTGTTCTCTTACTAAACCCTTTTTCTTTTTGTAAAGCACGAGTCCAAATTAATGCTAACGAGTCTAATAGTGTAACACGTTCTTTTGAAAACTTAGAACAAAAACGTTTCAGGTAGGTTGAATGGTGTTAAATTACACCCTAAAGAATGTTCAAGTGTTTAGAATAAACTAGTATTTTGTTCGCAGGCATAGCTCCGCGAGCCCGTGGGTTATCAAGCAGACATAAATACCAACGCGATTGATTATATCGCTAATTTTAACTAACATCAATTAAAAAAACATTGAACCCCACACACACGTTGCGGCATTTTACCTCGCAAAATTTAGAATGAAACGTAAAAAGAAAAACTTGCGAAAGGTAAAAACATGAGGGACCAAAATTGAAAGTAAAAAAATGTTGTGGTTAAATTGTAAAAGATTAAAAGCTTTGGGTTAACATATTATTAACAAGTAACTCTTTTAACGCTCCTTAACACAAAGAGATTGTTTAATCCCATTAACTTCACTCAACCATATATTTTTTGTTTAGAAAGGCAAAATAATTTAATGCAGAATTTTAACATTCGGTTAACATATTAACAAGTAACTCATTTAAAGGTGACATGATATGTTAACCGGCGTTGCACACCACTCCATCCTAGTTTTAAAAGGCATTAAAGGGATTATTTGTCAAAATGTTAACAGGATGTTAAGAGATTAGATTAATTTGTTTTTTCTTTTTAAAACCAAAAACCATATGGTTATATGAAATTGAACCAATTAACTTAAACTTGAAGTAAAGTGAAAAGGGAATAAATTGATAACGCGGCATCTAGTTTGAGTTGAAAAGTGCTAAAGCATTTACCCAATGGGGTAAAAGGTAGATTAGTAACTTAACTTATTGAAACTTCCATAAATAGCTAATTTTCGCGCTACTTTGTATGGGAAGAAAGATCACATGCGTCGCGACTACCCTTGTTATCGTGGTCCTCTCTATGGCTACTAATAATAGTAATACTATACGTCACTTCTTCTTCAACCTCTAAACCTGGTTCTGCGTCCCACAACTCTCACCTTTCGTCCGCCACCGTACCATCTTTCACATTGATGTCGACGCCCTCTGATAATAATAATAATAATAATAATAATAATAATAATAATAATAATAATAATAATAATAATAATAATAATCCTCTGTTGAGTAACTTCCAGTTTCCTCCGTACGACACGATCAACGCCAGTCACGTGCGTCCAGGGATGCGTGCCTTGCTGAATAAGCTTGTAAGTCTTTAATATATTATAAATATGTAATTTGGTTGTTGATTTTGGGGAAAACGTACGTTACAGGACAGTGATTTGATGGAACTGGAGAGAACTGTGGAGCCGACGTGGCCTAAACTGGTGGAGCCTTTGGAGAAGATGATGGATCGGTTGACTGTTGTTTGGGGAGTTGTTAATCATCTTAGTGCTGTTAAAGATACTCATGAGCTAGGTTCTGCTATTAAAGAGATTCAGGTTTATTTCTATTTCTATTTCTATTTTGCTTCATTTAATAAAGGCAATGTGATAGCATCTTATGATCTGTACATAAATATGTGTTGTGTAGTTGTGTGTGTTAAAGATGTTTTCCTTTCACAATGTAGAGGTTGTTACGGAATATATGATACTTGTTTCACATGAGTTTTTATGGGCAATAATGTGGGGCTTTTGTAGACCAAATGGGCTCCCTTGTTGTTATGATTCTGATCTGCACAGGTTCCTTTCTTCTGATTCTGCATAACAGTTTCTGATGCGGGCTTCGTAGACATGAGGCGATGGCAGTTATATTTTGGAGGGAAAGATAAAGAGTTGTTTTGAAAGTTAGTTATAAACATAAACTTTCTACATTTACAAATGAATACATCCGGCCCTTTAAATAGGTTCTGAACCGGCATGTTTCCAACAGACGCGTCCCTTTACAATTATCATACTTAGGATACATATATACACACACCGGTTTGATATAACCGGCACTAATTATCTATCTAGACTTAGGCTTATAATAATTAACATATGTTTGCTTATACAATAACACATGAATAAATCAAGTTTAATAATTAGTCTTCTAACATTCTCCCCCTTAAACTTGATTTTCTTCTTCAATTCTTCATTCGTCACTTGATGATGATCGACTTCTTTTCTTGGGCGGCATATCTTCATCTTTCCACTTGTTTCCACCACTTGTGCTACCTTCTTCATTGTTGATTTCAACAACTAACTCGCGGCCTTTGTATTTGAGATGGTACCATTCCATCATCTCCAAATATCGGACATACACTAGCCTAAGAGTCCACTGGCGAAGCTTACTAGGGGCCCCCGCCGATTTGCCACTACCGATCGAAAAAAATTGAGTTCGGCCTCCCCCGATTCGAGAACCAAGTTTCGCCCCTAAGGAGGGTCGAATGTTACAGACCGAAATCCATTGCTAGCTATGAGACTTGTTCCACATCGGTTGTATGGCCAACAAATGTGGAGTTTATAAACCAAACGGGCTCCCTCACCCACCATACTAGTCTTTTGGGTTGATTTGTTCTGTTTTGGTTGTAAGAGTGGTATAATTAAGAGGTATAATTGGCATTCCATTCGATTTAGGAGGAAGTGGATGTTGTGATCTTATGATGTTATTATATTCTCTTTGCAGCCAGAAAAAGTGGAGTTTGATCTAAATTTGAGCCAAAGCAAACCTATATTTAATGCTTTTAAAGCTATAAGGGAATCACCGGACTGGGATGGACTAAGTGATGCTCAGAAACGCATTGTTGAATGTAAGTTTTGTTTTATTGTGTATACTTAATGCTTAATGTTAATGGCCCCCACCCATAATTAAAAAAAAAAAAAACCGGAATGAGTCTCGAGGCGTAAGCCTTGAAGCGAACCGAGGCGGAAATAAAAATTACATATCTTACAAAAAATAGAATCCTAACTAATTTTATCACAAGATTCATAAGACAAGGAATGTTTGAAATTGATACAAAGACTAAAAGCAATACTTGTAAAAATTAAAGAGATTTGATCATTCATATTTATGGGGGGACATGCTCCAGTTAATGTTGGTTGTAAAAATAAAAGAAATTCTTGTAGTAATATTTGTGACATAATTACATAAAGGCAATACTTGATGCATCCTGCTTTCCGTTACACTCAAACAACTTAAATATTATATATTGATCATTCATATTTATCAAAAGCTATCACCATGTTTTACAAAAGTTACTAAGCACAGAAAAAGCTATTTCAATATAGTATAACAAAAGGTGTAACAAGTGTTCTACAACGTCCCCAAAAGCGATACATGATTTTCTATCTACAAAAGCTCTCTTCATTTTCCAAAGCTCCTCATTACTCTTCATTTTTTTAGATCTTATCTCAGTGGCTCAAACTTTTCCCTTATCATTGTCACTACTAAGCACTCGTGAAGGCCTGCTAACACATAACCTGAAGTCGGGATGGCAAAAAAACCCGAGCCCAACGGGTATACCCGAAACCCGAAGCATTTGGGACCGGTATACCCGATGTCCGACGGGTATGGGACGGGTTTGGTATTGGAAAAAAAATATTTCACGGGTATGGGACGGGTATGGTATTAGGTGATACCCGACCCGATTACCCAAAACTAAATACCCGTCTATCCGAAATATATACCCGAAATGTTTCAAAGATTATTATGGTGATGATAATATATATGTTACTTATTACAATTTCATATACTCTAGATTTCTTAAAACATAAGACTATAAAAGAAAATAAAAATATATATATATATACATGCAAATACCAACGGGTATACCCGATACCCGCGGGTATGCTCTATACCCGACTGGTAATACCCGACAAAAACCCGACGGGTAATGGGACGGGTATGGTATGAGATTTTATAACCGGGTATGGGTATGGTATTAGTCAAACCCGACCCATACCCGACCCGTTGCCATCCCTACCTGAAGATGCACGTTACTATTCTGCTTTACTAGTCTATACAATTTGTCAAAAACAATAGATCTAATCTACTCAAACCAAATAATACAAACACAAACAAGAGACAAAGAAATAGTGACAAAACCAGGTGACAAAACTCTTATTAAACCAACCCAAAGAAGTACCCCCCAAACCCTAGATTTCAGTAAATCACTGAAACCTTTAAGAAGAGTACAAAGTCTCAACAGGATCTGCTGATCTTAATAATCAGCAGATCATAATAATGAAACACTTACAACCAGAAATAAGAAGAAGGGTACAAACCCTAATACAGACCAGAGAGAGAGAGAGAGAGCTACACGAAAGAGAAAACAAAACAGAAAATGAATAACAATAATAATATCTTGGCTTTTATACTCGTCTCGAGAAGGTTCCACCAGCTACCAAATGAGTGGCTGAGATCATCTTGATCCAACGACTGTAAATCATCCCGAGCTAATAATCTGTTACACAAGTGACTTTATCACAAACTGATTAGATAGCCCATAAGGCCCAATACTCATAGGAGATAATAAGCCCAATCAACTATAAAGCCCAAGTATCAATAACAAGCCCATACGGTTTGAATGATAGCAAAGTATATTTTCAACATCCCCCCTTCATTCAAACCTTCTTAAAAACATCAACAAGTCCAAGTTTTTCACAAAGGATTTCATGTTTTGACCCATTCAAGCCTTTAGTGAGAAGATCAGCAATTTGTTGATCAGAATCAACTTTAACAGTCTGAATAATCCCACTTGAGATTTTTTCCCTAATAAAATGCAAATCAATCTCGAAATGTTTAGTCCTTTCATGAAAGACTGGATTTGCAGCAATGGAGATTGCTGCCTTACTATCACAGTTCAAACAAACTGGTAGTTTGCAGTCAACCCGCAACTCTTTAAGTATATTTAAGATCCACATTATTTCACAAGTAGCAGAGCACATGGCTCGGTACTCTGCTTCAGCAGTTGACCGAGACACTTTACTCTGTTTTTTACTTTTCCAGGATACCAAAGAACCACCCAGAAAAATACAGTAACCAGTAACTGATTTTCTGGTTACTAAGCACTTGGCCCAGTCAGAATCTACAAATGCAGTTAATTCAAACTTCTCAGATTTTGTAAACTGTAAACCTCTACCAGGTGACAGTTTAAGATATCTTAGAAGTCTTAACGCAGTTTGTAGATGACCATAAGTAGGCTTGTGCATAAACTGACTCAACACTTGAACAGAGTAACTAATATCAGGTCTGGTAATAGAAAGATAGATAAGTTTTCCTATCAACTTTTGATAACCATTGATATTATCTAAGACTTGTTCACTTTTACCATGTTTATTTGACAACACAAAGTTTTGTTCAATTGGGGTTGTAACAGGTTTACAACCTAGATAACCAAACTCACTTAAGAGTTCCAAACAATACTTTCTCTGAGATAAACAAATCCCAGATTCAGTGTACAATACTTCAATTCCTAAGAAATACTTAAGAATTCCTAAATCTTTTATTTGAAAATTTGAACTTAAAAACTGTTTAATTCTTTTAATTTCACTAACATTATTTCCAGTGATGATAATGTCATCCACATAAACAAGAAGTACAATAAAGACATCATTTTCAGACTTAATAAACAATGAATGATCACACACACTTTGTATAAAGCCAAACTGTAATAAAACAGTAGTGAGTTTTTCATTCCACTTCCTTGGGGCTTGTTTTAAACCCATATAATGATTTAACAAGTTTAAAAACCTTGTTATCATTATTTGAGCTATACCCTTCAGGAGGTATCATGTAAACATCCTCACTAATAGTTCCATACAGAAATGCATTGTTTATATCTAATTGATATAAACTCCAACCATTTTGAACAGCAATACTTAAAATACACCTAATGGTAACCATTTTAACTACAGGTGAGAATGTCTCACCAAAATCTAAGCCCTCTCTTTGATTGTACCCTTTGGCAACAAGTCTTGCCTTATATCTCTCAATCTCTCCATTGGCTTTATACTTTATTTTATATATCCATTTACAACCTATGGGTTTTCTACCTTTAGGAAGTTCAGTTAACTCCCAAGTTTTATTCCTATAAAGAGCTTCCATCTCTTGATTCATAGCCTCTACCCATCTTGGGTGTTTAGAGGCTTCTGAATAACAAGATGGTTCAATACTCTTATTAAGACTAGAAACAAAACAAAAATTATCACTAGACAAGTGAGAATAGTTAACAACTTTCTCAACACCATACTTAACCTTACCTTCAACTATATAATCATTAAACCTTCTAGGAACATTAGACACCCTACTGGACCTTCTAATACTTCCCTCAGGTGGCACAGTCTCATCACTTGGATGGTCAACATCATTGTTTGCCTCAACTGGAGTCCTGCAACCTGAACTGCCAGGCTGCTGACCTGAGTCTACCCCCCCCCCCCCAGCAGTTCTGGGAGGATTTCCAGGCTGCAAACTAGTTGACTCTCCATGAGCACTAGTGATTCCCCCTTCATCATCGGGAAGGGTAGGACTCTTAGTCACATTTACTACTTCAGTTAACTCTACTTGATCAAAAAAAATTATATTATTTAGACTAGTACCATTTAAGTCAGTTTTATCAATACTTTGTTTAAAAGGAAATATTTCTTCATAAAACCTTACATCTCTAGAATACTCAACAGTTTTAGACTCTAAACACCATAATTTGTAACCCTTTTTAAAATTTGAGTATCCTATAAGAACACACTTCTCAGACCTAACAGACATTTTATCAGAATTGTTTAGAATTGTATTAAAGCAAAGACAACCAAAAGTTTTAATGTGACTAAGTTTTGGGGGGAACCCAAACATAACTTCATAGGGACTCTGACCTGATAACACTGAGGAGGGTATCCTGTTAATCAGATAAGTTGCAGTCAATACACAATCACTCCAAAATCTTAATGGTAATCCACTCTGAAACAACAAGGCTCTAGCTGTGTTCAGAAGATGTCTGTGTTTCCTCTCAGCAATACCATTTTGCTGAGGGGTATAAACACAGGTGGTTTGATGAATTACCCCATTCTTATTACAAAAATCCTGAAATTGTCTATTAACAAATTCAGTACCATTGTCACTTCTAAACACCTTAACCTTTTGTTTAAATTGAGTTTTGATTAACTCATAAAAAATGACAATATTTTCAAACACTTCAGTTTTAGACTTTAACATATAACACCATACAGTCCTACTAAAATCATCAACCACAGTTAAGAAAAACCTATATCCTTCCCTGCTAGTGACCTTGTAAGGCCCCCAAACATCTAGATGAATAAGATCACCTACCTGTTTGGAGATGTGATCACTAATGGGAAAGGGAACTCTCACTTGTTTTGCCTTATGACATGTGTCACAAGGCTGATGAGAATCCCTAAGGCCTAAGTTTAAAGTTTTCCTTAACACAGCTAGAACCTGGTCAGAGGGATGACCAAGTCTATTATGCCACAAATTGGCATCATCTATACTATTAAAACAACTAGTGTTAACACTTACATCTTTACCAACAAAATACAGACCATCAGTCTGTTTACCAGTCACCGGGATTCTCTTGGAGTTGGAATCCTGAATGAAACAACTTTGTTCATCAAACAATACACTTAGCTTATTATCTCTAGCTATCTTATGCACAGATAACAAGTTAACACAATAATCAGGGACTAAAAACACATCATACAAGATAACACCATCAGCAAGTTTAATATCACCAATTTTAGTAACCTTGGCACTAGTGCCATTAGGATGTTTAACCAAAATATCATACTCAGAAACTTCAATACAATTAAACATTTCTTTATCACTGCTTGTCATGTGCTGGTTAGCACCAGAATCAGTGATCCAGCCATGACAAATAGCAGCTTTAACAAAACTAGAACAATTAGAAAAGTTTTTTAAAATCTTTTCCAAGTTAGAAATCTTAGACATACAAGAAAAAACCATTTACAAAAACACTCTTACCTCGAGCATTATTTGATTGAGATTCATTTCCACCTTTCTCACTAATCAGATTCAAGAGCTTTGATATCTGTTCAGATGAAAAAGGCAAACCAGAAGAAGAACTAGATACAGGTTGTTTATCATTAGACCCATTGGAAGCCATATTAGATCTAACATTTTGGTTAAAACCTTTCCTTCTAACACCAGGAGGGTACCCAACAAGCTCATAGCACCTATCTACAGTATGTCCTAACATATTGCAGTGGGTGCATTTGAGGTTGGGGTTTGGTCCTTTATTCCCAGATGTTGAAAAATTTTGATTAGAAATGTTTTGGTTAGACCCTCTATTTCCAGTTCTTCTATTAGTGTTACTATTATTTGTTTTAGCAAGAAAAGACACATTGGTTTCTTTTACATTACTAGTACCAGACTTTCTATGTGATTCTTCCCTAGACACAATAGAAAAAGCATGTTTCACAGATGGTAATGGATCTTGCATCAATAAGTTTGTTCTAACAGGTTGATAAATTTCATCTAAACCCATTAAAAATTGCATAAGTCTTATTAACCCATTAAAGTTATTAAACTCTTTTGAAGCATCACAAGAACAGGGTGGTAACTGAACAATGGAATCAAACTGTTTCCACATAGTGTTAAGTTTGTGATAATACTCTGCTACAGTACTACCACTTTGACTCATAGAACAAATTTGTTGATGCAAATTAAAGACAACAGATCCATCAACCTTGTCATAGGTTTCCCTTAAATCTAACCAAACATCTCTAGCAAGTTTAGAAAACACTTGACCCAAATAAAGTTCTTCATTAACAGAGTTTAACAACCAAGACAAAACAACAGCATTGCATCTATCCCATTGTTTTCCTAAAACATCATCATCAGTAGGCCTGACAACAGTACCATCTATAAACCCAAACTTGTTTTTAGTTTCAAGAGCAAGTTTCATAGCATTAGACCAGACTTTATAGTTATCAGTCCCTTTTAATTTTATACTGATAATAGATAAGGTACTTGTATCACTAGGATGAATAAACAGAGGATCACCAATGTCAAGCTTACTGATTAAGGTTGCACTAGTCTCACCACCACCACCATTATTTGGTGTTGATGGATTAACAACAGTATCACCCATCTAGAACAAAGAAAGTCAAAGAATGACCAACAGAACAAAGAACACACAAACAGAAAACAGAGAATATCAGACAATATAATACCCTAGAAGGACGAAGCTGTGTCTGTGTAAGGATAGTGGGTTCATCACTCAAGGGTGCCCACCCAATTCTTAACACAGGAGCCCTTTTATTAAATATATATATATATATATATATATATATATATATATATATGTATATATGCAGACAGTAAACAAAACACATACAACACAAGACAAACACAAATACCAAGACAAACAAGAACCAGATAAAGACACCAAATAGTCGGCACAGATACCGGTCCACCCTAACCCGGTCAGATTGCCTCTAGACACAACAAAAAAATAAGAACAAGTACACAGGAAAGATCTCACCAAGAGGGGGACCCAAGTTAGGGTTCTCCTACCTCACAACCTGTACCTTCACTTAGGGTATAGAATTGTGAGAGCAATTGTAGCTAAACTCCAAAGCTCCTTTGTCCAAGAACTCCAGTCCACCAGATCAACCAAGTAATCCAGAAAGCAAAGCCAACAATCGTTGACAAGTACTCCAGATCCAAACAAATACCAAACAGACAAAAGTAGACCAGATCTAGAGAGATCAGATCTACAAGACAATAGAACAAGGTCAAGATCTATCAAGAAGATCAAAACCCTAAAAATGACCAGACAACAAGAACAAGACAAACCGATAAACAAAGACCAGAAAATCAAAGATCGTGCAGCGGAAGACGATCAACACCAGAATCGAGAGCCAATGGCTCTGATACCATGTCAAAAACAATAGATCTAATCTACTCAAACCAAATAATACAAACACAAACAAGAGACAAAGAAATAGCAACAAAACCAGGTGACAAAACTCTTATTAAACCAACCCAAAGAAGTACCCCCCAAACCCTAGATTTCAGTAAATCACTGAAACCTTTAAGAAGAGTACAAAGTCTCAACAGGATCTGCTGATCTTAATAATCAGCAGATCATAATAATGAAACACTTACAACCAGAAATAAGAAGAAGGGTACAAACCCTAATACAGACCAGAGAGAGAGAGAGAGAGCTACACGAAAGAGAAAACAAAACAGAAAATGAATAATAATAATAACAATAATAATATCTTGGCTTTTATACTCGTCTCGAGAAGGTTCCACCAGCTACCAAATGAGTGGCTGAGATCATCTTGATCCAACGACTGTAAATCATCCCGAGCTAATAATCTGTTACACAAGTGACTTTATCACAAACTGATTAGATAGCCCATAAGGCCCAATACTCATAGGAGATAATAAGCCCAATCAACTATAAAGCCCAAGTATCAATAACAAGCCCATACGGTTTGAATGATAGCAAAGTATATTTTCAACACAATTTGACTCGATCACAGATATATGCATGCTTGGTCCATAGTACAGCATATAATTACAAATTGGCCATATACATGAATAACCTTAACAAAATTCATAATCTGTCACTGATAACAAGAAAATATATTGAAAATGGATTTCTGAGTGTTATCAAACCTGCCCCATGGTGTTGATGATTCTTTCTTGGTTGATTTGTGTTACTGCAAGCTAGTCCAGATGCATACTAGTTCATCCAAAAAACTAATTTTTTTATTTTTATTTGAATATATAGCGTATCTGTGAATTTGGTCTGACATGTCTTGATTTGTGTACACATGCAGTATCAATAAAGAAGGCTGTTCTTGGTGGTGTCTCCCTTGAAGATTCTAAGAGAGAAGAATTTAACAAAATTCAACACGTTTGTTCTTTTATCATTTTCGTCTGTTAGATTTTTTTTTTTACTTTGTTTTAGTTGGAATAGTTTCGCAAGTATTTGACTATGGTCATGTAGCTCTTCTGAACTGCAGCACTTGATCAAACTTACCACTCTGAGACATAATCATTAACTGTTTTGGCCTTGACTAATCACTGCAGGAATTGACAAAACTTTCTCGAAAATTTGAGGAGAATGTTTTGGATGCCACTAAGAAGTTTGAAAGACTAATAACAGATAATAAAGAAATTGAAGGTTTGCCTGCTACCTCTCTTAGTTTGGCTGCACAAACTGCATCATCTAAGGTTCCCAAAGAAATATTGTAATCCATGTCCCACTAGTCTTTATTTCATAGTACATAACTACATATTCAATGCCAGGGTCACGAAAATGCCACTGCTGAAAATGGGCCATGGATGATTACATTGGACGCTCCAAGTTATATGTCAGTCATGAAACATGCTAAGAATCGGGCTTTAAGGGAGGAAATATACCGTGCCTATATAACCCGTGCTTCTAGTGGAGAACTAGATAATACTCCGGTAATTGAGCAAATACTAAAACTTAGATTGGAAAAAGCAAAGCTTCTTGGGTACAATAACTACGCAGAGGTCTGAGTTTTGTATTCATTTGTCTTATTTCCTATCTAGTTTGGCTTCTTATTTGTTTTATTTAATTTGTTTGTTGGTTGAAAACTGTTCAGGTAAGCATGGCAACGAAAATGGCTACTGTTGTTAAAGCTGAAGAACTTCTAGAGAAGCTCAGACCTGCTTCATGGAAAGCTGCAGCTTATGGTAATAATATTCAATACATATCTATTTATCTGGTTAATTTGGTTGCTGCCACATTTACATTATATTCTTCTTATCAGTAATGTTTCTTTTAAAAGTGTTAAGACACTCATTATACCAATTTCTTCATACCTCGTAGATATGGAAGATCTCAAGTTGTTCTCAAGAAGTCAAGGTGCTCCTGAAGGTGGTAAATTGACCTACTGGGATAATGCTTTTTGGATTGAGAGGCTACGTGAATATAAATATGGGATAAATGAGGTTCTTTTCCAGATCTTGTATACAAAAGGATATTAAGCATCTTTTTTTATTGGGTGAATCCATAGTTGTTAAAAGCCATCGCCTCTTGCGCCTAAGCCCATTTTTTAGGCGAGGCGATGCACTTGCGCTTTGAGTCGAGGAAATTGCGCTTTAATTATCCAGGTGATGGTTTAGGCGTGTATTTCAGCTAGATTCCCAAATTCTGGAGAGTTTCCAACCGAATTCGTTAAATTATGGCTAGATTCTAGCCAGATTTCTACTTTTATCTAAGGAAAACTACTTCTATGCACTAATACATCAATATTTTAAAACTTTTGATATTAAATAGATGAAAAATAGTATTATATATTTTTCTTTATTTTCTTTGTTCGTTTTTTTTTATCTCAGGCCCTCGCTTTTTTTGCGTCTCACGCCTAGGCCCCAGGCGAGACCTATGCGCCTTAAGTGCGCCTAACGCCTTTGATAACTATGGGTGAATCTATTTTTTCCCATTTTTATCGTATGTTTTCTTAGAGATCAAATTCCTGATAATGCAGGAAGAACTGAGACCTTACTTTTCGTTGCCTAAAGTCATGGATGGTCTTTTCAGCCTAGTGAAGATGCTATTTGGCATTAATGTTGAACCAGCTGATGGTTTAGCACCAGTAAGATGTCCAAATACCTTTTGTTTAACTACCAGATGTGGCGGGATTCATCATGTTTCATTCTTTTGTTTTTGCTTATGCTTGTAGGTTTGGAATGCTGATGTCAGATTTTACCGAATCAAGGATTCATCAGGCAAACCGATTTCATATTTTTACTTTGATCCGTATTCTCGTCCAGCTGAAAAAAGAGGCGGTGCATGGATGGATGAGGTTGTTGCAAGAAGTCGAGTGCTATCAGATGACAAAACCTCAGTTAGGTTACCCATTGCCCACATGGTCTGCAATCAAATGCCACCTGTTGGAGATAAGCCAAGCCTTATGACATTTCGCGAGGTACATACATTTACATAGCAAGGAAAGTATCACAAAATTTAAATATTTTAGTTCAGTAATATATGATTTGACATGTTTACAGGTGGTGACTCTGTTTCATGAGTTTGGTCATGCACTTCAGCACATGCTAACAAAACAAGATGAGGGTCTTGTTGCTGGTATACGTGGCATAGAATGGGATGCTGTTGAATTACCCTCTCAATTTATGGAGAATTGGTGCTACCATAGGTATTTATTGTCAAATTGTTATTTGGGCTGATCTACTAATTACAGTTATTTTTTAATTAAATGGCCGTTGCAGGGATACACTGATGAGTATGGCAAAACATTACGAAACTGGAGAGAGTCTCCCTGAAGAGATATATCAGAAGCTTCTTGCTGCTAGATATTTCCGTGCTGGCAGTCTTAGCCTTGGTCAGGTGAGAACAAGTATACAGCGACGGCGGTATTATTATTTTTCATATAAAGGTTAATAAATTCAATACATTGGTATATTTTTAGCATACAAAGGAAATGACAATCAATCAACGTCTTATGTTAATGTATAGCTAAGTTATGCAACTCTTGACCTGGTTCTGCATAGCAAGTATATTCCTGGTGGGTCTGAATCAATTTATGATGTCGATCGAAGGGTCAGTTTTCTTAGACAGGTAGGTCCTCCACTTCCAGAAGACAGGTTCCTGTGCAGTTTTAGCCATATTTTTGCAGGTTGGTTATATATCTGATTTTCTCATCTTGTCATCGCTAACTAGTTTGCAACCGGCTCATTATAATGTGGTTTGCCATTAACAGGTGGGTATGCTGCTGGATATTACGGCTATAAGGTATTTTTTTGTGTCTTTGATTATTTCCAAGCTCATACACAAGTAAATAATAGATTACTAGTTCTACAATGTTTAAATTGTGGGTCATGGCTATTTGTTACGTGTTTTTCTCTCTTGGCACTATTTCTGATTGCGCACATAATTTAACAGTGGGCGGAAGTATTGTCTGCTGATGCTTTCTCAGCTTTTGAGGATGCTGGATTACATGATGAAAGGGTATGGTTTTGTGATTGCACATAGTATTGTTTTCTTTTTTTACAACAAATTTTAGTGTTTATGAATTGCTAATTAGAATTCGTCATTATAAATATAAAACCTCTGAATCTGAAGTACCACCCCTTTCAGATTCTGTTATAATGGTGTGTATTTTCTTGCACTTATCATTAATGTTATATATGCTTTCTGCAACAGGCGGTCAAAGAGATAGGTCACAAGTTCCGTGAAACTATTCTTGCACTAGGAGGTGGAAAAGATCCGCTAATGGTTAGTTCATTTAAGATGGAAAACGTGCCGCTTTCAATACTAACAAAAAAAAGTTTATTTTTTAACCGTCATTTTAGAAGTCACTTGTGCATTATTACGATTATCTTTGTTGTTGAAGTTTCTTAGTTTAGGACACCTGACTGACTTGATAATGGTGGAATGGAAAACACAGGTTTTTGTTGAATTTCGCGGGCGGGAACCATCATCCGAGCCACTGCTCAGGCAAATGGCAGGATGGAAAAAACGGGATTTGGTGTTTAATGAATCGGCTCTGGCTGATAGGAACACTCCACTTTTTGTTGTGATTTGTGTTGTGATTTTGTTCTTATTTATCTTTATTTTAAAGGTTCTACTATTGGGCTCTAGTTGATAGTAAAAGTGGTCTATGGTATTATTATTGATTGATTAGAATGATACAATGAGATCCCATGGAATAAGATAAACATGGAAACAAAGTCTATCTATACAAATTAATTCTAAATATAAGAAATAGAGATAATTCTAAGACCCCACGCAATTTGAGCGGGCGCGGAGCAGATGGTTAAACTGGAGCGAAAAGACTGGAACAATTCCCGAGACAATCCCTTAGTGAAGATGTTGGCGTACTGAGCTGAGGACGGAACATGAAGCACGCGAATATGACCGACGCGAACCTTTTCACAAACAAAGTGTATATCAATCTCAACATGTTTGGTACGTTGGTGCTGGACGGGATTGTTTGAAAGATAAACAGCGGAAACATTATCACAATAGACCACGGTGGCACATTGTAAGGGAACGTGAAGTTCCAGTAGTAAATTACGTAACCACGTAGCTTCAACTACTGCATTAGCCACTCCGCGATACTCAGCTTCTGCACTTGACCGAGAAACTATAGGCTGACGTTTGGAAGACCATGATAGAAGATTATCCCCCAAAAAACACAATAACCACTTGTGGAGCGGCGTGAATCCGGACACCCGCCCCAATCTGCATCTGAGTAAGCAACGAGAGAATTAACCCGTGACTTGACAATTTGAATGCCGTAAGATTGCGTCCCCTGTACGTATCGTATAATACGTTTCATGAAGGTGAAATGCGGGTCACGCGGTTCGTGCATAAACAAACAAACCTGCTAAACTGCGTAAGAAATGTTAGGCCTGGTAAAGGTTAAATACTGTAATGCACCTGCTAAGCTCCGTTAAAGTGTGGGATCATGGAACAGAGCCCCATCTGTGGCACTAAGCTTGCAGGATAAGTCTACAGGTGTAACACAGGGCTTGCAGGATGACATCTTTGCCCTGTCAATTATCTCCTTGGCATACTTGGACTGGGAAAGAAATAAACCATTCTGCTGATGCGTGACTTTAATACCCAGAAAGTGATGAAGTCGTCCCAAATCAGTCATGGCAAACTCTCGTGAGAGTGACCTGATAATATCCTGTAGCAACGCATCCGTGGATGCAGTAAGAATAATATCATCAACATACAATAGTAAGTAAGCAACGTGCGGCCCCTTATGATAAACAAACAAAGAGGTGTCACACGCACTACTCCGGAACCCCTGTGAAATAATATATGTAGCAAACCGAGTGTACCACGCCCGAGGTGCCTGTTTCAACCCATACAAAGATTTCTTCAACCGACAAACAAAATTTGGACACCGTTTGTCCACAAAACCTGGTGGCTGATACATGAAAACTGTCTCCTGTAAATTACCATGTAAAAATGCATTCTTGACATCCAACTGATGGATGGGCCAGGAACGCAAGACAGCTAAGGATACAACTGTCCGTATGGTGGCCGGTTTAACAACCGGACTAAAAGTATCCTCACAATCAATCCCAACAGTTTGTGATTTACCATTAACTACCAAACGAGCTTTATATCGCTCCAATGACCCGTCTGACTTTAATTTATGGCGAAAGAGCCACATGCATCGTACTTACTTGACTTTGATGACCCATGAGCCACTGCTCACAGGCAAGTGGTGTAAAATAGTAAAATACCTTGTTACTTTAGAATTGTATTTTGATACTCCATACTGTTTGGGTGCATCAGTGTAACAGTCTACATAGCATGGCTGTTACCCTTATCAGTGTGTTTCTAAGTTGGTAACTCTAATTAGCATCCAAATTCAAAATAACGTTATCTAAAAAGAAGGCGTAACATTCTGTGGCAGATTTCGTGACATCTTATCTTTCTCCCATGTATGATGTGTAGTAGGATTCCATGGTGAGACTTGGCAGAAATTCAGTATGCTGGCACTCTTATTGCCAGTGCGGATAAGAGCCTAATGTCACGACCGACTTCAAGTCGGCAAGGCTTACTTAGACCGGTGATCTAAGGTCGCACGCGAGACAATAAAGTGTCTCCATGACACTAACGTCACAAGTTCGAATCCCACTTCAGCACAAAAAACTTGCTGCCATTTCTCTGTCCATTCATACTTACGATCCTTTTGGGTTAATAGCGTCAAAGGCTGCGCTATCTTGGAGAAATTACCAATAAATCTTTGATAATATCCTGCCAAACCCAAAATTTAACGTATTTGTTACAGTGGTTGCAATGAGCTCTCCAGGCATAGGCAAGTCGGGGGTTTTTTGTAACACCCCAAAATTTATAAATCGTATTTTATGATAATATAAGCACACGTGGCTTTTAACTAGAAAATACTTGGCAAAAGTGGAGGGACTAAAGCTGCCAAAGCCTTAAACTTGACTTGTAGGCTTGAATAAAATGCAGGGAATATGTTTTGCCTGCTCATAACTCACGATCCAAACACCCTCTTGCAACCAAACCCTAAAAAACTCATAAACAAGCTTGAATCAAGTTCAATTCAAGGGGCTTTTGCTTGGGATAGCAAGAAATCGGACCTACTAACCTCGTGTAATCAGTAGGTAACTCTTGTTTCATCATATTTGATGTATTATAGCTTTCATGGAAATGTTGATAATCTAGGGTTTATATAAAAGTCGAATTGGGTGTTGGGGAAGGTGTCTCTAGTGCAAGGAAACCTTATTCCCAACAAATCTTTGTTGAATTCATGCTAGTTTATCAAATGGAGTGAAATCCCTAAGATAACTTGGTGGGTAATGATGGGTATGAGCAACATGTGTGCTCATAAGCTAAAATGAGTGTTTTAGAACTAAGAAGGTGAACTTGGGTTGTCAAATTGTCATCGTATGATGAATCAAGGCTAAATACTTGATTGATAGGCAAATCCACCCAAAATTATAGTCTTGATAATTCATGCCCACCAAGTGTTTGTTAAAATGTCCAAATGAATGAATTTGGACTAAAACTCGATAAATGTGTTGAACATAATACGTAAAAAAAAAGGTTGATTGATCATGTGTAACCATGTTGTTAATTATGATCCTAACCACCTAGGTGGATTACAATCTACTAGGTAGTAAAAAGAGGGGCTTCGGGAGGCCTAGAATCAAAGGAATATCGGGTTGAGGTAAAGAGGAAGCATGCATAAGGTAAGTCACTCGATGACTTAATTCTTAATATGTCTCTAGTATGTTAATATGCTTAATTATACCTTTGTATATGCATTTGGGAATTAGACATTGTAATGTCACAAAAAGAAGCATAAATACGATACACGATTCATAGAAGATTGCCTTAGATGAAGGATGTTAATATCCCATTTAGACTATCGGGTCAATTGTGTAAAAATGCTAGATAGACAATAGCCTAGGCCATGAGTTAACCTTAAGCCGGTAACGAAATCGTGCTAGTTGCTTGAGTGTATTCATAGGCTCAATGTTATCTACCTCAAGCTAGTCTAGAAGCAAAAAGGGCGCGAGCCAAGGTAAGTCATATCTATGACTTTGTAGGATATATATATATATATACATATATGCTCATGTTGGGTGTATAAATCATGGGTATATCTTTAGATGAGATGAGATTGTGATTTCCAAGGGTCATAAGAAAACATCGTGTTTAGATCACGTTGCAAGTCATAGAGACCGAGCGAACAAGACCGAGAGAAATGGCACATGTGGCCATGGACACGAGGCATCGCAAACCGGTATAAATGACTTGGGCGGAGGTCACCTAGTCGAGTTGAGGCTTGATGAGCATAGAAAAATCATTACTAGGCCTTGGAAATCATAAAAACTTAAAAACTTGGATGTATGCAAAAGTTAACGGGTCAACATATTGATGGACATATAATTCAGGGTTCTTGGGTTAGAAACCGAACAAGGAATCTAAACATATCTTTAATCATGTAAGAGGTACGTATTTATGACCCATTAACAAGTCCCAAGAATCCCCGTAAATGGCCTTGAAGCTGCACTAAAAGTGTAGCTTGGTGCAAGAAAAAGGGTAGTTTCTAACAGCAGGTTTACCCGCCCGGGTAAAACACTCACCCGGCCGGGTAAAGGTTCTGATAAAAAAAGGGTAGTTTCTAACAGCAGGTTTACCCGCCCGGGTAAAGGTTATGTAAAAATAAAAACTTCATTTTATTATTCTTTCAATACTAGACATTCATAATAACGTATTAATGGGTTATTTCCTCGCGTTTAACCCTCAGGTACTCTATTATACTGAATGGATGATGATCAAGAATTGAACAAAGATCCGAACGCACAAGACTCGTCCGCTTCCGCAACTTTTGAGCTAAAATAGTTATAAACTTAGTTTTGGAAGGTGCCATTGAAAACGTTTTCGCTATTAAAATCATCGTACGTATGTTTAAACCATGAGATACATGTGCAAATATTTTGTCAAAAACTCGTTGAGCTCTTAATGACGAAATCTCAAACTTTCAAATTAAGTTTATTAACTCGTAAATCTTCTCATAATACCTCTTTAAATGGGGTGGGTCTTACAAGTGGTATTCAGAGCCCAAGGTTAAACGAGTCTAAGCGTTCGGTTCAAGTATGATCATCAATCCAGTAAGTAATTCACTTCCAAAATGTAATAATCTTGTCAAAAACGATCTATATCATGATTGAACACGAGTCAATCAGAAACGAACTAAGAGAACAGTGTACTAGACACTAACACCCAAGAAACACACCAATTATACGGTCATGGTGGGTCAAGGCTCAGCCGAACCAAGAATTGGAAGACGTGATTGTATGGTTAAGATTGTACAATCGGTTAAAACACAAATAGCTTAATAACGCGTGTATACGAAAATGTATTACACAAACAAAGAAGAATGTTTTTATTAAACAAGATGCATGACTAGAAATTGCTCACCCGGAGAGTACCGTGGTGATCGCGATAAGATCACCGTGTCATGTGTGGATTGCTTACCCTGGCCAGGTAAGTGTTAAACACATGGTGCGGTGGGCTTCTCATGATCTACACGTCTACCCTTCACGTGACAAGGACTGGGTCAGGGGAGAAAGGCATGTTAACTTCTCTAAAAATATAACTCGCAAGGTCATATAACAAGGAAGTATTGCCAAACAACTTAAGAGGCCGGGTAGACCGGGTAAGTAAAACCAATGCATAAATGATCTTGGGGTCATAGAGCCAAAGGTATTACCACAACGGTTACACGGACCAAGGTAAGACTTGAACCTTAATGAAAGGTTAAGTCATAACTAAACTCAAACCTTTATAGAAGGTTAATTCGTAAATAGACTTGAACCTCAATCAAAGGTTAAGTCATAATTAAACTCAAACGTTTATAGAAGGTTAATTCATAAATAGACTTGAACCTTAAGCAAAGGTTGTCATAATTAAACTCGAACCTTTATAGAAGGTTAATCCGTAAGAAGACTTGAACCTTAATCAAAGGTTGAGTCATAATCACATTCGTACCACAATAAAGGTTAATCCGTATAAAAGACTTGAACCTCAATCAATGGTTAAGTCGTAAACACACTCAAATCTTAGTTAAGAGTTAACACGCAAATAGACTTGAACCTTAGTCCAAGGTTAAGTCCTAAATACATTCAAACCATAATCAAAGGCCAATTTCCTAAATGGATTTGGACCTTAACCAAAAGGTTAAATAATGATCACCTTGAGACATGATCGAGAATTTACTCGTAAGTAGACTTGAACTTTAATTAAAGGATCAAGTCATAATCACATTCGAACCTTATGTAACATCGCACAATTTTCCCCAAAATTTTAATACATAAAAAGCCCTTATATATATATATATATATATTTTTATTACACCTTTATCATTAATATTATACAAATGTGCCTAAGTCTTTATCCTAACTCACAACTTATATACATACATAAATGTATATAAATAATAATAATATGATTCTAAATTCATTTTTTTTCACATACAAGATTTTTTTTTTTTTAAATAAAGCCTTGAGTCAAATAGTCAAAGTCCTAGTCAAAGTCTTAGTCAAACAGTCAAAGTCTTAGTCAAATAGTCAATTCATCATAAAACCTTACTTTATGGTGTTAACCAATTTTAATGGCTAATTGACTCCAAAACTAGTATAAAAACCCACCTATGACCCATTATACTTTGCACCTCTAAATCGATTGTTTCAATCCGATTAAACTTTCCCTCATACCTTTCTTCTATAGTCTATTATTTCTACAATTGAAGCTTTGATTATAAGCTCTTGTAATTGGCGAATTGGAAGCTTGATATTCTTTCTTTTTCGTTTTCTTCAATTTGGACTAGCTACGTTGTTGAGTCTTTGGGATTCGCCTCGCATACATTCACAACACATTATTCTATTTTTTTACGAGACATAACATTTTGCTAAGGTGAGTTTTACATAGCCCCTTTTCTATTTATCACCATTTTTGGGGTGAAACATGTTACAACATTATTTATGCAATTCAATCATCAATGTGTCTATGTGTATTTCTATGTTGCATTATGTCTTGAACATGACTAGGGTAAGCACAATTCTAGCATAAACATTCATCAGCCAAATGGTATACATTGATAGATCTATTGGACTGACAATCCCACCCTGATACGTGCCTCCTACAAAGGTTGCGTGGGTGTTTGTTACTGCAATATAAACGAGTGAACCATGAGTGTATGGGATGTACCACAATACAACAGTCACAATGGTTGATTATGCACTCGATTTACTTCTAGTATGTTTTCACATATGGACTAGATTGCCATGACACATGAATTGCACAACAATTTTATTCGATTATCAAAAACCTATGTAATTCTCACCAACTTTTGTTGACCCAAAATATTTTCAACTTAACATGTTTCAGGTTCTACTTGCTTGAGGATTTGAATTAATGCTTGAAGATGTGGGCATAGTTTTATTTAATTTGATGTATGAATTCTTGTAGAACAATTGTATGTAATTTATCTAAATCATATAATGAGAATTATTATTTACCATGAGCTACTGAACAATCATCAATACGTGACATCCCGATGTTTCCGCCATCGGTTGGGGTGTTACACCTTAGGGAGAGGTTAAACTATAAGGAAACATGAACCTTAATCGAAGGTTAAGACATAGTCAAATTCGAACCTGGATGGGGAGTCAATCAAGCAGTAAAAGTCGAACCTTAACGAAAGGTTAAATCATAAATCAATATGAACCTCATCTAAAGGGTAAAACTTTTAACGAGTCTAAACCGTACTCGAGAGGTTAACTCGTATTCCAACATGAACCTCGTACTGAGGTAAAACAAAAGCCAAGATTCGGGCTAAGCTCAGGGTTAAGTTATACTTAAACTTGACTCGTAATAAATGGAAGTCTACGGGCAAATGTGAACTATGCGTCACACTAATCATAATGAATTCATGGAAACCCACGGGCAATTGTGAACTAAGTATCACACTAAATCATAATGATCCACGAAAGTTCATGGGCAACCAAGAACTACGCGTCTCGCTAAATCTGGATGCAAACGAGAATAAAACCACATGGGGCTAGCGTGAATTATGATTCACACAAACCTGAGCTAAAAACATGGTCTTATACCATAAAAAGACGTGTTAAATAAAAGAAGGAATTAAACGCTAAAGAAAAAGGGGGATCGTAGAAGACCCTGGAAAACGGGGGTGCATCCGCACCAGAGGAACGATCCTAGCCTCGAGCAAGGGTCGTATGAGAGTAAACGATGAATGATGGGATCTATTAAAGACATGCCAAACACAAATGATGTGAGATAAATCTTATGGGCCTTAACATGTGATGAATGAACATGAAATCTAAACTCTAAATCATATAGATGGTTGTGAATCATAGATATGAAGGCAATGCCTTCATAATAAATCAAACGCAGCCTGCCGATTCACTATGAATACGAATACTAAGTAAAGAAAACATAAGTAATAGACTTCTGTGACTAAACATGGTAACGTAACACCATGAAACACAAATGAGTGAGAACCATTTTGAGAAATGTTGAATTGATCTATGGGTCAATAAGTCTTAAGGGACACAAATAAACAGAAACGGATCATAGTTCAGTAACGGGCCTTACAAGGCTAGACCAATAAAGGAATTGCCTTGGATCCAAAGTGTTCCGAGGAATTAAATAAAAACATAATCCGGAAGGGGACATGAAAACGGGATTATATATACGAAGTAATACCTAGATAACTAAAAGAGTCGGAAGACTCGGGTTAAATCTCAAATAAGATGCTTGCAAGAGCTCAAAATATAAATTTGAAAGGCGAGATAAGAAAGGGTCACGAACCCTATGCTAATTCTTTTGATAGGATAAAAATCCTAAAAGCCCGAGGCATTGGGGCAAAAGATAATAGGTGATCAATCGCCTAGAATTTATTTCTAATAAGAGCGAAATATACTAAATTTCGGATTAGATAAAACCAATGTGAGATAAAGAATGCACGAGACAGGCGCAGTGCTATCTGAGGTATTATATGGAGGATTCCATGGAATATTCTAACTCTAAATGAGTAATGCGAAATACTGGCCTAGCACTAAACTAGGACATATGCACGTTGTAAGATCCCACATCGGTTGGGAACGGGAAACAAACACTTCTTTATAAGGGGCGGGATACCTTCTCTGTCGTACGTGTTTTGGCCAGTCCTTCGGGGGTGAGACCAATGCAAAACCGTGAGCTTGGTCACAGTCTAATACAGCTGGCCGGGCAAAGCGGACAACATACGATACGGGTTACCTTGGGCTATTACAGCCTGTTAAACGAAAGTTGGACTTTTATAAATTCCCAATAAATCTTAACTCAGAAGTTTGACAGACGATGTGTAGAAACACATCCTATGTCACAGTCCTGAGATTGGATGACTAACTAAAGCATGTGACTTATGAAACTAAGTCTATTTGTAACCGAAACCCTTGATGAATTAACTATTCCCAGAATTAGCAATCGGATAGTAAGAAAACGAACGATAAACCGTTAATATCCTAGTGATAGCTAAGCAATCACTAGAAAGATCAAACGGGTCAAGTGAATTCGTCACCACTTGGACCCAGAGGAATGCATAAATATACCTAAGCCTAGTGACATGTGAAAACACAATTAAAAAGGACACGCGTTGTCTATAACAAGGAAGGCGTGAGGTGCGGAAAGGACTCGATACTTTCCGGTAAAACCCTGGCATTATAATAAGCCTTTGAGCCAAAATTAAATGGAAATTAAAACCACGTTGAGTGTGGGTGAAGGTCTTCGGGAAGCCGTATGATAACCAAACCCAATATGTGCTTTAGCCCATAGAAATGATTCTAAGCAGAGTAAATAATTAAATGTACACCCTAAGTCTTCGGGGACTTAAGGGTTCTAAACACGAAAAAGAGTCAAATCAATGGCTCTTGGACAAACCAGGACACCTGCGGGTGCCTAAACTTGAATAATCTTTCGTAAAGGTTAACGAATATGTATACATAAACTTAGAGGCGTAATCAAATTCCATTAAAATAACCCTCGTCGAGGAGGAATAAAACTCAATATTAACCATGAGGCACGACCCATGGGAATCCACATATACATCTGGTTTCGAGGACGAAACCCTCTTTAAGGGGGGTGGAGTTGTAACACCCCAAAATTTATAAATCGTATTTTATGATAATATAAGCACACATGGCTTTTAACTAGAAAATACTTGGCAAAAGTGGAGGGACTAAACCTGCCAAAGCCTTAAACTTGACTTGTAGGCTTGAATAAAATGCAGGGAATATGTTTTGCCTGCTCATAACTCACGATCCAAACACCCTCTTGCAACCAAACCCTAAAAACTCATAAACAAGCTTGAATCAAGTTCAATTCAAGGGGCTTTTGCTTGGGATAGCAAGAAATCGGACCTACTAACCTCGTGTAATCAGTAGGTAACTCTTGTTTCATCATATTTGATGTATTATAGCTTTCATGGAAATGTTGATAATCTAGGGTTTATATAAAAGTCGAATTGGGTGTTGGGGAAGGTGTCTCTAGTGCAAGGAAACCTTATTCCCAACAAATCTTTGTTGAATTCATGCTAGTTTATCAAATGGAGTGAAATCCCTAAGATAACTTGGTGGGTAATGATGGGTATGAGCAACATGTATGCTCATAAGCTAAAATGAGTGTTTTAGAACTAAGAAGGTGAACTTGGGTTGTCAAATTGTCATCGTATGATGAATCAAGGCTAAATACTTGATTGATAGGCAAATCCACCCAAAATTATAGTCTTGATAATTCATGCCCACCAAGTGTTTGTTAAAATGTCCAAATGAATGAATTTGGACTAAAACTCGATAAATGTGTTGAACATGATACGTAAAAAAAAAAGGTTGATTGATCATGTGTAACCATGTTGTTAATTATGATCCTAACCACCTAGGTGGATTACAATCTACTAGGTAGTAAAAAGAGGGGCTTTGGGAGGCCTAGAATCAAAGGAATATCGGGTTGAGGTAAAGAGGAAGCACGCATAAGGTAAGTCACTCGATGACTTAATTCTTAATATGTCTCTAGTATGTTAATATGCTTAATTATACCTTTGTATATGCATTTGGGAATTAGACATTGTAATGTCACAAAAAGAAGCATAAATACGATACACGATTCATAGAAGATTGCCTTAGATGAAGGATGTTAATATCCCATTTAGACTATCGGGTCAATTGTGTAAAAATGCTAGATAGACAATAGCCTAGGCCATGAGTTAACCTTAAGCCGGTAACGAAATCGTGCTAGTTGCTTGAGTGTATTCATAGGCTCAATGTTATCTACCTCAAGCTAGTCTAGAAGCAAAAAGGGCACGAGCCAAGGTAAGTCATATCTATGACTTTGTAGGATATATATATATATATATACATATATGCTCATGTTGGGTGTATAAATCATGGGTATATCTTTAGATGAGATGAGATTGTGATTTCCAAGGGTCATAAGAAAACATCGTGTTTAGATCACGTTGCAAGTCATAGAGACCGAGCGAACAAGACCGAGAGAAATGGCACATGTGGCCATGGACACGAGGCATCGCAAACCCGGTATAAATGACTTGGGCGGAGGTCACCTAGTCGAGTTGAGGCTTGATGAGCATAGAAAAATCATTACTAGGCCTTGGAAATCATAAAAACTTAAAAACTTGGATGTATGCAAAAGTTAACGGGTCAACATATTGATGGACATATAATTCAGGGTTCTTGGGTTAGAAACCGAACAAGGAATCTAAACATATCTTTAATCATGTAAGAGGTACGTATTATGACCCATTAACAAGTCCCAAGAATCCCCGTAAATGGCCTTGAAGCTGCACTAAAAGTGTAGCTTGGTGCAAGAAAAAGGGTAGTTTCTAACAGCAGGTTTACCCGCCCGGGTAAAACACTCACCCGGCCGGGTAAAGGTTCTGATAAAAAAGGGTAGTTTCTAACAGCAGGTTTACCCGCCCGGGTAAAACACTTACCCGCCCGGGTAAAGGTTATGTAAAAATAAAAACTTCATTTTATTATTCTTTCAATACTAGACATTCATAATAACGTATTAATGGGTTATTTCCTCGCGTTTAACCCTCAGGTACTCTATTATACTAAATGGATGATGATAAAGAATTGAACAAAGATCCGAACGCACAAGACTCGTCCGCTTCCGCAACTTTTGAGCTAAAATGGTTATAAACTTAGTTTTGGAAGGTGCCATTGAAAACGTTTTCGCTATTAAAATCATCGTACGTATGTTTAAACCATGAGATACATGTGCAAATATTTTGTCAAAAACTCGTTGAGCTCTTAATGACGAAATCTCAAACTTTCAAATTAAGTTTATTAACTCGTAAATCTTCTCATAATACCTCTTTAAATGGGGTGGGTCTTACATTTTTTACGAGCTAGTTGGTTCCCCATGGAACGGTTTGGCGCCATTCTCGAGCGTTAAGCTAATGATGGATGGTTGCCATCCCGTTAGAGGTATGGACATACCTAGGCTATGAAGAGGCATGCCACTGAGCCTGAATTGTTAACGTCGTTCCAAAAAAAATATGACATCGACATAGTATTCTGAATAGACAGATATATCGAGGGGTGGCTAATACTCGTGGGTGTATTATTTGTTTTTTATATGCAAAAAGTGATTGTATTCGTAAGTTTGATTACAATTCTAAATTCTATCTGTAATACAGTAAATTTAGAAATTTCGAGTCTTCACAATGTTTTCTACTTAAGTTTAGATTTCAACCGAATTCATTTCCCTAGTAATTGGCGCAAGAAACAATTATCAAAGAGAATTCAAAACAAGATTAACGCAATTAACAAATTGTTCAAATCCCAAATACAAAATAATTAAGAAAATGCCCAATTGTTAAAAACCATAAGCTACAAGTCTACACCGGGTGATTCCAAGAAGAATTAGCCTTCTTCATGAAGTGCATCTTCAAATCTTCAATTTTGGTTTGCAATCTTCAATTTTGATAATAGAAATGGTTTGTGGAGAGTAAAGAATGATGAAAAGACGATAAAGATGACTCTCCCAAGACTTGATTATATAGTCTCCACTTTGAATTATGGTTAAATACCGGTCAAACCCCTCTTACACTCTGTTCCAGAGTTTCATTAAAGGATGGAAAAGAAAGGATTGGAAAGGAAGTGTGGAAAAAAATGTGTTCCAGAGTTTTTTGTTGGAGGGAAAGGGAGGGAATGAGAGGGGTAATAAAGAGGTTTTTAGGGTGATTTTCAATCTTTCCAATTTGGAAGAAATTGGAGAGAAAGGAAGAGGAGGGAGATCCTTTCTCTTCCATCCTTTAATGAAACTCGGGAACACAGTGTTAATGACCATTTAGTTTAGTCAAAGTCTTGGTCAAAGTCCCCATAATTCCCCTAAAAAAATGATTTCTTTGACTTGACTAATAGCGTCCGTTGACGACGGGACCAATTTTTCCATTTTTTTTCTTCGTTTCTCCTTCCCGAATCATCCTACTTCAAATCCAAAGCTTCGTTTAGCTCCCGAAATGCACCTTAAACACCGTTAGACCTACAAAATGCAAACCATATCAAAGTAGTGCATCCAAAACCATAAAATCACATAAAAATACAATACAAAAAATATTAGACTTTCAACCGCGTATCAGTTTGAACCATTTGTGTTTGCTTTTTTTGGTATGTATGTGCGTTTGATTTTTTCAGTATCATGCTCTGTTTTTTTTTTGTTTTAAAACAAAAAAAACAGAGTGTGTTTCAAAGAGGTAGGTTGAATGTTATGTCTTAATGTTTGAGTCTGCATAAATTAAAACAACATAATTACAAGAATAATGAATTGAATATCAATTTTGAAAAAAAATAGATCTACAATTAGTAAGGAATTGGTTTCAGCAACAGTTGTAGGTTTATCTATCCTTTGGACATGAAGAAGGTTTGGCAACGATATACGGTACAGACCAAAACATGTTTTCGTTTCATGTTTTTGCTCAATTGAAACGATCGTGAATTTAATCTGAATTATTGTCGAATCTAATTAATCGATTTTGAAATGAGATTGGATCAAAGATTAACGAAAGAAATAAAAAGAGTGATTTATCCTTTTAATCAACCGGGATTAGGTTAAATAAACTTAACCATGGTTTACACGTATCAATATGTGGTGGTTTTCTACCCTTCCTATGTTAAGGAGACTTTGTACTGTATACTTTCTCTTATTTTTTAACTTTATTAAAAAATAAAGTAAACTAAAATAAAAAAAACTAAACTAACATTTTCTAATGTTATGCATTTTTTTGTTTAAATTTTATATATATTTTTTTTGTCTAAATATTATGTTTCTTATGCTTTTATTATTTTCTACTTCATTTAAATTTATATAAAAAAATGATTGATTAATGATTGAGGGGTTTTATTCTACTCTTTTGACGTGAGCATGACACGCTGAGGTGTAGCTTATAGTAAACTGGGTTTAGAAGAGGTTTTACCAAAACGACGCCGTATAGTCCACCTTCCTTTATTCCGGTTATCCAAACATAGATTTGGTCGCATCTCGTCTTCTCACACAACAAAAACACACCTCCGACCACCTGGATAACATCACATTAACATCAACATTAACATGACCAACCTACCTGGTCTCGACGCTCCATTCCCCACCATCACAAACCCATCTCTCTTCAACACTCCTCTCCTTCCTTCTTTCCCTAAAACCCTTCAACCTTATTCTTCCCCCTTAAACCCCAATCCATCCCTAAACCCTACAAATTCCAAACAGCCAGTAACCATTCCCAACTTCTTTTATTATTCCAACAACTTTTATTAATTTCAACAAATTATTAATATTAAATATAACGCTTTTTCTTTTCGTTGGTTTTACAGGGATATTATGTAGCAATATGACAACTGCACATGTAGGGGAGCAGGAAGAAGTTGAAATTGCTGAAGGTTATACCATGACTAAGTTTTGTGATAAAATGATTGATTTGTTTTTGAATGAGAAGCCTAAGCCTAAGGATTGGATGAGTTATTTGATATTTAGAGATGATTGGAGTAAATATAGGGAGAGGTTTTATAATCGGTGTAAATCGCGTGCTGATAGTGAAAGTGATTTCGCTATGAAGCAGCGGTTGGTCACGTTGGCTGCAGAAGTGAAAAGGGTAAAGCACTGTTTATCACTACTTGATTATGTGTTATCTGGTTGTACCATGTTGTCTCTGAACCTGCTTATTAGTTGTTGACTCACGCGTTTAAGCGTAATTTGAGTAGTTATGATGTTTAGGCGTTTGGCCCGTCGCACTGTCATGTTTTGCAATTAAAAACGTAACGTTGCAGGTTGATGATGAAATGGAAAAACACGCGGGACTTCTTAAGCAGATAGAAGATAGTCCTATGGACATAAACGCTATTGTTACAAGACGGCGTAAGGACTTTACAGGGGAATTTTTTCGTTACTTGGCTGTCGTTCAAGAAACGCATGATAGCTTGGAGGATCGCGATGGTAATGTCTTAAAAATTATGTAATTTGGATTATTTTATAGAACGGGTGTGGTGTGTTTTTTTTTTCTCATACGAGTTGTTTAAGCAGCGGTTGCTAGGCTTGGAGCAAGATGCTTATCTGCAGTGAGTGCTTTTGACAACACGTTAGAAACTGTGGAAACATTGGATGCTGCACAGGCGAAATTTGATGATATTTTGGACTCGCCTTCGATAGAAGCAGCGTGTGCCAAGATTAAAAGTCTTGCGAAGGCTAAAGAACTTGATTCCTCTTTGATTTTGCTAATAAATAGCGCTTGGGCTTCTGCAAAGGAATCTCCTACCATGAAAGATGAGGTAAAGATGACAACTTTATAGTCTATGTTTTTCAAGAAAGAATTTTGTTATAATTTAGTGTAAATTTGCAGGTGAAAGCGATCATGTACGAGTTATACAAAGCCACAAAGAGAAGTTTAAAGAGCATAGCACCGAAAGAAATAAAGCTACTTAAGTATCTATTAAACTTTACCGATCCAGAAGAGCGTTTCTCAGCTCTAGCAACCGCATTCTCTCCTGGTAAAGACAGCGAGGCCAGGAATCCAAATGCAATATACACGTAAATCACCTGCCATTTATTCTTTATATTTTGTTTACTGTGAAAAATTTTAGAACTTTCATTAACTTGTTTAATGTTCGGAGCAGAACTCCAAAGGAACTGCACAAGTGGATTACGATTATGCTTGATGCATACCAACTTCACAAGGAAGAGACCGAAATCGAGGAAGCCAAGGAGATGAATTTACCGATGGTTATCCAAAGACTTACCATTCTCAAGGAAACAATTGAAGAAGAGTATTTGGAAAAGGAAGGCCCTGAAGACAAAAAGGACATAGTTGCAGAAGCAACAGCAGTAGGAGAAGAAGATGACGAAGACGACGACTAAGGTACAATTGTTTTCATAACTCATCTGTAGCTTTTTGTTATTTGATTTAGGAAACATAGAACTGTACTCTGTTTTGGATGCTGGGATTGATTTAGGCTGTACAAATTTGCTTAGTTATTTTATCAAGTGATTTTATACAAGTGTAACACCCCGACCTGGCTAGGGTTGACTTATCACTTACAAACATCGTTCCATAAATGTCTAAACGTTACATAGTTTAACATAGACACGTAACCTAAATCATTACATTTAATAACTAAAGCACTAAACATGTCCTTATCTCTCGAGTTCTCTTCCATGTAACGTCCACGATTGTCTTGATAACCTAACGTACAAGAAAACAAAGAAGTACATATGCGCATACCACTCAATGAAAGGATAGCAAAAATAACATTAAAACATGGAAACTTAAAACATATAGATGTGTAAACAAATTGACTCGTTACTTGTAAGTATGTAAAACCAATACATAAACCATAAAACATTCTCAAAATATTTTGAACTTATCAATAGAGTACAGTCATCTCTAGCCTTTGGTCCAGTGGACACCAAGGCAATGATAAGGTGTGAGAACCGGGCTTTGGTTGGGAGTTCAAGTCTTGGAGCCAACAGGTTTTACACATAGGTGAGGCACTCCCTATTAATCACTCGCGTGAGTACCTGTGTGGTTTTCCCTGTAAATGCCCAGCCAGACTATGAAGCCAGTGTGGGTCCGGTTAAGACAACATAACTGGCCGGAGTAGGTTGTGGGTCTCCCAATGCGGGGGATGCCACCAATGGTTGCATAAATTGAAAGTCGCCGTTCAAAAAAAAATCTATAGACTACAATCATCCCAATTATACCATTTTCTTGATAACCAAAAGGCTGGTATCAAGCCAGTTAGTGTGTGAAGAAAAGGCGTGATGAGGTTGAGGGTTCAAGTCCCATATAATGGATAAAGGCTTGTATCAAGGTGTAGATTTTGCATCAAAGGATGTGGCAGTTAGTCACTAAACAAAATATACTGGATTAAGTATTGTTTTATAAAAATATAATAACTTAATTAAGTAATCTTTTACAAATCACACATGTGTAGTTGATAGTATAAAATAAGTTCATTCACCTACTCAAAAACAATAAGGAAAGAATGTATTGCAAATGACTCAAGCCGTCTTTGTACTTTTGTAGTCTTTATTTTGTTTTCTGAAAGAAATTCGAATATTCTGGTGACAATTAGGAATATGCTGCATCCCAAATTTTGGAATAAATATAAAGCTAATGACCAAAAGTATGATTATTAATTATTGTAGAAAACAATCTGTACAAGCAAACAACTGAAGCTGCAATCATAAAAACATCTAAATAGGAAGATTATACGTATTCTTCTTTAAAATCCTGTCAACCGTGATCATTAAGATAATTATATTTTACACCCTAATATTTTCTCCTTTTTAACTTTTCTTTTGATATTATAATTTGTATTAATCTTGTTTCTTTTTAATAAAAATAAATATTGCCTCTTACCGGTGTTCATAAGTTGTTGAAATGACTTAACCATCTAAACCGAATCAAATCAACTAATTCAAGACTTTTACGGGTAGGTAAAAAAACAGGTTAACAATTCGGTTGACCATTTGGAACTTATACCAGACCATGCATATTTAACATTTAACATATATGTTTTCAATTATAGAATATATGGTATGTGTATGCGTAAATTTATCCATCGTCTTTATTTTTTTAAAGCGGTTCAAACCGCCCCAACTGCCAAACCAGAACTATTTGACTGGTCCGAGTGACACAATGAATGGTTTTTATGTAACTTCTTTATATTTTTCTACATCCACTTTTTAAAATTTCATGAAAAAGGTTTTAAGTACGGGAAAATTAGTAATGTGGGGTTAGCTCACTTGGTAGAGACCTCTTAGTAGGAGGTCTTGGGTTCAATCCCAAGCAAGGAGTAGACTATGATTTATTTATTTGGTGTAATTTGGTATTATGTAACATTTGCCGCTCAAAGAGAAAAAGGCCGCACATGTAAATATAATAACCGGCATAAAAATATTAGTGTCTGTTTTCTATTTGTAACAATCTCAGGTTTGCTCCTAAATCATATCTAAAAATTCCTCAAAATTATTGATACGATAATAGTTTAACATCATTGACATGATAATAGATTACACTTATGGAGAGATATCTCCAGAATGATTGTCAAAATAAGATGCCTTCAAACCCATATACGATGATGTATGCTATAAAATTCACATGGTCAAGAAAGTAGTACGATACGAGTTCTTATGCCACTTTTACATATAATGCTTATATTTTTTAGTTTTTAAAAAAGTAAATTTTGGAATGAGTTGCATGATTTAGGGGTTGTTTGGTACGCCTTTAATGAGGCTCTGAATCATTCAGCGCGTTTGTTTCAGCTTCTGAATGAAATGGTTAAGTCTGAACCATTAAGATTTGGAATGTTGATGAAGCATTAAGACTGAACTAGGCTAAACCTTAATGAGACTCTCCTACCAATGTGGGACATGAAAATTAACCATTAAGAGGTCCAAATTAATAATTCAGCAATTAACAGTTCAGACCTCTTAACCATTCAGACATCTTAATGATTCAGCATTTAACCAACCAAACAGCCTCTTACTTTCCATTAATCCAACATTATTGGAATGTTTGAATTCTCACATGTATAGATGAACAAACATAATGTGCATTTCTTTAGATTGTCGGTGCCTTTTACTAATATGACTATGTAATGGTTTGGTGGTTCCATTTTAGTCGACACACTTAGCTTCTTCAGTATCGTCATCCATCGTCGGAGAGAACATGAGCCAATTGCCGCTCATAGAAGTACCTGGTTAGATGACAAAACCGCGAAGATGGTGATCGCGACAATAACATTCTCAAAAATATTTTGAACTTATCTACAACTACAGTCATCTCTGGCCTTTGGTCCAGTGGACACCAAGGTATAAGGTGTGAGAACCGGGCTTTGGTTGGGAGTTTAAGTCTTGGAGCCAACAGGTTTTACACATAGGTGGGGGTCACTCCCTATTAATCACTCGCGCGAGCACCTGTGTGGTTTTCCCTGTAAATGCCCAGCCAGACTATGAAGCCAGTGTGGGTCCGATTAAGACAACATAACTGGCCGGAGTGGGGTGTGGGTCTCCCAATGTGGGGGATGCGACCAATGGTTGCATAAATTGAAAGTCGCTGTTCAAAAAAAAAATCTACAGACTACAATCATCCCAATTATACCATTTTCTTGATAACCAAAAGGCTGGTATCAAGCCAGTTAGTGTGTGAAGAAAAGGCGTGATGAGGTTGAGGGTTCAAGTCCCGGATAAAGGCTTGCATCAAGGTGTAGATTTTGCATCAAAGGATGTGTCAGTTAGTCACTAAACAAAATATACTGGATTAAGTATTGTTTTAAAAAAAAAAATAACTTAATTAAGTAATCTTTTACAAATCACACATGTGTACTTGATGGTATAAAATAAGTTCATTCACCAACTCAAAAACAAAAAGGAAAGAATGTATTGCACATGACTCAAGCCGTCTTTGTACTTTTGTAGTCTTTATTTTGTTTTCTGAAAGAAATTCGAATATTCTGGTGACAATTAGGAATATGCTGCATCCCAATTTTGGAATAAATATAAAGCTAATGACCAAAAGTATATTATTAAGTATTGTAGAAAAGAATTTGTACAAGCAAACAACCAATACTGCAATCATAAAAACATCTAAATAGGAAGATTATACGTATTCTTCTTTTAAATCCTGTCCAACCGTGATTATTAAGATAGTTATATTTTACATCATCATATTTTCTGTTTTTAAACTTTTCTTTTTGTTAGTTTAATCTTGTAATGCAAGTTTGGTAACTAGAAGGACTTAGTTGTCATTCTTGTAATCTAGGTTTTGAGTTAGTTTCCTAGATAGAGTCAAATGTCTCATTAGATAAATATAAAGATAGTAGATAATGTTTATCTATCCTTGTAGGACAAGGATTAGTGACTTATAAATAGAAGGAAGAATTGTAAGTCATGTATTCAGTTTTCAATAATAAGAGACAAAGGTTTTGGCTCAATTGTGATCTTTGATATCGATTTTAACAAATTGGTATCAGAGCTCAGGTTGAACTCACTCAAAATCAAGGATCAACAAGGAGTCCGGCAGCCACATCGAACTTGCCTTGTGGTTTGCGACGGGTTCAAAGAATCGGACGAACAGCAGCTGCTCAAAAGGAGATCGATCAGAGGCTGTTTAAAGGAGTCTGATCAGAAGTTGTTTCACCGAAGGCGATCAGAAGCTGCGTGCAGAGGACCGAACAACTTCTAATCAGAAAGAATGGGAGACAACGACAACCGGACGATTGTTGCAGTGAAGGATCATAATACGACATCCCTCCACGTACCACTCCTAACATCAACCAATTATACGGTGTGGTCTATGAAGATGAAGATCATATTGAATGTTAATAGTGTGTGGGAGATGATCGAGCCTGGAACAAGTGCTGATGCGAAGAAAAATAATATAGCAATAGCTTTGTTGTTTCAAGCCATTCCCGAGGAACTTGTGCTTCAAATCGGAAATAATGATACAGCAAAAGAGATGTGGGATGCGATAAAAGTCTGACACCAAGGAGCCGAGCGAGTAAAGGAGGCCCGCTTACAAACGCTATTGTCCGAATTCGAAGGATTGAAGATGAAGGACACAAGCACGGTGGACGATTTTTCAAGAAAAATAGCAAGCATTGCTTCAAAATCAGCCTCGCTTGGACAGAAAATTGAAGAGCCAAAGCTTGTCAAGAAATTCCTCAACGGCTTACCGAAAAAATTTATTCATATGGTCGCATCTTTGGAACAAGTTATTGATCTAAAGACAGCCACTTTTGATGATATTGTAGGTCGTTTAAAGGCGTATGAAGAACGAATTGGCGGTGAAGAGACCTCAGCCAAACAAGATCAATTATTGCTAACATATGAGGAATGGGAGGCAAGGAAAAAGAAGGCAGGAAGCAACCGAAGTCGACCTTCTACATCCGAAGCAAAGTCCAAAGGAGCGGATAAATTTCGAAAGAAGAATTCTTATCAAGGAAAAGGAAAAGAGTTGAATAAGAGGCCACACAAGGACCGATCTAAGCTACAATGTTTTCGGTGTGATGAGTTGGGACATTTTTCAAGCGATTGTCCCACTCGACAAAAGAAGGAAGATAACAACCTTGTCGTTGAAGACGAACCAGTTCTATATGTTGCCACAAATCAAGTTGTCTTTCTCAACGAAAGGAAGGTAGACCTTGAAAGCTATGAAAATTGTCCACGACAAAACAATACATGGTTTTGCGATAATGGGGCAAGTAATCATATGACCGGGAACGAAGGATGGTTCTCAAGATTGGACAAGCAAATAAGTGGAAGAGTTCGGTTCGGAGACGGGTCATGTGTCTAAATCAAAGGACGAGGAACTATAATCCTTGAAGGCAAGTCGGGTAGAAGGCGGGTTTTGAAAGATGTATACTTTATTCCCGCACTTAAAAACAACATTATAAGTGTGGGTCAAATGGACGAGACAGGGCACAAGGTGATTATTGAGAATGACGTCTTGAGGATGTTTGAGCCAAACGACTCGATTCTCATGACCATACCAAGATCAAGTAATCGAGTGTATAAAATAAACTTGAATGTTGTTATGCCAGTATGCTTGCAGGTTAAGCTACAAGATGAAAATTGGTTGTGGCATGCAAGACTTGGCCACTTGAATTTCGATGCATTGAGGATTTTATCCAAGGAAGCAGAGGGCCTACCACTTGTGAAGAAAACAACTGATATATGTGATGCTTGTGTAGTTGGTAAGCAAACAAGAGTGCCTTTTCAAAAGCAAGTCAAGTACACAGCAACTAAGCCTTTGGAGCTACTATATGCGGACCTTTGTGGTCCCATAACACCAATCACACAAGCAGGGAACAGGTATATACTACTAATTGTTGATGATTTTAGTAGGTACATGTGGGCTTTTCTTGTCAAGTCTAAAGACCAAGTTCCTAGTGTTATCAAAGAATTCATCATAAAGGCCGAAAACAAGCTTGAAGCTAAAGTGAAGTCTCTACGGACAGATAATGGTGGTGAATTCACCTCACATGAGTTGGGAAGTTTCTGCAAGGAACGAGGAATATCCCGACAACTCACGGCTCTATATACCCCACAACAAAACGGGGTTGTGGAACGACGAAACCGGACCGTGATCGGGACTACGAGAAGCATTCTAAAGGGCATGAAAGTACCTCAAAAATATTGGGGAGAAGCAGTGATGCACTCGGTGTTCCTATTAAACCGGTCACCAACAAAAGCTCTTAATGGTTCAACACCATTCGAAAAGCTTAAAGGAAGAAAACCGATTTTGTCAAAGCTAAGAGTATTCGGTTGTGTTGGGTATGGCAAAGTCTTAGCTCCGGGACAAAAAAGTTAGATGACCGGGGAGTTTTGATGGTGTACTTCGGCTCTCAATCGGAGACTGGGAACAACACTCACCGGATGTTTGATCCCGTTAAAGGAAGGGTTCATGTGATTAGAGACGGTGATATTAAGTTCAAGGAAGATGAAGGTTTCGAGTGGGATACGGTTAATTCAATGAAAAATGTAACACAAGAAACCTTGGTCGAATTCTTTATTCAACCGAAGGATGAAGAAGCTGGAGTAGGCAGGTCTGTATCCGAGTATGAAGAAGAAAGCTCATATCTAAATACTGGGCCGAATGATGCACAAGTTGATCCATTTCCTTCTGTTGGGCCAAACAGGCCCAATAGCGCGGCTGGTAATGTTGCAGATCCAAGAAATGCTGAATCTAGACCCATCAATGAAGACGCACAAGCTGGAAATTCTGTGTTAAGAAGATTAACTCGAAGTCAGTCGGTTCCGAGACGTTTTGCTGATTACGAAGTTGACAAAATTCCGAAGCTTACACATATGCTGACAGAGGATGATCAATTACTTCTATCATCTTTAGATGATGAACAGATTGTTTTTAGCGATGCTGTCAAAGATGATAGGTGGAAGAAGGCAATGGTGGAAGAGATAAAATCGATCGAGAAAAATAACACGTGGAAGCTCGTTGAACCACCACTAAAGACAAAGCCGATTGGAGTCAAGTGGGTTTTCAAAATAAAGAAAAACACACAAGGACTTGTGTCAAAATACAAAGCTCGTCTTGTTGCAAAAGGCTACGTGCAAAAGTACGGGATTGACTACGAAGAGGTGTTTGCTCCGGTGGCTAGGATCGAAACAATACGTCTGATTTTGGCATTGTCAGCTAGTCATGGATGGGAAGTTCATCATTTGGATGTAAGATCGGCGTTTTTGCATGGCGAGTTAAAGGAAGACGTGTTTGTTTCTCAACCGGAAGGTTTTATAAAGAAAGGTCGTGAACAGTGTATCTATAAATTAAATAAGGCATTGTATCGTTTGCGTCAAGCACCTAGAGCTTGGAACGCCAAACTCGATATGGTACTAAGAGAGCTTGGGTTCATTCGGTGTAAAAGTGAGCAAGCAGTTTATCGAAGGGAAGCAAATCGTAAACTGTTAATTATCGGGACATATGTTGACGATTTAATAGTTACCGGCTCGTCGAGTGAAGAAATCCAAGTCTTTAAAGAGCAGATGGAGGCAAAGTTCGAGATGAGTGACCTTGGCTTATTATGCTATTATCTTGGGATAGAAGTTACTCAAAGGGACGAAGGAATTGTAATAACACAAAGTGGATATGCTTCGAAAATATTAAGGCAATTCACTATGTGGGATTACAATGCTACACAGTTTCCTTTAGATCCCGGACTGAAGTTATCAAAGGGCGATGATGGTGAAGAGATAGATCCAACAAGATATAGAAGGATAGTTGGTAGCCTTCGGTATCTCACGCATACTCGACCTGACCTCAACTTTGCTGTGGGTTTGGTGAGTAGATTCATGCATCGGCCCACTATAACACATGAACGAGCTTTAAAGCAAATATTGAGATATGTAAAAGGAAGTCTCAATCATGGCATTTTATATCCTAGGGGAGGAAATCGACTGCTTCTGGGATATAGTGACAATAGTTTCGCTATGGATATGGACGATGGAAAGAGCACAACAGGACTCGTGTTTTATTTCAATGATGCACCGATTACTTGGGTGTCACAAAAACAAGGAACGGTGGCTTTATCATCTTGCGAAGCAGAATTTATGGCAGCCACAGAAGGAGCGTGTCAAGCACTATGGTTAAGGAGTTTGATATCGGAAATAACCGGCGAAGAAGAAAGAAGGGTTACTCTCAAGGTTGATAACTCGTCAGCAATCGAGCTAATGAAGAATCCGGTGTTTTTTCGGAAAAAGTAAGCATATTCATACTCGGTATCATTTTAGAAGGGAATGCATTGGGCGTGATCAAATCCATGTTGAACATGTAAGTGGGAATTTACAAAAGGCGGACATTCTTACGAAGGCATTGCCAAGGGTAAAGTTTATCGAGATGAGGGAGGTTATTGGTCTTACAAGATTACGGGGGTGAATGTTAGTTTAATCTTGTAATGCAAGTTTGGTAACTAGAAGGACTTAGTTGTCATTCTTGTAATCTAGGTTTTGAGTTAGTTTCCTAGATAGAGTCAAATGTCTCATTAGATAAATATAAAGATGGTAGATAATTTTTATCTATCCTTGTAGGATAAGGATTAGTGTCTTATAAATAGAAGGAAGAATTGTAAGTCATGTATTCAGTTTTCAATAATAAGAGACAAAGGTTTTGGCTCAATTGTGATCTTTGATATCGATTTTAACACTTTTGATATTATAATTTGTATTAATCTTGTTTCTTTTAAATAAAACTAAATATTGCCTCATACCGGTGTTCATAAGTTGTTGAAATGACTTAACCATCTAAACCGAATCAAATCAACTCATTCAAGACTTTTACGGGTAGGTCAAAAAACAGGTTAACAATTCGGTTGACCATTTGGAACTTATACCAGACCATGCATATTTAACATTTAACATATACAACAACAACAACAACCGTACCCAGGAAAATCCCACGAATAGCGACGCTATTAGTAGGGTCTGGGGAGGGTAAGATGTAGGCAAACCTTACCCCTATCTTTAGCGATAGAGAGGCTGCTTCCAGAGAGACCCCCGGCTCGACAAAAACAAATGCACACTGTATATCAAAGAATAATTAGGCAAAAAAAAAAAAAAAAAAAAAAAAAAAAAAAAAAAAAAAAAAAAGTGAATGTATAACATACTATAACATACAAATATATTTATATATATATATATATATATATATATATATATATAAACATGCATAGAGACCATCCCTAATTCCTAGTTAATCTTAAATCCTAAAAATCTTTAACTTTAATCCTACGCCTCCACGAATTTCTATCTTGGACCATATCCTCAGAGAGGTGCAAATCTAACAAATCATGTCTAATCCGATCGACCCAAGTCAATTTGGGTCTGCCTCTACTCCTCCTCCCCTCCACCGTGAGGTCTTCCACTCTTCTGACTGGGGCTGTCGTATGTCTCCGCTTCACATGACCAAACCATCTTAATCTTCCCTCCTTTATCTTATCTGCTATGTTAGCCACTTCTAACCTCTTCCTAAGAGCCTCATTTCTAATCCGATCTAGCCTAGTGTGACCACACATCCACCTCAACATCCTCATCTCCGCCACTTCCATCTTGCGTAACTGTGTCTTTTTGATGGCCCAACAGTCAGTCCCATACATCATAGCAGGTCGAACTGCAGCCCTATAAAATTTTCCCTTTAGTTTAGTTGGGAACCTCTTATCGCACAGAACTCCAGATGCTGCTCTCCACTTACACCATCCAGCCTGAATACGATGTGCGACGTCACTATCAATCTCCCCGTCCCTTTGGACGAACGATCCTAAGTACTTAAACTTTATTACTTGCGGGACCACATGACCCTCAATGGTGATCTGGGTGCGATCTTCGTAGTTTGTCCCGCTGAAATCGCAGTGCATGTACTCCGATCTAGCCTAGTGTAACATTTAACATATATGTTTTCAATTATAGAATATATGGTATGTGTATGCGTAAATTTATCCATCGTCTTTATTTTTTTAAAGCGGTTCAAACCGCCCCAACTGCCAAACCAGAACTATTTGACTGGTCCGAGTGACACAATGAATGGTTTTTATGTAACTTCTTTATATTTTTCTACATCCACTTTTTAAAATTTCATGAAAAAGGTTTTAAGTACGTGAAAATTAGTAATGTGGGGTTAGCTCACTTGGTAGAGACCTCTTAGTAGGAGGTCTTGGGTTCAATCCCAAGCAAGGAGTAGACTATGATTTATTTATTTGGTGTAATTTGGTATTATGTAACATTTGCCGCTCAAAGAGAAAAAGGCCGCACATGTAATATAATAACCGTCATAAAAATATTAGTGTCTGTTTTCTATTTGTAACAATCTCAGGTTTGCTCCTAAATCATATCTAAAAATTCCTCAAAATTATTGATACGATAATAGTTTAACATCATTGACATGATAATAGATTACACTTATGGAGATATATCTCCAGAATGATTGTCAAAATAAGATGCCTTCAAACCCATATTACGATGATGTATGCTATAAAATTCACATGGTCAAGAAAGTAGTACGATACGAGTTCTTATGCCACTTTTACATATTAATGCTTATATTTTTTAGTTTTTAAAAAAGTAAATTTTGGAATGAGTTGCATGATTTAGGGGTTGTTTGGTACGCCTCTTAATGAGGCTCTGAATCATTCAGCGTTGAATGATCTAACATTCAGCGCGTTTGTTTCAGCTTCTGAATGGAATGGTTAAGTCTAAACCATTAAGATTTGAAATGTTGCTGAAGCATTAAGACTGAACTAGGCTAAACCTTAATGAGACTCTCCTACCAATGTGGGACATGAAAATTAACCATTAAGAGGTCCAAATTAATAATTCAGCACTTAACAACAGTTCAGACCTCATAACCATTCAGACATCTTAATGATTCAGCACTTAACCAACTAAACAGTACTTTCCATTAATCCAACATTATTGGAATGTTTGAATTCTCACATGTATAGATGAACAAACATAATGTGCATTTCTTTAGATTGTCGGTGCCTTTTGCTAATATGACTATGTAATGGTTTGGTGGTTCCATTTTAGTCGACACACTTAGCTTCTTCAGTATCGTCATCCATCGTCGGAGAGAACATGAGCCAATTGCCGCTCATAGAAGTACCTGGTTAGATGACAAAACCGCGAAGATGGTGATCGCGACAATAAAAGCGTGGAGAAGTAGATAAAGAATGAAGTAACAATCAGCTAGAGTTTCTTTACCTTATGTTTGAGAGTTTTTGGGTGGTCCTCAATTTTTGAGTGTTTTGGTGATATCTTTAATGTATGATTTGTAAGTCACATGATTTATGTGCCAAATTGTTATATCAGACACGACTTTATATTCGTTTATTTACTTAAGCGATCGAAAATATTATTCATATTAGTTTATTTATCAAATAATAAATAAACATTAAAAAGTTTAGTAATTCATTTTAAAGTCTTTCAAGATGCATTATATTAAGAGATACAGAGTGAGATACATTCAAGTTTACCCAATAAAAAAAATATACTCTCTTAAACTAATAATTGGAAAAGGATAAGAATAAAAATGGTTGGTAAATGTCATGATCAACTTAACATTAAAAAAATAAATAAGTATACCGATTAATATTTCCTCATATGAATATATTACTTTTATAAGTTATAAATATAAACGCTACTAATTTCAGACTGTGATCGTAAATAGTTAACAAATAAACCTATGTCAAAAACTTATTATTAATAAATATAAATAAATACTTAATTAATTTTGATATTAGTACAATCAGTACATGTAGTGAACGTACAGTTAGTAGTACATTGCGTGAATGCAGGTTATAAACTTCCTAACCATCAATACTATAACTGAATTCCGTCCAATCAAACAATCGGAAGACGTTCTTCTCCAATCTCCGGGACTATTGCTTCTTCAGGTAACCAATTGTCACAACTGTCAACTACTTATTTGATAGCGATCATCGGTTAAGTGCATCTTACGCTTTTTTTTAAAGTTGTTTGTATTAAGTGTTTATGCGGTTATAATATTCAAAGACAAATTGAATCTGAAAATAATCATGATTAGAGTACTTCTGATACAGGATTATACAGAAACGATACTAAGACATTATTATTATTATTGTTTATGGAAATTGCTTTTTATGTGAATGTGATACTTTATTTGCATTTTTGAGATATTTAGTGTGATAGAACTTATATGAATCTTACTTATAAGTGTTGACTTTATGTGATATTTGTTTGCCTCTTTGTGACATAATTGGATTCAGTTTAGCCTCAAGCTCATATAAACTCGGCTCAATTCAAACTTTTAAATAGTCGGAACTTGGAAGCTTTTGTTTGATCTTTTGAGTATAATTATATCTAAGCCGATTATTATTATTATTTTTGCATGTTGAAATTTATTTTTATAGCTTTTTCAGCCCAACCGAAACCAAACTGTTTGATTTGGTTGATTGGTTCGGTTTCAGTTGTCAACGGTTTGGCTTTAGTTTACGATAACTGAAAACCGTTACTATGCTGCTGGCTAATTTCGTTGAGCCACAAGGTGGTGGTGAAATCGGAAGTAGATTAGGATTAAACAAGTCAGTTTCGGTCCTAGATATTCGAAATTCAAATTGTGTTTATCTAGCAAGTGGGTTAGAATGTTAGATATTAATAATTAACGGTCTGAATGCAAGTCTGAAAACATTGGTTTATCACTGTAAGCTGTTTTCTTTCGAGTTAATGAAAGTTTCCAAGATCGAGTTGTGATTTAAAAACCTGCATTCTTGTTGCTTCATTTTCTGCGGTCCTGGTTTACCAATTCTTTATACTAATAATTTGGCCTTATTTAAACCATGTGCTAAGTTTTCGTGTTGGTCAGATTCATATGTTAACTGGCTGAGGATTCGTTTGTTTATGTAGGTGAGAACTGTAAGATGGGTATGGAACAGGAATCAGAGTGGAATGCAGCACAAAGTATCAAAATAAGTCAAGATCTTGTCGCTGCTGCTAAGCTCCAGCTGCAGTTTCTTGCTGCTGTAGACAGAAACCGTTGGCTTTATGAAGATCAAACCTTGCAATTGGCCATCTACAGGTAAACCATAGACCGATAACCACACCTCACTTTCTTTCTTTCATCTTTATTTATGTGTGTGTGATTGTTTGATTGCGTTCAGGTACAATGCTTGCTGGCTTCCCTTGCTTGCTAAACATTCCGAATCTCGGGTCACAAAAGGGCCCTTGGTTGTTCCGCTTGATTGTGAATGGGTTTGGCATTGTCACAGGCTCAATCCGGTAGGTCCTGAAACTGAAAATTTGTTTCTAGACGCGTGTGTTTGATGAATCTTGTTATTGCATTTCTGTCGCAGGTTAGATACAAATCTGACTGCGAAGAATTCTACGGAAGAATTCTTGACAACTGTAATGTTGCATCCTCTGTTGAACAAATCTCACAACAAGAAACAGAGAAAATATGGAACCGCATGTATCCCGACGAGCCTTATTATATCAACTTGGCACTTTCGGATAAAGTTCCAAAAAGCGTCAGCGGGTCTGAAAACCATACCAAATACAATCTGGTTTTAGCTATTAAAAGGCAAATACCATTCTCTTATCAGGTAACCTCAAAACCGAGAGTTCGGATCTTAATAATTCATTCCAGTTCTATAATATGAACCCTGCTTGGTGTGACAGGTGTCCAGAGCCCATATGAACACTGTTCAGTTTCTTGAAGCAGCTGTAGCCAGATACAAAGGCTTCCTGCATTTGATCAAACGAAACAAAGAGCGATCCATAGCATGTTTTTGTGTTCCAACTTATGATATTGATCTAATCTGGCATACACACCAGTTACATCCTGCTTCCTACTGCAAGGACTTGATGGAATCACTCGGAAAGATCCTAGAACATGATGACACAGACCAAAACCGAGGCAAAGGTCAAAAGCTAGATGTTGGATTTTCTAAAACTATAAAACAATGGGAGGCGTTATTCGGTTTAAGGTATTGGAAAGCAGGAGCAATGTATAGAGGTAGTACACCTTCTCCTCTCACCGCCACTCCTTTCATACCAAAACTCATGGGCAAGGAGGTTACCTCAGATAATAAGTTTCAGAAGTTAATCAATCTTCCCGAATCAAGCGTCATTGAGGTAATTCATGTGTGTCATATGAACATGTTTCTTGTTGCTTTTAACCTCAGTACATAAGTTAAAATCAAAATTTGTTATTTCAGGTTGTTTTGGAGTTTGTAGAGATCAAAAACTTACCCGAGGCCTACAAGAAAAGGGTTTGTGTAATTTTTAGCAAGGCGCAACCTGATGGAATCTTTAATGTCAAAAGGAAGCTTAGTATCCAGTCTGAATTTGGTAGAAAGCAGGTTGCTACATTCCAGTGTAAACCTATCGGAAAGCTTTGCTTTGAACTGGTTTCTGATTCCACTTCCAACTCACTGCTATCCGAACCGGTTAAAACTCTAGGTTGTTGTTCTATCTCTTTCGAAGAGTTAGTTTCTGATCTGTCTGTGGAAAAATGGTTGGATTTGGCTCCAATTTCTGGTACTATAAGTTCCGAACCAATTCGTTTAAAAGTAGCAGCCTCATGCACAGTGCCAACCCCGGCTCCACATTTGCTTAAGATAGCCCGTACTTCCACTCTCTCAAAGAGCTTGACACGGGTTACAGATGGGAATGGCAATGAAATTATTGACCTTCAAATGAGGTTATCATTGTTTTCTTGACCAAATTTCTCAAAAACTTTGAATTGGAGTGATGTTTTAAGTTTTTTTTATTGCTTATTTGCTTACACAGAGAGATGAAAGGAACAAAAAAGATTGATGACAAGTTGTGGAAAGAGCTAATTGGGATCACAAGTGAAGGTGAAACAGTTCTTGGGCAGTTGATTGGGTCAGAGTGGTCTATGATGGATTCTTTATGGACCCTTAAAGTTCAGAAGATGCTGCTCACCGGTCCTCGCACGGTTGGAATAAATTTCATTTATTTTCATGCAAAGAACCAACAAGGAAACTATATACAGATAATGACTCGGTGGTGATTGTGATTTAGGTTAAACTCATTCCTGGAAGAAAGTTGGATTATGAACTGAAGCACCATGAGAGGAAAACAAGCATACATAATTTCATTACAGCGGTTGAGTTCTCTGCAGAGTATCCATACGGAAGAGCAGTAGCATTGCTTGATATTAAATCTGGGGCTTTGATGGTAAAAATTAGCTGAAAGTTTTTACCTATGGATTTACTGGTTTTTTTAACTGTTATTTTTTATTGACAGGTACAAGAAGCATGGTTTGTGTTACCAGGACTCATGTTGGCTTTCATAGTGTTAAACATTTTGAGAAAGGAAGAGAATGATGATCTAACTAAGGATGGTGAAAGTTTAAAGGCAGAATTTATGGCCGAGGAAGCTGTTTTTAAGGCCGCAATTGCTAAAGAGAAATTAGCAAGTGGTGGTTGTGGTAGTGGATGTGGAGGTGGTTGTGGGAATATGGTCAACAGTGCTGGTTGCGGTAGTGGATGTGGAGGTGGTTGTGGGAATATGGTCAACAGTGCTGGTTGCGGCAGTGGATGTGGAGGTAGTTGTGGGAATATGGTCAACAGTGCTGGTTGCGGTAGTGGATGTGGTGGCGGATGTGGAGGTGGTTGTGGGAATATGGTCAATAGTGGTGGATGTGGTGGTGGTTGTGGAGGCGGCTGTGGAAACATGGTAACAAGTGGTGGTTGTGGTGCTGGATGTGGTGGTGGTTGTGGAGGATGTGGAGGTGGTTGCGGGAACATGGTGAAAAGTGGTGGCTGTGGAGGTGGATGTGGTGGTGGTGGTTGTGGCGGATGTGGAGGTGGCTGCGGTGGTATGATGAAAAGCGGTTGCCTTGATAACATCTCTGGAGGTCCCTCCATTGATGAACAACCAATACCAGTAGCAGCTTCTGCATAGACGATTAGACGGTTTGCTCATTGTGTAAAATTCCAGCCTGAAACCTGAGTCTGTTATCAGTTTGCAAATAATTGATGTGGTACATCAAGCATGAATAAGTGAGCATTCTTATGTAAAGAGTGTTAAAAAAAACTTGTGTATGCATAAAATTGTTGTTTCTGAAACTTAATCAAGTTATAATATTGTTTATAAAAGTTGCATTCGATACAATTGATTGTCTAAACAATAACTATCAATGGTACATGACAGTCCAAATAATCATTTGACCAAACTCAAGCATGAACAATTTATGACTAAGCAATGTAATCAAGAACTCAGTAATAAAAACAGCTAGCTTAGTTTTTCACTGTTCTTGTATTTTTCCGTTTTATTTTGTTCTTGTACCTTAAGTTTTACAGTCTATGCCGACCTGTTTTTTCTATATATCACAGAAAGCTTTCCGCCGTTAAAAAAAAAAACTAATAAAAACAGCTAAAACCTGGATCTGTACAGCAACAATCAGAGAATTATCAAAGTAGGAGGACATTTATCCATCAAAAACAATTTGAGATGAATAATATAATTTCATTTATCCATCAAAATAATTGAACACTGGTGGTTAGGTGTACAAAATAAAGGATTTGGGCCTGCCAAACCGAGTTATGACCAGGCCTAGTGCAAAAACAAAACCGGATTGAGCCTGACCCCGGCCCGCCAATTTAGTTAAGTTTCAAGATTTGAAGGAAAATACTTGTTTAAACTTGCCCGATTCAGTTTAAGAAAAGTTAACGGTTTATTAATCGGCGTGGGCCCGAATCGTTTTTATCAAACCGGTTAGGGTCAAAAAAAATATTATTTGGTTTGCGGCCCGAATCGAATTGGCTGGGTTTTGTAAACAACCTCTATTTCAGAATTCAGACTTCCATGTTGACATATGGATTTAAGCTCATGAAACATGGGCCTCTAAGATCACTAGGCCCAAATGCTAATGAAATTTTTTTATTGGACATTTATCACTGATTTATCAAAGTAGGAGGACATTTATCCATCAAAAATAATTTGAGATGAATAATATAATTTCATTACACTTTTGTATGTTGGGTCTCCTTATACGTCTAGGTTAAATGCATGTGTCATGTGTGAGTAGTAAATACCTATTCATAGCTATGAAAAATAAATTAAGTGCATTCCAGTCATGAGTAGTAAGTAAGTCAAGTTTGTTCAAGCTGTGGGATTGAAGTGGAGTCGGTCGGGCATTTGTTGATACAATGCCTTTTCGCTAATTCTGTTTGGTGATTCATCTTTGCGTCGATTAGGCTCCCAATTCCGATTGATGCAGACATTTGTTTTGATGTTTTGAAGGCAGTGGAGAACCACCTGGGTTCTAAGAATTGGAAGATGGTTATCAGGGTGATTATTCAAGCGACTATATGGCACATATGGAAGGCGATAAATGAAAGGGAGTTAAATAGTAATGCTATTCCAATTGAAAGAACGGCGGATTATGTTAGAGATGGTGCAATTTCAACATTAGAGATGTAATTTCGTAAATCGTTTGTTATGTATTTGTTTTCTGTTTTCGTTTGTGTTTGTATTGTGGGTTTTACAGCTTCCGTTGGCCCCTTTCCTTTTTATATATCATAGAAATTTCCGCCGTTAAAAAAAAATACTGATATATGTTTACATCGTAGTAGTAGTAGTAGTGTGATGTGAGTTGTAAATATTTGGCGTTTAAATATGCCCTTTGTTTTAAAAACCAGAATTTGTGAATTGTGATATGAACTCAGCATTTAATAAATTTGTACCTTCATGTAGGAATCACGTGAATCGACCTACCACGGTTACACGATATTTTTCCGAACTCTTTAATTTGACTCTCGAGTCATAACTCATAAACCCCAAGTTTATTTATGAAAAGACAATGCCTTTTGATTTTCTACTTAAATTTCGACTCATATTATGTTTCCACCTTTGCCAATATATATTTTTTTGAACGGTGACTATCCTTCATTTTTTTATGGGGATAAGTAGGTCGCACCCACCTTTTGGCAGACTCGCCACCTCACATCCGTTCAGACTATGTTGTCTTAATCGGATCCACGCTGACATCGGTGTGGGGCTTGGCGTTCCACAAGAACCTTACCACAACTTTTCTACCGTACTAGACGAGATGACAGTTGTTGTGCCCTCACAAGAACTATGTTCTCTAAGGTAGGATAAAACTCGTGTTGGCTCATATTCGAACTTGCGACCACAATGATCTAGTTCTTATATCTTGTCGCAATAATGCTTACAATTTACACTCACATCATTATCTTTACTTGCAATTTAGATATTCATTGTTTAGTGTGTGTATATCTTTCTTAGCAACTTTCATGGCAACGTACTATCAACAATCATATATGCTTATAATCTATTCTTCTTTTATATCCAATTCATGACAAAAGGTTTATAGTTGGTACTTGATACATGGATTTATAATAGCGCATGGATCATGCATGTTATTAAGAATCAGATCTATATATATTTTTTTCTTTCAAAAAAAAATATATTTATATTTATATTTATACAAAAGAAGTCCAATTTATTTAAGGCTTCAATATAATTTAAATCACGATCATTAGACCCCTAGAAAATAAAAACTAAAGTTTATATCTCCATAGACCATAACTTTTTATACATTGTATCCTAAACAATAATTATCCTTTTTAAGGTTCAAAGTTTGTCACTGTTATGGGCTGTCTATTAAGTCTGTGTCAAGTCGTTTGATGTCCAGATCTAATCTCCATGGAAGCTTGATGGAAAGCTCACAAATCAGCCGCCGTTGGGGACCCATGAGTTCCAGCAAAAGTTGTCACGCAAACTACGTACAAACAGCTATTCCCCATTAATCGTTTAGTATATTTGATTACGACTGGTGTGAACATATCTATTAAGTCCTAGTCCCAGGACCAGCTGTAAGACGAGTTTCTTGATAAAGAAAGATTGTACGTATAGATAATTTATAAAAAGCGTTAAACGTTAATTGGGACAAAATAATAAAGTAATAGCTTCACTAATTTTGAAAATATATAATTTCATAGTTTACTTATGTTTTACAAAAGAAGTTAAAGTCGACGTATTCAAGTTGTAGATAATCTGAGGCCGTTGATTAAGTGAAGTTGGTGAACTTCTCTTGATTCAAGTGATGAGGGTTTAAACATGGGGATTTAAGTAGATTTTAGGTCATATGGAATTAAGAAGTGAGTCTCGTCGTTCCAAAAAACACTATATAAATAACTAAAGCCGAATGTTTGAAAGCGTGTAATCGGAACATGGAAACCTAAATGGCTTTCGTGGCTTTTCATGGTCATTTTTTTAACTAGCGCCATCATAACACTTAATAGGGGTGCTCAACGAATCGAATAACAAATTTTCGAATTATTCGAATTGAATTTCTCGAATTTTTAATATTTTTACCTGAATTCGTATTCGCTTAAAATTCAATTTATTCGATTCGAATAAGAAACTAGAATTCGAATCGAATTCGAATAAATTCGATTTAGTTCCAATTCACCATAAATAATAAGTTGTTTTGCTTTTAGTTTTAAAAGTAATACAAACTCATTATTTTTAACATATAAAATACAAATCTACAAAATTGATAACCAAAAATATGTCAAAAACGGGAATAGTAAAAATAGTAGAGTGAATAGTTTGTTAGAGTTTTGTAATGTATAAGGTAAATATGTAAAATATGGTTATGGTACAAGTTGTAGAAACTATGCATTTTTAAAGTTTGACCAAAATTTAGAAGTTATTTTTTTTAATGTGTATATTTGTATATATAATAATGTGTATGTGTGTGTATATATTTAAAAAACATACATGTACAATTTTTATTCGAATTTCGAATCAAATCGAATTTTAAATCATAAATTCGTATTTGATTTACTGGACTCGAATTCGAATTGAATCGAATTCGAATTCTTAATAATCAAATCGAATTCTTGGTAATCGAATCGAACTAAATCGAATTTCGAATTTTTCGAATCCGAATCGAATTCTGAACACCCCTATAACACTATAGGACTTAAGGACCATACAACTTTTTTTTGAACAAATAAAATCCCACACAGGCACTTTGCCTGATTTGAACCCACAACCGCTAAGTTGGGAATACACTACTTTACCACCAGCCTATCCCACTGAGGACATAAGACTATACAACTAACGTAGGTGTGATCCCTTGGAGGTTCTTTTAGATAGAAAACAAAGTTTGATTCTATTACGTTATAGTTTCATTAAGACTAGACACTTTATTTTTTATACGGTATACTATGCTGGCAACACCTACAACTTTCTTCAAATTCATAAAAGAAACAACACATAATCCCTAGAGGCATTAATTTCTAAACAAGTTGGTCATATTTGGTAGTACTTCAACTGCTACTAATGTATTTTGGGAATAAACACGAACAAGTGCGAAATATGTTAAAACCTAAGCATCATAGACGATCCTCGTATAATCTGTGTTATTTTATGGTTCAATTCCTCATGTTGTAATTTTCTGATTTGATTTATGACTAGGTTACATATTAAATATTTTTCACATATTATTATAATTTGTTTAGGGTACTCATGGTTAGGGGGCTAAACACACCATGTTTACGGGTCGAACCCAAAACAAACTTGAATATGACAAGAACTTGGTGATTATGTAAGATATACATGAATCCGAACACGACACACAACCTAATTTGTTGTTTATGTGCATATTAATATCAAAAATTGCAAAATTAAACTATATTAATAAACCTTAGCATTTGAACAGTAATTTTATTATTTTTTTATTTTTCCATCACTTCTGTTTCTCTTTATAAGTTATTTTTGCGGAGAGATATCAAATAATTAGCCATGGTTCAGTGATATACACGTATGTGTCAACCCGTTGTATCCCGAGTTCGATTCCTTCTTCGGATTTTTTATTTCCTCTTTTATCCGGCCGTACACGTGTTTTTTTATGTTTGGTTGATCCATCCACGTTGATATGCATGTGTCTGCTTTTTTGCCACGCGTCTCCACCTCGCGCTTTGTTCCTCAATGGACTGCTCTTTCTCTACCTCTTTCTTTATTTTCCAGTTCATTCAGTTCTAGGGTTTTTGCATACATGTTCTCTCTGAGGCTTTTGTTTTCGCATCATCTTCGGTTTCCGGCCCTCTACCATGATTTCAATCCAGGTTTGTGTATATTCATTTGCTCTTGGGTTTTATTTGGGGGGTTTTGTTCAATTTGAATTGCTTTTGTATTGCAGTGTTCGCCGCTTATGGAGGTGGCGGCATGGGTTTTGTTTCGGGTAACCTAACTTATGTTAATTGTCTGTATTAAAAAAATTGAATGATAGCTTAGACTCCTAATCTCTAACGATTTACAAATCATGTGAGGTTATTATTTGGGTATTTGGGGTTTTATCATATGTTGACCTAAATCCCAATTTATGATAGTTTATAGTTTGGTATCGTGATATCTAACTTGAATCATAACCTGATAAGATTCATTGGAACCATTTGAAAATAGAAATTATAAAAACGGGTAATTGGGCTTCAATTGACTTTAACCTTTAACCTTAATCTTTGGAAAATTTTCTAAATAGATTACAGATTGTTGATATAATGATCTCACAAATGGAATTGGAATATAAGAACTATTTGAGGTCGCGAACCATGTGTAATGGGTTTTGAAGAGGTATAAGCAATTATACCGCGGCTCACTCAGGTACGAGCTCAGGACACCATGATATGACCAAGTGGACTGACCGAAGGAAAGTACAAATCTCTCCCGGAAGTCAAAAGACTCCGGATGATAGTACGAAAGGGGGTCCGAAGTATAGTACAACTTGGCTGACTAGTATAAATACCCCCTCTAAAGTACAATGGACACACGAACTCTCACACTCCGAACTCACTTTCTCTCTCTACTTTCTCTCACTAGAAAAATACTTATCCTCACGCCGGAGGGTGGTTACAGAGAGGCCCTCCCTCCTCCTCTGTAACGAGCCTAACGGTCTTTTACCTTGTGCAGGTTTAAGCTTAGGTTCGGAGCATTCAGATCCATCTCAAGTCGTGCCTGTTTTAACTGTAAGTTCAGGTTCGTCCACTTTTTGGATCTTCAATTGGCGCCATCCGTTTGTACAACCGTTTTCTATACCCTTAAAAGGTAAAGATCTCGACGGTTTTTTCCCATGGCGGCTTCATCCGAAGGTTTCATTATCGAAGATGTCACAAACACCGAGCAGGGCGACGGAGCAACCACTGTTGCGTCCTCTGTTATCCTAACCCCACCTTCAGGGCTCACCAACATCTCTCGAACAACTCAAGATACCGCACCAGAGTTTGACGCAGACTTTCTGCTCAAGAATCGTGATTTCTTGCTGCAACTCAAAGCACAACAAGAAAAAGAGGCAAAACTTAAGAGTGTGCAGGTAAACTTATTCTCCACTGACGGAGTTCAAGCACCATCCGGACATGGTACGGGCCCTGTTGCACAAGTAACTTACTCCACCGTAGTTACTACTCCCGACCTAGGGACCCCGCAAGGGAGTTGTTTCCCATCGGGACACCACGTAGCCACGCAGCCTGTCACCACAGTAGCAAAACGACCAGCTGTTACAACCGCAGAGGATGATCTTACCACTCCTTATCGCCCAGCCTATATGGCTGCATACTCCAAGTTTGCCCCCCGTATCGCCAGTGCCCCCCTACCGGCAAAACTGAAAATGCCTACAACGATCAAAAGATATGACGGAACAGCAGATCCGGATGACCACATACATGATTTCGGGGGTGCCGCGGAAATTGAACTATGGCCCATGCCTGCATGGTGTCACATGTTCGCCCAAACCCTTACAGGGGCAGCTCGGGTATGGTTCGACGGTTTGGCACCAGGTGAAATAGCAAATTGGACCGAGCTCCGCCGTGCTTTCCTACAAAATTTTTCTCAACAGCGGAGATGTTCAAAAGACATCACCGAGATTCACAACATCCGTAGGAAAGATGGGGAGTCACTGGAAAGGTTCATTGACAGGTTCAACAAGGAGAGCATGCAAATAAGTGGAGCGGTTGATCAACTGCGGATCTCCGGCTTTTGCCACGGAGTCCGAAACAATCAACTCGTAGAAAAGTTACATGAAGATCTCCCAAAAACTATGGAAGTATTAATGGAGCGAGCACGAGCCTTTGCTCGAGGTAAGAGTGCTTGTAGCCAAACATACGACAATGAGTATCGATCTTCATCAAGAGGTAGTCCATGGAAGAAAGGATCAGGAGCTCCAAGCTCAGATCGAAGCAATTCCTGGGGAAAAAACAGGTCACAACCTTACTCAAGAAATGAAAAGAGTTCTACTGGCCGAAACTCCTCTTCACACCGGGGATCAACTTACTCCGATTTGCTAAAATCTCCCAGTGAGATACTCAGCACGGAGAATGTAGATTTCCCCAAACCCCCAAGACAGAAGCCCACATCTGACAAGAACACCAAAAAGTACTGCGATTACCACCGAGCTAGAGGACATGATACTGATGATTGCTGGTCACTAAAGCAAGAAATCGAGAAAGCTCTTAAGGCAGGTAAGCTGTCCCATCTAGTAAAGGAGATCAAAGAAGGCAAACCCGGCACCACAAACATTCCAAACCCAAATGACCAGGCTGGGATACACATGGTTCGAACCATCAAGCAGCAAGGGGTAAAAAGAAGCAGTGATCACGTCGCGGAATGGATGGCCAGGCCCATCACTTTCCCCTCCATTTCACCAGAAGATTACAAAGACGGCCCTATAGTTGTGTCGGGGGTCGTGGCTGGACATAAAACCCGCCGGATTTATGTGGATGGAGGAAGCGCCACTGAAATCATGTACCTCCAATGTTTCCAGTTACTAGCCGAAGCATCCCAACAAAAGCTGATCCCGGTGTCCATGCCGTTAATCAGTTTTTCAGGAGAAATCGTACAGCCCATAGGACAACTGTCCTTACCAGTAACGTTCAGCTCAGGGAATTGCCAACGAACGGTAATCCTAACTTTCCTTGTAGTGGGCTCCAGGTCCGTGCACAACATCATCCTGGGAAGACCAGGGATGAAAGCCTTTGGGATGGTAACATCTACCATCCACGGTGCACTCAAGTTCCCAACCGAAGAAGGTATTGCCACACTAGAATCCGAAGCCGGGCTCTCTGTTTCAGAGATCCGACAATCATTAGATACGAGCAACGATGAAGATCACCAGGGAAGTTCCGGTACTGCTGTAACTGAGAAATGGTCAATACACCCACGCTTTCCAGAACAAAAAATCTCCATTGGCGCGCAGCTCCCAATCAAAGCTCGAGAGGCACTTTGGAAGTTGCTCTCAAATTCTTTAGACGTCTTCGCCTGGGAAAATTCAGACATGACAGGGGTCCCAAGATCATTAGCAGAGCATAAGTTGAACACTTATCCCGGCATAAAACCGGTGGCTCAGAAGAAGAGAAGTATGGCCCCTGACCGTGTTAAAGCTATAGCAGAAGACGTCAAAAACCTGTTGAGCGCCGATATAATCCGGGAAGTGCGGTTCCAAACGTGGGTAGCCAATCCCGTCCTGGTCAAAAAACATGATGGAGCTTGGAGAATGTGCGTGGATTTTAAAGATCTCAACAACGCTTGTCCGAAGGATTGTTATCCTTTGCCAGAGATCGATGTGAAAGTAGATGCCGTGGCCGGATTCCGATTAAAGTGCTTCCTTGATGCCTATAAAGGGTATCATCAGATTCAAATGGCCGAAGCCGATGAAGACAAAACGGCCTTCGTCACAAACAGCGGCCTGTACTGCTACAAGAAGATGCCGTTCGGTCTAAAAAATGCCGGTGCCACATACCAAAGATTGATGGACGCAGCTTTCAAGAACCAGATCGGAAGAAATTTGGAAGTTTATGTGGATGACGTAGTCATTAAAAGTGGCACGGAAGAAACCATGATCAAAGACATTGCCGAAACTTTTGCTAAGTTTCGAGAAATAAACATGAAACTAAATCCCAAGAAATGTTCTTTCGGCCTAGAAGAGGGAAAATTCCTGGGGGTACTAATGTCCCGGGATGGAATAAAAGCCAATCCGGAAAAAGTTGAGGCAGTGCTAAAAATGCAGCCCCCTCAAAATCTTAAAGAGATGCAGTCTTTGAATGGGCGATTAGTAGCCCTACACCGGTTTCTCTCCAAGGCCGCAGAAAAAACCCTGCCGTTCATGAATGTTCTGAAGAAGAGTTTGGGAAAGGAACAGTTTCAATGGACAACCGAAGCTGGTGTCGCCTTTGATGAATTAAAGAAATGCTTGATCAACCTACCGACCTTAACAGCCCCCGAGCCCGGGGAGACGCTCACAGTATATCTCTCAGCTTCGGAAGGAGCTATTAGCTCCGTCCTCATTGTCACCAGAGCCACTGTTCAGCTCCCGATATACTACATCAGCCGAGCTCTACGAGAATATGAGGTCCGATATCCGATCCTAGAAAAGTTGGCTCTTGCCCTGGTTCATACCTCCAGAAGACTCCGTAGATATTTCCAAGCATTCAACATCGAGGTACAATCTGAACAGCCGATCCTCCGGGTACTTCGGAAGCCAGAGGCCTCCGGTCGGATGGCTAAATGGGCCATTGAGCTCGGTGCTTTTGATATCACGTACAAAACTAGAGGGCCAGTAAAGGGTCAAGCTGTGGCTGATTTCTTGGTAGAAATTCCCCAATCCACAGAAACCGAGCTTCAACATACTCCAAGTACTTGGTCCCTCTATACTGATGGGGCTTCGGGTTCGGAAGGATCGGGCGCGGGAATGGTCTTACAAGAAGCTGAGGGAAAAGAGTTGCTTTACGCCATCCGGTTGGATTTCAAAAGCTCCAACAATGAGGCTGAGTATGAGGCACTCATAGCAGGACTCCGGCTGGCTATAAAAGTCGGAGCCAAGAAGGTACTCATACTACTATAAAAAACTCCCTGCTATAGGCAAAGTTCGTCCAAAAAATTCTAACATGCTGTAAATACCGCAGGTCATCTCACATGTCGATTCTTTACTGGTGGCTAATCAAATATCTGGGGAATATGAGGCTAAAGAAGCCAACATGATTCTATACTTAGCTGAGGTACGGGTATTACCCAAAACCATCAGATCAAAGATGTTAGCACCAACGAAAACGACTAATCCTTGCTTCAAATGCAGGCTAAAAAATTGATGAAGCAATTCGAAGCTTGTCAAGTAATCCATATACCAGGAAGCAAAAATAAGAAGGCCGATGCTCTGAGTAAACTGGCCGCATCAACTGATGACATCACCCAGCAAGAAGTACACATGGAAGCCCTACAAGGCCCATCCATTCAAGCAACCACAGTACTATCCATTGATACAACACAAGATACTTGGATGACTCCTATAGTCCGGTACCTGGTGCACGATGTCGTACCAGAAGACAAAGCCAAGGCCCGGAAGTTGAAAGTAAAAGCCCTCCAATACCAAGTCGTTGACGGTCAGTTATATCGAAAAACATTCTTGGGACCACTCTTGAAGTGTGTCGACTTGGACGAAGCTTCATATATCGTCCAAGAAATTCACCGTGGCATATGCGGTATTCATGCAGGTCCCAGAATGGTGGTAGCCAAGATAATGAATGCAGGATATTTCTGGCCAGGCATGCACAACAGCGCCGTTACTGAACTGCAGAAATGTGAAGAATGTCAGCGACATGCACCTGTCAGCCTCCGAGCTAAAAACAACCTCATCCCCGTGACTGCGGCATGGCCATTCCAGCAATGGGGAATCGATATCGTCGGGCCATTTCCTAAATCCACAGGGGGCATGAAGTTCTTGTTAGTGGCGGTGGATTATTTCACAAAATGGGTTGAAGCCCGTCCACTGTCAAAAATATCCGGAAAAGAGGTGAAAAAGTTTGTATGGGAACAGATAGTATGTCGTTTTGGCCTCCCTCAGACAATCATCAGCGATAATGGGACGCAGTTCGCAAACAACCCGTTCAAGAAGTGGTGCCAAGATCTGCATATCCAACAGTCGTTTGCCTCGGTGGCACATCCGCAGGCAAACGGGCAGGTCGAGAGAATCAACAGAAGCTTGGTAGAAGGAATAAAGAAACGATTAGGGCGAAAGAGGAGCGGCTGGGTAGACGAGCTCCCCAATGTCTTATGGGCTCACCGTACTAACACAAAGACAAGTACCGGGGAAACGCCTTTTAGTTTAACCTACGGGACTGAGGCCGTAATCCCCGTGGAAATCGGCTCCCCATCTCTACGGGTCCAACATGTCAGCAATAATGACCAGGAGCTACGGATGAACCTAGATCTGCTTGATGAAAGGCGAGAGGCCGCGGCCATCAAAGAGGCGCGGTACAAAAAAGAGTTGGAAAAATTTTACAACTCTAGGGTGAAAGAGGTCCGGTTCAAACCAGGGGAATACGTGTTTCGTTGCAACGAAGCCAGCGGGGTGGAAAAAGGAAAGATGGCCGCTTCTTGGGAAGGGCCGTACATAATCAAGACCGCTGGAGGGAAAGGCGCCTACACCCTCCAAACCCTAGAAGGGAAAGATGTACCCCGCACCTGGAACGGTGTTCACCTTAAAAGATGCTATATGTAAGCAAGACTAGCTACTTTTTTCTAAATTTCGTGATTGTAATGTGAGATGTGCCATTCCTCACCATTTCCATTTTCTTGTTATTATTCGGGATGTGACATACCCCGATAAAACATAAATAAAAAAGCTAGTCCATACTTTGAAAAATTTCTTAGGTGCTAATATAAGCCGCAACTCATATATGAGCTCGAGACAACGAAAACCACGTGGTATGAAAAATATCAAAAAGGAGTAGCAAAAAGAAACGGACCAAAGTGGATAAGTTTTGGTCCGGATCTCAACTAACCTAAAGTAAGCACCTAGTTAAATCTTAAACACAACATACAACAAACTCATAAGGGGACAACTCGGAACACCAGCACGCGGCATGGATAACAGCCACGTCCCGGTCAAGAAAACCCCACAAACCATGGTTAATCAACACATATATAAAATCCGCGGACAAAATAAGGGCGTAACTAGACACGTGGACGCACGAAAAGATCAAGTTTCGACCCAATCAGTTGGCCGCTTTAGGGCCAAAGACGTCATCTAAAAAACAGAAAATGACAAGTAATGTCATAAATCAAAGACATAGCCCGGACCATGATAAGGTCCGGAATCAACCTGCATTAAAAGAAAAAAGTAATTCGAACCCAGCTAAAGGTTTCGAATCAAGTAGAACATGTCTAAAATATTACAAACACTCCGGATCTCATAAGGATCCGGATCAAATGATAATTGTTCAAAAAGCAAAGTTAAGAATCGAGCTTCAGCTCATCAAAAGCCTCGGTCAGGGATTCAGGAGGGCCTGTGACTTGGTCGACCAGCTTGACAACCTTCGGAAAGACGAGGGAATCAAAGGCAAGTGCGGCAGCAGTAAGCTCTTCTTGGGCACCTTTCTTTATCAGGGGCATCTTGTCCAACGGAATCCCCTTCGCCGCTGCTGCATAACCGGCCTGCACACCAACATTGAAGCCCAAGGCGTTCATGGCATTATTAACGTCACTAACGGCCTTCTTCATGATCGGCCCCTTGTGGACGTGATTCGCAATGAGCTGTGCTCCGGTGGTCAGGAAGAAAGTCTTAAGCCTGAATAACTCATCAATATTCCCAACCAGCTCTCTCTTCTCTTCTTTCCACGCCTCCTCGTCCTCAGCCATCTTCTTCTCAGCCGCGGCATACACCTGCCGAGCCACCTTTTCTGCCTTCACGGCTTCGTCCCGTTCTGCACAAAACAAACAACAAAAGTTAAGTTAAAGCTAAAGGATAAGTCCAAACGACAAAAAAGACGTACCAGCTATTAAAACATCGGTACCTGTCCGAAGGTTGGCCATGGTGACCTCCATCTGCTTGAGAAGATCGGCAGTCTTCTTAGAATCGGCAGCGGCAGAGGCTTCGGAGTCCTGAAGCCTTTTCTTTAGAAGATCAACCTCCTTAAGGGCCTTATCCCTTGCTTCGGCAGCAGAAGCAACGGCGGCCTGAGAAGAAGAGGCTTGGTTCTGGGCATCCCTCAGGTTTTTCTTCAAGTTTTCCATGGCCGGACCATGGTTGCAAGAAGCGCCCTTTCGCCGTAAGCGCTCACGATCAACCTCGGCATCCGTCCATCGGCGGTATGCCTCGGTCACCAAGAAGTTGGATTGGGCTTGATTAACCAGCAGGGCCTCACAAAGAGCGGGCGAGTCAAGATTGTGATAATACTCCCGGTCGGCTGGGGTGTCCAGGTTGAACAGCATCATACGAGCACAAAGCCCGTCCACCACCCTATCCCCGTTCTTTATGTCCCATTCCGGGATGAACTTCTCGTCAGCAACACCACCACCACCAGAACCCTCCCCTGCCACCGCTGCAAAATGATAAAGGGAAAAAGCTTCAGTCTCGCACCATGATGGGGGGAAAGTATCATCCTTACCCCCCACATCGGTTTGAGAAAGAAGGGGAGATTGCCTAAACTCACCAGCAGAAACATCATCAGGCCGCACCACCTGCTCCTTCAGCGGGCTACGAATCCCGGCAGACCCATCCAATTCCTCCTCGTCACTGAGTCCCCCACCCTGAGGATCATCCACCATTAGTATTGGAGCCGAGTCTCTGGGAGATTTACCCCCAAACAAGTGATATTCAAGGTTATGGAGAAGGTTAGAATATACCTCAGTAGTATCTTCAACAAACCGAAGCTTCTTCTTCGGTTTCGAGCTGGCGGTGGTGCCCTTCAGATTTTTCCTTTTCCCTGTACCCCGGGAGACCGAGGTATCAGTAAGAGCTCGGCCCTCCTTATCACCAGAAACCTCCTTGGAGGTATGAGTGGGATCGGATGACTGACGACCCGTGCTAGCAGAAGGGTCCGGTTGTTGAACACTTGTAACAAGTGGGTCAAGGGGGACTCCGGAAGACAACGCTGCGCCCTCGGCAGATGGAGCTACCCCAACAGTTTCGGTCACGACCCCCGTGGTCTGACCATCCCCACCAGCGTCACTCGCACCAACCCCCGCACCTGCCACTGGCCGAATGGCCTGGTGCGTCCTCTCCATCTGCGCCACCAAGGGCTCGGTATTTCCCAGATCTTCATTTGTAAACTCCAACGCTGTATCGTCAAAGGTACTCAGCTTTAGACAATCCAACAGCGACATCTCTGTATAAATAAAAATAAGGGAGTTAGAAAAAGCTAGCACAAACACGAAATAAAAAACAAAGTGAAGCTGCAGCTCTCCACTCACCCACTCCATTATAACGCACTAACGGCCACCTATCATCCAAACTCCAGTTCATGCTAACCCCTCCGAGGCAGAGAACATGTTCCGGATACTTCTGGATGTTGCTCTTGTTCTCCACCAGGTCCAAATACAGCTTGCGGTTGTATTTAAACTTCTTGGGCAAATCCCATTCGGACGCTTCAAAACTATCACGCCACACCATATCCGGGGGTAAGCATCGGTCGTCCAAAAAGAAGAACTGATTCTTCCAGTTCTTTAAGCTAGTTGTCTGATAATCATGACAACTCTCCAGCGACCGCCGTTTCTCAAAGGTATACCAGCTACCGGCCTTGCTAAGCTTATAGAAGCACCGGAAAACATTAAGATCCGCGCCTTTCTCCAAAGCACGGCAAGAAAGCTCAAAGTGACTTACTCGGCTGAGACCGAAAGGGTTCACTTGAGAGATGTGCACGCCGTGAAACCTCAGCACCTTCATCAAAAATTTGGTAAAGGGGATGCGGTAGTTGGCAAAGTCACACACTCGGGTGTAAAGACCAAATTTGCCAACAGGAAAAGGATGTATCACTTGCCTCGGCCCCGGTAAGACCGGGTTTAACTCGCGAGGGATCGAGTAAGTGTCGATAAACCGGGCAAGTTTATCCGCGGATAGAATTGAGAAACTCACATTCATATCATCCTTCACCATCTTCGAGACTCGACAAAACAATAAAACGGGAAAAATGAAGAAGGATGAAGACAACGCACCTTAGGGAAACTGGAATGGATGATACGAGCTCCGAGAGAGTAAACAAGGATAAGGAGACAAGAAGAGAACAGTAAAAAGTAAAAAGAAAAAGTGAAGAGTGGCTTTATATAGGGGAGGAAGGAGACGGTTGGATGGACAGCTGTACAAAACAAGCGGTCCAGATTGTCCCGAAATTCGAACCGTCGTCACATCAACCGTTCGAATTAACGGTCCAGATGAAACGATAAGATGAGCGGCCCAGATCACTCCGAGAAATGAACCGCCGTCACGTCAGCCCTTCGAATCCCATGGCCACGACTGCACCCACGTGTCATCAGAAAACGACAAAGGTCCCCAAACAGCTGTCATCAACACGTGTCAACGATCCTCATTAACCTCCCACAGACACCGTAGCATGATCAACAGGCCGAAAGATTGTCTAAGTCCAGCAAGTTACAAAGTAACTTGAGGACTTGGGAAGACATGAAGAGGTATAAGTAATTATACCGCGGCTTGATCACCTGAGTCTCGGTCATAACTAAGTCCAGCAAGTTACAGAGTAACTTGAGGACTTGGGAAGACATGAAGAGGTATAAGTAATTATACCGCGGCTTGATCACCTGAGTCTCGGTCATAACTAAGTCCAGCAAGTTACAGAGTAACTTGAGGACTTGGGAAGACATGAAGAGGTATAAGTAATTGTACCGCGGCTTGATCACCTGAGTCTCGGTCGTAACTAAGTCCAGCAAGTTACAAAGTAACTTGAGGACTTGGGAAGACATGAAGAGGTATAAGCAATTATACCGCGGCTCACTCAGGTACGAGCTCAGGACACCATGATATGACCAAGTGGACTGACCGAAGGAAAGTACAAATCTCTCCCGGAAGTCAAAAGACTCCGGATGATAGTACGAAAGGGGGTCCGAAGTATAGTACAACTTGGCTGACTAGTATAAATACCCCCTCTAAAGTACAATGGACACACGAACTCTCACACTCTGAACTCACTTTCTCTCTCTACTTTCTCTCACTAGAAAAATACTTATCCTCACGCCGGAGGGTGGTTACAGAGAGGCCCTCCCTCCTCCTCTGTAACGAGCCTAACGGTCTTTTACCTTGTGCAGGTTTAAGCTTAGGTTCGGAGCATTCAGATCCATCTCAAGTCGTGCCTGTTTTAACTGTAAGTTCAGGTTCGTCCACTTTTTGGATCTTCAGGTTTAATCTAGATTTTGACCTAAGAAGGGATTTTCTAAGAAAGGTGAGATATAAATATCATTAAACACAAAGAACTAGGTTTGAGAAATAAAACATGGTGTTTTAGTTTAAAGTGTGTTTTGTATGCTATATCAAGCCTACAACAACAAAATGGTGTCTTACCAGGATTGATTATCTAAGATTGGTGTCAAAAGGTTAAATGTACATAATATGAAGTGTTTAATTTGTTGAAACGACAAGTAACTATACAAGCTTGGGTTTCTGTAACGGGTTAAACGGGTTGGATAAGAAATTGGCAGCTCAGATTCTTTACTACATGTTAGTTTGAGGTAAAATAAATCCCATCATCTTAAAAGGCCAAATTTGAGTATGTTTGGATGATAAAATCATGAGTTTTATTATTTGATTAATGAATATTCAACTAAGCATAATATATACATACTCATCATGTTTGAACTTTAGGAGGTCAACAAGGTGTCCTCAAGAAATACAATTTAGAAACATGGGAAATCAATGTGAGTTCATACTATCCCTTTCTGTTACAATTTAGAAACATGGGAAATCAATGTGAGTTCTCCTAAACGGTGACATGTACGCGTCGCGAATGGCCGTCTATGGTTGTCTTGGGTGGCGTGTGAGACCAATAGCTTGGAACACCCCTCCTCCACCGCCACCATTGACTGTTATGCCCTACCTACTACACCGCCATCACCACCGGGTCGGAAGCCTTACCTCATCTTCATGAACAGGTATGTACCTTGCTTTTCTTTCAAATTTATGTTGATGATGGTAGTTCTTGGTCTTTGTTTATGGTGATGGGTCATTTAATATATATGGTTTATGCTGTTGTAGGTTGGTGTTGAGCTAGATCAGAGGTTTATGTTGGCTTCGGGATGAGGATGGTGGTGGTATGTGGAGTTGGTAGGATGGTGGTGATATTTGGAGGTGGTACGTGGTGGAGATAGATAAGGAGGTGGTTTGTTAGTGGTGGCTGGGTGATCGTTGCCTTCGCCATCCATATTTGTTTAGCGATGTTGGGTATTTAAACAGTGGCGTACAACAAAACAAGATTCAATTGTGATGGTGTTCATGAGGTTGCGTTTGAGGATGTGATGGTAGTGTAAGATGGTGAGGCTATGATGAGTTATTACTTTGAATGTAAGGTTGATGCAAATGTCGCCTTGGCGTGGCAGGGTCAAGGGTGGCAGCTTATTACTTGCAGCCTTCCCTGCAGCTATAGGGGTGTTGTTTTTTTCTATACTCTAAGCCTGGTTTGCTGATGGGTGACCGTCACCTTTGCCATCCACATTTAGTTGGTGGTCGATGGTTGGGATTTTACTGATTTACCAATATGTGTCCTATTTGTTTGTGAACCTATTTCTACAAGAATCTGTAGTTGGTGTTCGTAAAAAGGTGGAACGGGCTATGATGATCTTTTTTAGGTTGTCGTGGCGTGGCATAATTGCGGATGGCGAGTGCTATTTTTGGCACTTGCAACCCATGTTGCAGTCATGGTTGTCCAGCAACATAATCTGAGCCTAATCTTTCTTCATTTTGGTGTAATATGATTTCATGTTTACATTTTGGATTCTAGGATTTAAAGTTTGTGATTTAAAATTAGGTACCAAACAGATTGCAGGTAAGCTTTGGCAAATGGTATGTTTTTTTATTTTTTTACTTTTCCCATCTGTTGGGCATATTTTTTTTTATTCTGTGATTTTTTTTGTAACTTTTTTTTATTAGTATTTGAATTGTAGTATTCTTTATTATATCGGATATCTGCCAACTATTGTGTCTGTTCGCCAAGGGGAGACACACCCCTTCACCACCTATTTATACTCGTGTATTAACAATCATTTGTAATAGACAGCCAACTTTAGTGTGCTTGAAATCCTCTCTATATTCCTTGCAAAATAGGATTGTATCAAGAAATTATAAAACTACACACCGTAATTACAATTGACTACCCTTTGACTTTATAATATAAATATGACTTAAGTCTAAATAAAGAGAGATACATTTGTGCAACTCCGCAACTTAAATATTAGTAAAGGTTAATACTAATAATAGGTTCATAGTATGTGGTAGTATGATGTTGAGACATGTATTGTTGCTTTACTTAAGGTTATGCGTTTTTGTCTCTGATCTCATTTGTTAACGCATCATTACATGATTTTGATTAAAGTGTTTTTATGCTTACGCCTAAATTTTTTTCTGTGCAAACAGATTCATTGTGTGAAATTGATCGCCTCTGCTTCTCGCCTTGCTATTTTACTGTATGTTTTTTTATTTATTTCTGTTACTTAATTTAGTTTTCATGATTTCTTTTGGCGATTAAGTTTGTATTCTCTTGGTTTGTGACCAAGAGTTCAGGTTTTTAGTTCATGGATCTTATTAGATTTTGTCGATTTGAGATTATATAATGTAATTTATGTATGAAGTGATCGATCTTTTCAATGCCATTTGAGCTGATTTACTGATGGTATTAACATAACAGTGCAGTTTAGGCATTTTTTTTAAATTGGTGTCTTATTGAGAAGATTAGGTTTTACACAACTGACCACAAAGGATCAAGCGTACCGTAACTTCTGTTTTGTTTGTTAGTTGTTAGAAGCGTGCTTGTGTTCGTATATCTCTTGAATTTTACTTCAGTCATCTTATACAGGTTGTTATTTTGTTGTTTGGCTTTGTTCTTTAAAGTTCCTTGTGTAGGTTTGACTTATCAAACACATGAATCTGTCCTTTAATCACATAATCTTGCTAACATTATTTAAAGCCTGCATCGACCCGTTAGATATAGAACACAGCCATAACTGGGTCATTCATAACAGAACCGCCCACTGATTTCAGCCACGGAAAACCGCAATTCAGTAGCACAGTTGCCGCAGCTGCAAAACGACCTGTGCCTAAACCTTATAACACCAGCTCTACAAAAAGAAGCGTATTCCAACCAAAAGGTACGCCAACTAGCACATAACCTTGCACTTATTCAATTTCAATGAGTGAATTTTCAAGTTCAACCAACCCATTTTCAAAATATCAAGTAGATGAATAAGAATCTTGAGAAAATCTTTCATTTGTCTATCATTATAGACAATCCCATCTATATTATCTATGGAATTCGAACCTGAACTCTATTTACAAAACTTTTTTGCAAAGCCATTTAGTTTTAAAAACTTCTGAAATGCCTATTGAACAATATAGCACTCAAGTGCACTTCTTCAATTGTATGCTAAACCACTTCCAGTTTACCATCAGTTAACAAACATCGCATAGAAAGCGCGTGAGCCACACGCGCAACGCGCGAGGCAGAAACACGCTAGTTAACACTAAAATACAAATGTGTATAAACAGTGCATTTTGATATAAAAAACAATGCTAATTTCTATTTTAAAATTACAAATTTTGGCATTTAATCACCATGTAGTTTAAGTTATGAATGACACAATCCTTTTTACATATATAAAATGGGTCATGTATGTATTCAATGGTTGATTGCATTATATGCAAAACAAAACTTACATGTTACTAAACAGAATGAGCAAAAGACATCAAGTTGTGTAGCTTCCTTTGGATTACAAAGTAGATCGCCTTGTAAAGTTTTAGTTTGGTTGGAGCGCGTCAAATGCCCGTTGTAATGTTTTGATTGTTTTGTTTGTTCCTGACGCCTTGCTAGTTTCTTTGATGAAAGTTGTCGTTTAAAAAAAACACAACTGACACAATGTGAGTTGAAAAATGTATAAGGAATAACAAAAGTTGATTTTAGAAAGTGTTTTGAAGTCATTTTAAGAAGCTAATATTATTTGCTTCTACTTATACTTAGGCCCTTTTTTTATGATTCAGAGTTCTCTCCATACTGACCGATTCAACACTGATATCATGTCTGAATGATTTAGAGTTCTTCCCATGCTGACCGATTCAGCGCTAAATCATGTTGATCAGTTTTGACTATATGTAATGGAAAACATAATAATAATGATACCTGACAGATTGGTGAGACCTGAGATTGATGTTGTAAGCGTATTGGAAGACGACATCCTTGTCAGTATGGTCGAGTTCCCTTTAGGGTATGCAGTTCTGATGGTTTATGTGTTCTTTAGTTATGAACACATTGAGAGAGATGAGAGTGAAAGGGGACGGCCAATAGTCATTATGGTGTTATGATTGTGTCAACCATAATCTCATAATATCTCTTCATATTTATACATACCCAAGAGACACCCTAATAAGGGTCATCTAATGATAGTCCACCCATCAAAGCAATATCTGTTATTGGGCTTAGGATGATATTAATAATTGATCATCATAATATAAATAAATGATAATAATGGCTATCGATAAATATACAAACGTTACGTATATTTATTCCAACAAATCAGAGTTAAAGTCCTCATTCACAGGTGATGAAGTAGCGAACCAAACATAGCAGCCTCTGACCGATTCAGAGCTGATTTAGTTCAGTGGCTATTCCGTAGCAAACCAAACATAGCCTTAATCACTGTTTTACTGCTCAAGAGTCAAGAGTATCACTTTGCCTTTGATTGAAAATCTGACCGAACTAATAGAGGTATGAGATCTACTGATCTTTATGCCGACTAAATTTTCAATTAATGTTAATATTAATTATTTGCTTCTACTAATACTTGTTTACTTTCTACTACTACCTTCGGCCATAATTCAACATGATACATTTGTATTGTGGGCATTTGATAAATATATTTCTTTTACCTTTATCAATCCAAAGATCTTGCAAGATTTATAAACATCTTCACAAATTCATAGCTTTAAGAAGAAAAAAACAAAAAAAACAAAGGTAGTCTTCAAATTTAGTTTGATCTCTTTAGTTAAGACTTAAGAATATTATAGCAACCGAAAATACACACATATATGAAGTGGACCAAATGTTGACTGCAGTAGTTGGTAGGCCCCAATCCATGTGGTAATGGGCTAATGGCGCACCCAACAGCCACAGTACAACCTCTCTCCCGCTACTTCTTTTTAACCAGGGCCGTCTCCGAAAATGTCAAAAAAAATTTGGGCCTTGGGCGAAAAAGAATTTGGGCCCAAAATTTTGTAAAGATGAATGAATTATAAAAAAAATTGAATATAGTGCTAGAGCCAAGGATTGAACTTGAGACCTCTACATTAAATTAACATGGTTTTTCCAACTCCACTAACAAGACTTTTATGTATAAAACACAAATATATATCCTAAATATAGAATTTAATATATATACGCATATTTTAAAAAAACGGTCGGGCCCGGAGCCGGTGACCACCCGGCTCACCCTCATAGCCGGCTCTGTTTTTAACTTTGCTTATCATCCGTACGTTTCGACCACCAACGACATTGTATTTTTGCCATTTTCCTAACTAAACTTACCTTATTGATATTCTTGCTACAGTTGTTATATAAGTTAATTACATTATCAAAGTATTGATTAACAAACAGAAAATACCTTTTAGAAGGAAAAAGGATTTGTAGGCTATTAACCACATATAATCACGATATAATTTATTACATATTAAAATCTTAACCGAGTATATATATTGAAAGGTGGGAGTTGCAACATTTTGCCGTTTGTGGGGATAGAAAGCCTTTTTTTGATGACGAAAGTGTTGATATTTTGGAGGACATTTCTTATCAATACTCATTTGTGACCCCATTTGTAAAGTGAAGTCAGTTGTCACCAATTAAATGGATTCAGATATTCAAAGTATCAATTACTGGGTAACTTTCACAAGTAAACTAGGCGTATTCGAGGATTTACGTGTTCTGTTTGAGTCGTTAAAAAAATATGTCCCTTAGGTTTCAACAAAAACCCCCAATTCTAAATATATAAAAATTACCTACTTAAATAATTACACTCAGGATTACTCACGATCTCTTGGTCTAGTGGTATGGTGTCCCCCCTTACAAGGTTGTGGGTTCAAATCCTTGCAAATGCAAGGTGGAATAAAAGTGTAATAAAAATTTACCGTTCAAAAAAAAATGTAATTACACTCAATTTTAGTGCACAACAAAACACCTAATTGCAATAATAGTTCATCAATCCACCGACAAACATAATAAATGCACAAAACCCAAGTACCTAGCAAAGTAATCACCCTCAATTGAAAGTTAAAAAAAAAACCATAAAAATAATTTTTATAATTAGAATCTTAAAGATTAAACTTAAAATTACAATCTAGATGGGTGGGATATGGACATGTGGTAGCCATAAAGGATGATAAACATTCAACTCATAATTGTAAATTGAAATTTGGAATCTCGATATTATTCTGCAGGTGTCACCAAATAGAAAGAATAGACGAAAAGCGTTGTTTTTTTTTTTTTTTTTTAATTTTAGTAAGTTAAATAGGTATTGGGCCTATAAATGTTATGGTCTTTGGGTTAATAATTTATAAGTTTAAATTGATTATTGGGCCCAACTTTTAAATGTTAAATGAGCTTTCTATTTTAAAAAAAATACACACACATATATAGGAATTTTATTAGTAAAAAAATTGTGCCCCGATAAAAATAGGCCCAAGCCGGATGGCCTTCCCGACTTGACTATAGCCGGCCATGACTGTAAACACGCCCTCACTCACACACACTTACACGCATGGAGAGGGATGGATTCAATACAAAAGTAACTTAAAATAGATAATTCAAGAACCGTATAATGTCACCTATATAGTGCGGTACGTAAACCGTAATATAAGATTTTTTACTACTAAAAGATGTTGAGTTAAAATTGGTTAGATCAACATCTTCTATACACGAATATGTTTAACAGATGTATAAATACAAAAGTAGGTATTGGATTTAAAATTGTCAGTATCCCAAAAAATTGCAAATGCTTGAAAATGAAAAATGGTTAACAGTGTTTAAAACTATTATAACTATAGGAAAAAACAAAATGGAAAATGGGGCAGGAAAATCACTTCACTTGATTTGATGGAAAATTAGGTCAAGGAATTAAAGTAGGCAAAAAAAGATAAAAAGAAAATGCACCTTCAATTATATCTTTCGAATCATATATCCAACTTTTTTTTTGTCGTTTGGTTTTTTAAATATTGTATTATATTAGATGCCCTTTAATTTGTAAGTGTGAAGTCCTGCCTTTCCAGCCAGCCGGTAGGATGAACATCCTGGTAATGTTTGGGCTCGGATTTTACCCGAGTTTGAGTCTGAGGGGGGGCGAGGGTTTACACATTCCACGGGGTTCCCATGCATCTGGTGTGTGTTGGCAAATCCTGTAAGTCCCGTGGGGACAAGGGAATTGTGTCAATACCGAATCTACTCGGACATGGATTTGTTGACCATTAAAAAAAAAAAAAAATTGTAAGTGTGAATGTGTGATAGAAACCAAGTATATTTAGAAAAATAGGGGTGAACCTGCTTATAGATTATTGCGTTTTGGTAGCTTAACAAAATAATTATCTACGTTTTCAAAACGCAATCCAAACACTAAAAATCAGATTCAAAACGCAATCCCAAACACCCTCTAGTGTAAAGGATATTAGGCCATGTTTGGCTCTCCTTCTTCTACCTCCTTATTGACTTAATCAAAAAGTTACAAATTCTAACTTATAACTTATCTCCTTTTCAACCCACAAAAACCTCCGCCTTTTCAACCCATTACCCAAACAATATTTTCTCCTTATTAACTTTTTGATTAAGTCAATAAGTTATAAGGAGAGCCAAACATGCACTTAGTATTTATAAAAAGTTGGTGTTCTATTTTTCAATATGACTGTGCTGCTAAAGCTTTTGATTGTGCTAAGGCGGCAGGGTGTCGGGGACATCCCCAGTTCATCTAGGCACGACCTGGACTGTCAACACCGCCCCCTAGGGGGTCGGCTCATCCTCACCGTCAAATATTTGATGATTTTCGGCGAGCCTCTTCTTTTTCATTTTGTGCATTTGTATGTGTGTGTATATAGCACATCCCTATCTTGATGAGTCTACCCCACAGTGATGTGGCAGATGAGGTGGAGGATCATCCTCAAAAGATGAGGCTCCTTCACACCCACCAGCCTAATTGAAATTTCATTCGTGATATAAGTGGTGTCAATGGACAATTATCGCCTTTGAACTCCTTCAACTAAAGAACTAAAACGGAGAGTTTTCAATATTTGATGACGTTGGAAGCTCTTCAAGTTTTCATATCACAACAAAAGTATTTACACCGGTCATTTTCTCGCTAGCGAAGGGTCTAATCCATCCTTGCTTTAATATGTCGATGATGCTTCGATTTTTGGTTCATAGGTTATCACCAAACTTATAAGTATTTGCATGCTCCCATGAGGCTTAAGAGATGAAAAGTGAACTTATACAACTATTGGAAATAATGGTATGAAACCTTTTGCTAGGAGGAAGTGCGGAAACTCTTATTATATGTAAGCCATGACAAATTACCTTTCATATAATTGGGTCATGTCATTGAAATAAACATGTTCCAAATAACTAAAACAAAAGATATATAACATAAATGGGTTGTTGAGATGAGAAACAAGAAGTCATTTCTTGTTTTGGTTTCAATAATAGTGCATACGTATCAAATTAAAACTAGGTACATATTGTGTTGTATTATACCACTCGTGTTTTCCCTAACTATGTTAATCCCAATTGTGGATTTAAGACAATTAGGATCTTTTCAATGATGCCTTATTGCATTTGAACTCATCACACAATGTAACACAGAAGATTAGGCAATTAAAATCGTCGCAAATCAACATTCAATTCTTTACATGTCTAGTTTGATTTAAAAGGTTGAATTAATTAAGAAAATGAGCTAAAACGATCAACCCGTAATCCCATTTGTGATCTCGGGATATTTATCCACACGTGGTGATTGTGACTAGCTATAGCTTGAATAAGGTGTTTCGTTTCATTTACTAAAATCTTGTGTCGTCTTTGCTATAATCCTGCCTTTTAAGCTTGTTTTCACCTAATTAATCATTAATTAATAATGCAAGTATATATTAAAAAAAAAGACATCATAGCAATGTATTCAATGATAATAAAGATATAATATTAGACCGTACTAGTAAGAAAGAATATCCATATAAAAGATGCCGATCATGGGTGTTGCTTGAAATTGAAAACATGGGGCTCATGGGCAAATGGAAATGGCAGTTTTATAACAAAAATCTAGCGTTATATATGGCGCAAACTTAGCACCCCAACATGTATATATATAGTGAAAATGGTGGCTTTATACTGTACGAACAACCAAGTCATAAGTGGCGCAAAGTTATCACCACTTTAGACTGTGTACTTAATCTTGTCTGCTCCTAGTGCATTTTGGTTTCTAGAAACGAAGCTATTTTTTTTTTTTTTTTTTATAATTTAATTTCGAAACAGACATTACATTATATTCTGGCAAACGAACAAGTAGTAATAATTTTCGTGTGCGTGTATACATTGACGAATTTTAATCTTAGTTTTCGGTAAAATCTGAAGGAGTCGGGCTCAATATATGCGTATAAGATTTTTATGTAAAATTTACACTAAGAGTCGAAAAATTGTGGGGTTGGGGCCCGACATGGACCAAACAAAGATCTGCCCGTCCGCGTATATATATTACTCCCTCCGTTCCATTAGAAGCGTCCATATTCCCTTTTTTATTTGTCCCATTTCATGTGTTCACTTTAAAAAATTATTAGCCAATTTCCAAATTTACCCTTAAAAACACAACTAAAATAAACAAAGAATATGATGGACCCACATATGACAAGAGTATTATTGTCATATGGCAAGCAAAAAAAACAATCATTTAATATGTCTAAAACTTTGTGTTTTTCAAACCAAGACATTTCTAGTGGGACGGAGGTTGTATGTGTCAGTGTGAGTTTATATATTTAAAATTGATATATAAAGTTGATAAAATTGTTAATCTAAATAAAATTTGATGAATTTAAACAACTTGTACTCATTTAACACATTCATATATTTGTTTATCTTAATTTAATTTCTGTATTCATGCAGTTTAACTTTAACTTATGTAGTTAGTAGTAACTAGTTTAATTAATCAATACGTTATATTTTACACAACTTATATATCACACAATCAAAAATATTTACTTAATAAGGCCTTTAAAATATACTAAAATATTAAAATATTCATAATATTTATTATATTTAGTTAATTAAATTTCAAGTATAAATCGTCTCATTACAAATATTTTTCACACACACTTTTACAGATCCCGACCTCGTAATTAAAAAACTAATGACCGTAAATAAAAAATTGTTAAAATTTGGATAATCAACTATCCTTTTCTAATGTCTCCTCTAAATATAGCAATCGTTTAAGACAAATAAACAAATGATATTTGATAAAACATGTTACTGAATATTATTATTACTGAAACCAGGGCCGTCTCCGAAAATGTCAAAAAAAATTTGGGCCTTGGGCGAAAAAGAATTTGGGCCCAAAATTTTGTAAAGATGAATGAATTATAAAAAAAATTGAATATAGTGCTAGAGCCAAGGATTGAACTTGAGATCTCTACATTAAATTAACATGGTTTTTCCAACTCCACTAACAAGACTTTTATGTATAAAACACAAATATATATCCTAAATATAGAATTTAATATATATACGCATATTTTAAAAAAACGTTCGGGCCCATTTAAGGGTCGGGCCCGGAGCCGGTGACCACCCGGCTCACCCTCATAGCCGGCTCTGACTGAAACGTACAACACATTCGAACGAAAAGATCTGGTAAAGCGCCTTCTAAAACTAATGGTCCCAACAACTTATTATCCTTTTGACAGTTCGGTCAATTGCTTTTGTTGTGTAGCAGAATCCAAGCAAAGTCAAAATTTTACTCTCATTGTTAAGTCAAAAACAAATGACTAAAAAAAAAAAAAAAGAAGAAGAAGAAGAAGAAGAAGGATAACAAACTCGATTTTAAAGTAAAATCTGACACGATATATGTACATACAAAAATCAAGCAATTAACAACAAATTAAGGCATCTCGATGGCTATGTGTGGCGGCTTTGACGGCGTCTGGATCTCCGTTACGGTGATCGTTTCTTGTCTAGGTGGCTCACACGGACACGGCATTGCTATAAACCTTGCGAACCGATCTCCTGCCATTATCACCGGTACGCTTCGATCCTCTTCTCGTTTATTTTCCTGCATCAAGTTAAGCATACTCGTAAGAACATGGACAACAAGATAATAATTACATATAATGTAGTTATAACAATAACATCTATTTTAAAAGATATAGTTTTGCTATTTAAAAGAATTAACTGCGCAACTTATTACCAACGGTAAAAATATTGCAGTTAATGTAAGATCTAACGTTTAACCGAATCGAATTAGTGAATTACCGAGTAAACAGGTTTAGGTTTAGCAAGTTCGTCTTGATGTTCGTCAGAATATACGCCACGTAGGTGACGAAGCTTGTCCCAATGGTAACAGCACGAGAAGATGCCACTGATGCTGAAAACAACGATCAGAAGCAACGCGGTACCGAGAGGGAAGCCTATAGTCGGATGAGACGAGTTATGATGATGATGTTGTTGCGTGGGTGCGTAATACGGTTGCGCCTCCTCTAGTAGTCTCACAACTTCCATAATATGATAATAGATAGGAAGTAAATAAAGAAGGGTTAATATTATTATAATATATTTCGTTGCAGCACACACAATTGGAGTAAATGGGAACAATGATGGTGTGGAGTCTATTGTATGAGTTATGGTTAAAGGGATGGGGGTGGGGTGGGTATATATAACAGAACGTGAGAGAGTTGGTTTTACGTTTACATGGAAATGGTACAGCTGTTTCCCTTTTTGTCCCTGGCTTCGGTACGGAGGGAGGGGCGTTTATTTGGTACTTGGGTTGGGGGTAGGCCTTTGTTTTGTTTTTATATAATTTTTGTATTTATTTTTATGTTTAAAATAAGTTTTTGTAATTAATATGATTATATGTTGGTGAATTATATAATTATTATAAGTACTGTATAATTTAATGTTGCAGATTTTTCGTTTGGACAATAAATATGTTAATATCAACTTTACAACTAAAAGTACATTTTAGGATAATAAATTTTAATTTTTGTTGTGTATTGGACATTTGGACTAAATGTGATTCTTATTCTTTCAACTTGGTTAATATGAATGATATAGATCATGACAAATTGGTTTTAATATAAGAATAAGAATAAAATCAATATTTCTATATGGCAATACTGCGTTTAACGTCCAACGTCCAAAACCATCAATTTAAAACCGGTCTGAACCATGAGAAACATGATCCTAAATAATATAAGAGTCGTTTCAATTATGGTGTATTATTATTATGTATGGATTAAAACACAAATAATCAATTATGAAATTAGTTAATTACTTAAATTTATGATATTTATGTCAGTTAAAAAAGTAACTTACTATTTGAGTCGCTGTATTATGGTGATTTTAACTAGTTGAATTTTAAAAAAAAAATGTTTAACTATCTGAGCACCTGATTTTTCAATCTGTAACCATCTGAGTCCAATTTACTAACTTTGTTAGATTTTCTCTGTTAGTTTTCATGAAATGATTAAAATACCCTTATTTATATTTTATTGTTATTATTATTATATTACACATATGCACACACAGAAGAACAACACTCAAACATTTTCTTTTTGTCTCTCCGTCACCCCAAACGACCACCACTGCACCACTCGCCCACCCCACCGGAACCTCCACCATAAACAACTAACCCACCGGAACATCCACCACCAAAAACGACCCTAACCCATCGGAACCTCCATTAGAAGAAACACCCAATCCACCGGAACCTCCACCATAAACAACAACTAACCCACCGGAACCTCCACCACCAAAAACGACCCTAACCCATCGGAACCTCCACTACAAGAAACCCCCAACCACCAGGACCTGTTCAATCTGCAACCAACAAGAAACACCCATATTAACTAGTTGAATAATCTAAGGGTCGATTTGGACCTGTTCGAGACCCTAGTTGACTACTGCTCTTTTCGTTTGTAGCTACCGAAACCCTAAGGAAAACTTGTCGCCAGCATCGAACATCTTTAATGGTTTAGATATGCAAATCAAACTTAGATCTGCAAGTCCTCATCATTGGTATTGGGGAATGATGGTGGGGGCTGCTGGGTTGTGTGGTTGTGGTGCGGTGGGTTCGATCGTGGTCCGCGAAAAGTGTCACACCCTCAAATTTCCACCTGCGGAGTTCTACCGCGAGGCGTGTGACACACCAGGATCCAAGTCAACGGTCACAATAAACGACGTCTAAATGTAAAAACATACGTAAACAAGAACCATGCATAAGTTTAAAACCAACATTCAAACAGTGCGGAAGCATTTAAAGTTTTACAAAAGTCATGCAGAAATAAAATATAAGTTCAACAGTTCATAATCCCAGACATGCAGATGAGACCCTAGACGCGAGACGACTCCAGTGCGACCTCGTGCGCCTATCAGACAGCTGCTACCTTAGCGACCTGAGAAAACATGCTAAAAGAGTCAACATATAATGCTGGTGAGTTCACAGGTTTTAATTAAACGTTTAAAGTGTTCCTTCGAAAACCGTTACCATCACAGTTACTACTATGCTTATGAGAACGCTAGCTAGGCGCAGAATGAGATACTCATACGGGTGAAACCATTGCTGACTGAGCCGTGTGTTACCCTTAGTTTCCTATGGGCTACCGTCATCGCCGGTAGACCTTGTTTTGTTAGAGACAATATGCACCCGCCCGGTCCAACCGTCGAGTGGGGTTTGTCAGTTCCCAATAGCGCTATCCATATTTCCCCGCCATATACCCATGTTAGTGGTTTCTAAGGGATTTTCGATGAACCGTATAGTACGATAAGTGAGCCATAGTATAACGTGATAAAGAGTCATGAGCCATAAGAGTTTAACAAGTCATAAGTCATAAAAGAGTTTTAAGCATGTTTCTCCCCCGAAAACATAAACAGTAAAATGTGGGGCCGTGAACTCACCTTAGGTTGCGTATTCCGTTTAAGAGTAAACCGTATGCGTGATATGAGTAAACCGTCTGTAAGATATGATAGCCCCAACTATTGGCGACCTATCATAAGATATGTGTCAAGTTAGACTAATAACCCATCGGGTTCATTAGTCCCTAAGTCCAGTCCATGACCATTATGTGCCCGAAAAGCGTGTTTGACCGACAACAAGACTACGTAAGACAAGACTCGACATCCCATTGGTGACCCGACATTCCACGTGTTAGATAAATACAAGACATCATGCCACATATGCAATTAAACACTTAATACGCGCAACAGTTCACCTAGTCTAGCATAATATCCGATTAACGCATAAACAGGTTCGAACACGTGTCACTAAGTCATTGGGTGTATCCCGGGGTTCCTATCATGTTCCTAGGCGTCAAATCATGTTCCGGGATGTTAAAATATACATACAGCAGCATTATACGCGATTAGGAATCAAACTAGCATTTAGGATTGTAATTGCTTAAGTATAGGCATTTAGGATTGTAAATGCTAGTTGTATAGGCATTTAGGATTGTAATTGCTAGTTGTATAGGTATTTAGGATTGTAATTGCTAGTTGTATAGGCATTTAGGATTGTAATTGCTAGTAGTTGAGGGGAATAGGCCTCTACTCGCCTATATATAGGCGAATAGGGCTTGTACTCGCCTGAACATCAGGCATTTAGGAGCCTACTCGCCTAAAGCCTCATGCGAGTAGGTTCCTACTCGCCTATACTGTTCTGTAGTGCAATTTCGCGCGCCGAACACTCCAAATCAGATCCGAAACATGTAGGAACATCCAATAATCATCCTAACACATTAACAAACATATTTCAAGCAAAACCCCTAAGTTTTCATCGTTCTAACAGTTCCGAATGCGAGCGTTTTCCCAAAATAGCAACTTAGCATGTAAACATCACATCAACATGCAAGAACTTGCCCTAAATAGCAATTATTCAGATTAAATCACATAACCACGTTATCCGATAGCATCCTACTGTTCTAGCATCATCCTAGAGCAAACCCTAACATCATACAATCAACAACACACCTCATATCATCCTTAATCATCCAAAATCCTTCAAATGGGTCAAAACATCAAGTATCAACAATACACCACCAAAACCATTCAAACTCCTAGGACATCATCACACTAACTTGTAATAGCCATAAACATCATAATAACACAAAACAACCATGATTCAATCCTAAAAATTCTATCTTTAATCACATATAACACATATAACACATGTAAAGGTGTGGGTTTGTTTAAAAACGGTTTTAAATGGATTTTCAAAGACAAAAACATTTATAAGTCAGGTCTGGACTTTTAGGGAGTAAAACATAATCATTTAAAGGTTTGGGTTTGAAGAACACACCTTGTATTCAAGAGGAAATGATGGAATAAGCTTGGAAATGGTTGTTTTGATGTAAAAATAGGTTCCAGAGGGTGTTTGTGGGTTGAGATAGGTTATGGGACGGCTAGGGTTGTATAAATGATGTTTTAGAGGTCAAGGGTGGTATTTATAGGCGTTTTTGATCGTTCAATGCATTTCAGGCGAGTACGCAGCAGTATAGGCGAGTAGGGCTGCTACTCGCCTGAACCATCAGGCGAATAGCCCCTAATCGCCCTTAACCACTCCCTACTCGCCCTTACATGTGGCGATTAGGCTATCCCACACAAGCCTAATCGCCTATAGTCCAAACGTTTGTGTTTTTGGCGCGTTAAACCCTATTTTAACATATGTAATCACGTTTTCACATACCGACAAGCCACATAATGATTACTAACATATAATGCACGATAACTAATACGTTCCCACCCGATCACCAATTCCCGGGACCCGAGACTTGCGTATGTTAAAACCCTAATGATGTGCGACTCGACTCGACCGACCTTGTTATGTGTAACGTATGCGCGACTCGCTAAGGTAGACTTACTAAGTTTTCAAAAGTTAGTTACCGGAAGTTGCCGGGTGTCACATCATCCCCCTGTTGAAAGAATTTTCGTCCCGAAAATTTCCCGAAGTCGAGGAGAGAAAACAAATAAGAAGAAAAATTTTCCGGGTCGTCACATCATCCCCCTGTTGAAAGGAATCTCGTCCCGAGATTCTTTCGGCTTCAACAGTGATGTGTGTCGATCTCTGTGCCCAAGTAACGTTTCCCCAAAATACAACAAGTGAAGGTCATGAATCAAACGTGCCAGTAACAACCGGGAAACCACTTTCCCAAATGCGAGTATGAGACAAGAGACCCCCGATGAAAGCCTACTGGAGACTACTATGATCGGTATAACTAACCCACCGGTACCGTCCAAGTAACGTCCCCAAAGGACCCTCATCGACCCAAAGAATGAGAAACAGAGACCAAACCACAAAGAAAACACCCGAAACACGAACGCGCAACAATGCGGATAAAGTAAAACCAAAGCGTAACAAGAGATAAGAGAGAATACGTACGGGTAACAGTGTCTGGGTCCACCTGGTTCTCCCTAGCACCGATCACATAAGCATGAGCACGAGTAAGCCGGCCACCGCCTTCCTTGTCCCCATCCTTCCCTGCAGTCCCTGTGCCCCCTTGATTCAACTTGGGACAGCTTCGCTTGAAGTGCCCCGCTTCCCCACAATGAAAGCAACCCTGGTTCCCCTGTGGAGCAGGGGTAGTAATAGCAGTAGTCTGAGTCGTCCTGGAAAGGTTGACCCTGCAATCCTTGGCATGATGCCCCGGTTTCTGACAACGCTCACAGCGAAAACTCTCACAAGTACCATAGTGATGAAACCCACAACGTCCACACTTAGGGCTTTTCCCAGCATAGCCCCCTTGTTTCTGGTCCGATGCTGACCCAGAAGCTTCAGTCTTCTTCGCTGCCGGTTGTCGCTGAGTCCCCGATGAACCCTTATCCACGCTTTCCCACTTCCTCTTGTTCTCAGCCGGCGCCTTCACAGAAGAGCCCCTAGGAGGCAAGACACCCTCAGAAATCTTCAAGTTGGTCATCTTAGTAGCTGACCGCACAGCCTCTGACATAGTAGTAGGATCCCTAGCAGACACCAATCCCGCAATCTCTGGCACCAAACCCGCAAGATACTGCTCTATCATCCTATACTCTGGTGTAGACAAACCTGGACACATCACTGCTAGCTCGTTGTGCCTGATCGTGTACTCCTCGACCTCAGAACCAATCATCTTAAGATTCCCATATTCCTGTTCCAACCTCTTAATCTCCTCACGCGGGCAATACTCATCCTTCAACCTACGCACAAAATCCGCCCAAGGCATGGCGTTGGCCTCCCCAAGACCAAGTGTCTGTGTGACGCAGTTCCACCACGTCAAGGCGGCTCCTACAAAAGTCCCCGAAGCAAACTTCACCCAATCCACTACTGGAGTCTCACATAAAGCAAACACCGACTCAGTCTTCTCCAACCACCGAAGCAACTCCACAGCTCCCTCCGTACCCCGGAAGCTGAGAGGCTGACAATCCTTAAACCGCTTATAGGCAACACCTGCCTGAACCGGAGGAGCAGTAGCACCCATAAAAGTCTGCTGGGCCGCCTGAAAAGCAGCTAGTGCAACGCCCAACTGTTGCTGCATCATCTCATTGAGTTCCTCATGCGTCATAGTGATGTTACCACCACCTCTACCCCCACCACGGCGTCCACCTCCGCCACCACGGCGTCCACCTGCACGTCCACCAGCGCGACCGGACATGTTCTGCCAAAACATGAGACGAGACACTCAGTACCACTAACAAACCAAGCTACAAGTGACCAAACGAACTCAGAATGCGGTTCCAGCATGACCATTAGTCCGAACACAAAGTCCACCAAGATTTTCATGCATTTCGATTTATGATTTCGTGTGCACCCGAAATAACAAATCGCTCTACATGGTCCTCTAGGCGTGCTCCGAGCTAGAACTCCAAGTCACCCGATAACCACATCTCAGAATGATACAACTAACCCAAAAGATCAATAAAGAAGTCCCCTCGGCTGTAACCCAGAGAAGAAAATAAAGTGAAGCTAGAAATAACCAAGGATAAGGTAGGTAATGTGACACTGTGTGGTAAGGAGACCGACACCCCGACAAGGTTAGTATGTTTGCCCAAAAGACACGACTCAAATGTATGTGACCGTCTAGTGTGTGTGACTCGGCTATAGTCTAGACTCTACATGCAGTCCTAGTTCACTATAACCATTGGCTCTGATACCAATCTGTCACACCCTCAAATTTCCACCTGCGGAGTTCTACCGCGAGGCGTGTGACACACCAGGATCCAAGTCAACGGTCACAATAAACGACGTCTAAATGTAAAAACATACGTAAACAAGAACCATGCATAAGTTTAAAACCAACATTCAAACAGTGCGGAAGCATTTAAAGTTTTACAAAAGTCATGCAGAAATAAAATATAAGTTCAACAGTTCATAATCCCAGACATGCAGATGAGACCCTAGACGCGAGACGACTCCAGTGCGACCTCGTGCGCCTATCAGACAGCTGCTACCTTAGCGACCTGAGAAAACATGCTAAAAGAGTCAACATATAATGCTGGTGAGTTCACAGGTTTTAATTAAATGTTTAAAGTGTTCCTTCGAAAACCGTTACCATCACAGTTACTACTATGCTTATGAGAACGCTAGCTAGGCGCAGAATGAGATACTCATACGGGTGAAACCATTGCTGACTGAGCCGTGTGTTACCCTTAGTTTCCTATGGGCTACCGTCATCGCCGGTAGACCTTGTTTTGTTAGAGACAATATGCACCCGCCCGGTCCAACCGTCGAGTGGGGTTTGTCAGTTCCCAATAGCGCTATCCATATTTCCCCGCCATATACCCATGTTAGTGGTTTCTAAGGGATTTTCGATGAACCGTATAGTACGATAAGTGAGCCATAGTATAACGTGATAAAGAGTCATGAGCCATAAGAGTTTAACAAGTCATAAGTCATAAAAGAGTTTTAAGCATGTTTCTCCCCCGAAAACATAAACAGTAAAATGTGGGGCCGTGAACTCACCTTAGGTTGCGTATTCCGTTTAAGAGTAAACCGTATGCGTGATATGAGTAAACCGTCTGTAAGATATGATAGCCCCAACTATTGGCGACCTATCATAAGATATGTGTCAAGTTAGACTAATAACCCATCGGGTTCATTAGTCCCTAAGTCCAGTCCATGACCATTATGTGCCCGAAAAGCGTGTTTGACCGACAACAAGACTACGTAAGACAAGACTCGACATCCCATTGGTGACCCGACATTCCACGTGTTAGATAAATACAAGACATCATGCCACATATGCAATTAAACACTTAATACGCGCAACAGTTCACCTAGTCTAGCATAATATCCGATTAACGCATAAACAGGTTCGAACACGTGTCACTAAGTCATTGGGTGTATCCCGGGGTTCCTATCATGTTCCTAGGCGTCAAATCATGTTCCGGGATGTTAAAATATACATACAGCAGCATTATACGCGATTAGGAATCAAACTAGCATTTAGGATTGTAATTGCTTAAGTATAGGCATTTAGGATTGTAAATGCTAGTTGTATAGGCATTTAGGATTGTAATTGCTAGTTGTATAGGTATTTAGGATTGTAATTGCTAGTTGTATAGGCATTTAGGATTGTAATTGCTAGTAGTTGAGGGGAATAGGCCTCTACTCGCCTATATATAGGCGAATAGGGCTTGTACTCGCCTGAACATCAGGCATTTAGGAGCCTACTCGCCTAAAGCCTCATGCGAGTAGGTTCCTACTCGCCTATACTGTTCTGTAGTGCAATTTCGCGCGCCGAACACTCCAAATCAGATCCGAAACATGTAGGAACATCCAATAATCATCCTAACACATTAACAAACATATTTCAAGCAAAACCCCTAAGTTTTCATCGTTCTAACAGTTCCGAATGCGAGCGTTTTCCCAAAATAGCAACTTAGCATGTAAACATCACATCAACATGCAAGAACTTGCCCTAAATAGCAATTATTCAGATTAAATCACATAACCACGTTATCCGATAGCATCCTACTGTTCTAGCATCATCCTAGAGCAAACCCTAACATCATACAATCAACAACACACCTCATATCATCCTTAATCATCCAAAATCCTTCAAATGGGTCAAAACATCAAGTATCAACAATACACCACCAAAACCATTCAAACTCCTAGGACATCATCACACTAACTTGTAATAGCCATAAACATCATAATAACACAAAACAACCATGATTCAATCCTAAAAATTCTATCTTTAATCACATATAACACATATAACACATGTAAAGGTGTGGGTTTGTTTAAAAACGGTTTTAAATGGATTTTCAAAGACAAAAACATTTATAAGTCAGGTCTGGACTTTTAGGGAGTAAAACATAATCATTTAAAGGTTTGGGTTTGAAGAACACACCTTGTATTCAAGAGGAAATGATGGAATAAGCTTGGAAATGGTTGTTTTGATCTAAAAATAGGTTCCAGAGGGTGTTTGTGGGTTGAGATAGGTTATGGGACGGCTAGGGTTGTATAAATGATGTTTTAGAGGTCAAGGGTGGTATTTATAGGCGTTTTTGATCGTTCAATGCATTTCAGGCGAATAGCCCCTAATCGCCCTTAACCACTCCCTACTCGCCCTTACATGTGGCGATTAGGCTATCCCACACAAGCCTAATCGCCTATAGTCCAAACGTTTGTGTTTTTGGCGCGTTAAACCCTATTTTAACATATGTAATCACGTTTTCACATACCGACAAGCCACATAATGATTACTAACATATAATGCACGATAACTAATACGTTCCCACCCGATCACCAATTCCCGGGACCCGAGACTTGCGTATGTTATAACCCTAATGATGTGCGATTCGACTTGACCGACCTTGTTATGTGTAACGTATGCGCGACTCGCTAAGGTAGACTTACTAAGTTTTCAAAAGTTAGTTACCGGAAGTTGCCGGGTGTCACAAAAAGTATATTGTTGAATGGTTTGAGCAACAACATCAGAGATTTGAACCGATAAGGGGTTGGGGTTTCAGCTGGAGATGGTGACAGTTGTAGTTGTAGGTGTCGGATTTTCCGGCCAGAGCTAGTGGTGTAAGGTAGTGCAGTGGGGTGGTGTCGTCGTGGTGTGTTAGGGTGGATGTGTGGTGGCTGTGGTGGGAGGTGCAGTGGTGGTGGTACGATGTGAGAGAAAGGGAGCAGGTTTGTGAGAGGTTTATCAATTTATGTGTTTTCTATTATATATATATAGGTATAGTTTCCTATACAAAGTACATTTTTCATACAAAGTGTGAGAAGCCTATATAGTCATTGTGTTTTAAAGTTTGGCTATAATGTTTTTTATTCCTTTTGCATTGATTTATATAGAAAAGCATCAAACGTTACAATTTAAAACACAATCAAATGTATTTAAGACATTAAATTTAAAACACACTGATTACTTTCTTCATAGGGTGTTTTAGATTGCATGTCAAGAATACATTAATTAGTGTTTTAAATTGTTAATTTTTGTGTTTTTCTATATAATACTATGCCAAAGGAACATAAAATATCATGCCTAAAATTTAAAACACGATGCCTATATAGATTTCTCACACTTTGTACGAAAAATACACTTTGTACAGAAACCCCACCCTATATCTATCTATCTATCTATCTATAATAATAATAATAATAATAATAATAATAATAATAATAATAATAATAATAATAATAATAATAATAATAATAATAAAATGTGTAAAATTGTTTTGAAAGTACCTTGTGCAATAAAGGTTTATACATTAGATTTATATAACTAAAATACCCTTCTAGTTAACATATTAATTAGACGACGTTAGTAAATTAGACTCAGATGGTTAAAGATTGAAAAATCAGGTGCTCAAATAGTTAAACATTTTCGTTTTAGATTTAACTAGTTAAACCATCATAACACATGGACTCAAATAGTAATTTACTCCAATTAAAAATATGTGATTGTTATAATTATAAAACTAAGGATAATTATAGTATGTTTCTTTATTTGTCGCATATATATCGTACAACAATTCATGCATTTGATCCAGCTAGCTGAAGTTATGAGCTAGTTAGTAAAAGTTGTTGTCATTGTAAGACTCAAGGTTGTATAAAATAAAGAATATGTACAAGTTTCCGCATACAAATATTTATTAGAGATATGATAAGATGAACGATAAGTTTGATATGTTTATTTAAAAACGTTGAATAGTTCAACCACCTTTATACTTGATTTTTTTTCTTTCTAAAAGCAAAATAATAATAATAATAAATAAATAATTATACTTCGTTAGGGTTGTGAAATTCTAACATGAAGCCATACCTAAATGAACTTTGCAGGTTTGGTTTAGTCTAAACAAATTTGATACACTTTTGGATCGAACTCACGAACACATATAGCTAAACAAACGATGTGGGTAGTCCTGGCAGAATCGTTGGGAAATTGAAAAAACAAGAGAAATTTTTAAGGACACATATTTGTGCCATAACGTAATTTGATTGAGTATTTTTATGGGAAATTGGAAAAACAAGAGAGAAATTAGTACATGAGTTTTATAGTTTAAGCATAGTTGTTATACATACATTAATATTTTTTATCGTAAATATCTATTTAGGATTATTAACATGAGAAAAAAACAAAATATTTAGATTAAAGATTTTGTTTTTGTGTTATAACCTTCGAAAATTTGTATTTTATTCTGGTTTAGTTTAAGATCGGTTTACTATCGATCTCCTATATAAACACAATTTTGTTTACTAGCTAATTTGTAAATTAAAGGCTGCCTTTATTTTTCATTAACCGATATTAGTCTATACATATAATAAACCAAAGTCATTTTAATGACATGTCACTCAAAGAAGCATTCTCTTTTTTAAGTGTGCCATGTGTCATCCCATGTGGCATTGAGATATTTTAAGAAAAAAAGAATTTAAAAACAAAATTGGATATTTTAGGAAAAAAAGAATTTAAAAACAAAATTGGATTTTTTACTCTCATGTTTCATTCCATAATTTTTAAACGTTAATATCTTTTATATATGAGATTTTTTAAAGAAAAAAATTACAGGTATCAATATTAGTATGTTAGAGTTGCACATTTGTTTAGGCTTTAGAATAGGTGATAATATTAGAGTTACATTGAAGTTCTACATTCTTTTAGGTTAGGTGTTAGCATTGGAGTTGTACATTGTTTTAGGTTAGATATTAATATTAGAGTTATATGTCAGTCTATTTCATATGTAAAATTGATGTATCATATTAAATTTCTCAACCCGGGACGCTCCCGGGGTATAATCTAGTTTATTATAAACGAAATAAAGCATAAAGCATGCATCTTGTCACCGAAACTTTTTGTTTCCGTGGTTTTGTAACGTTGGGGGTCCCAATATGTATAAACATATTGAGTTGCTTTTAAAAATGAAGAATTTCCCAAATTTATGGCATGAGGCGTATCGGTTAATCCTTATTAAAATTTAAATGTAAGAGTGTGTTTGGGATTGCTAATGAAAACAAGTTATTGACTTATTGACTTTTTCACTTATTCACTTCTCCAAGAAGCTAATAAGTCAATAAGTTATTTGTGTAATTTAAAGGTACTTTTGGTTTTTACTTTTCAATAAGGGTGAAAAACATGTTTTTAAGAAGTTAGAAATTCTAGTTTTTGGCTTTTTGGAAAAAAAAAAAAAAAAACTACAAATCTATCACCTATACAACAAATCTTCACAATAAGTTAAGCGAAACATTAAAAAAACAATTTATTGACTTTTTTGACGTTTCTCATCACAAAAGCTAATCAAACCACTTTTTTAAAACTCCTTTTCAAAAGTCATAACCTAATAAGCACTTCTAACCAAAAGCATTTTTACATCTGGGTCCTTCAGATTTACATTTTGTTGTCAAATTCGACCCTGAAACTAACCCAGTTAAATATTATCGTTAAGTTGGAGGGTATTTCTGACTTTTTACTTAGGAAATCGAGGGAGTTTTAGACATTTTGTATACTTTATTTATTTAAAAAATTTTATTTCTTTTTTTAGCCTTAAAAAAAAAAAAAAAAAAACCCTTTAACTCTCTCTCCTGCATTCAAAGTTCAAACCATCACCGCCACTACCATCATCATTCCACTATCAACCACCATCACCACTACTACCATCACCCCAATACCCTTTATTTTATTTGACTATAAAAACCCTTTCTCTCCCTTCTTCTTCTTCTTCTGCACACCAATGCATGAGACACACACACACACACACACTTCTGTGTGACCAAGAGCCACTGCCTGAAGTCACCACCTCCGGTGACCGGCATCCTCTCCCTCTCTGATGACCGTCCCTCACCTTCCTCCTCCCCTTCTGAATCCACAACCATTAACCGAAACCCTGCATCTTTTCTCCTCTATTTCGATAATTTGCCTGAACACCGATTAATCCCCCTTTTCCTTCTATTTTCACTTAAATGATTACCCAATCCTCCCTTCTGATATTATTCAGCGATTAATAATCAAACCCATAATCTGTCCTTTAATTCTGATACCCACACTGCGGTATATCATCCTGGATACATCGTCATCTACGGTAGTGCTGTTATTTTCTGTTGTGACGTTGTTGTGTGACGTGGGATCTGGTTGGGTGAGATGTGGATCGAACGGTGGTGGTTAGGTGGGGTGGGGGTGGATGAAGGGGATGTGACGGGTGAGGTAGATGTAGTGGTGGGTGGTAGTTGTCTGAGGGTGAAGGTTGGAGGTTATGGTGGTGGTGGTGGCGATGGTGGTGGGTGATCTAAGCAGAGAATAGGGAGATTGAGAGTGGGGAGAAGCAAGGTTGGGGTAAGAATGTAGGGTTGGGGAGATCTAAAGGTAGAAGAAGGTGTCCCACTTATTAAAAAATAAATGGGTAGGCAAAAAGTCAGAAATACCCTCAACTTAACGACAATATTTAACTGGGTTAGTTTTAAGGACGAATTTGGCAACAAAATGTAAAACTGAAGGACGCAGATGTAAAAAGAATCAATTTTAAACTGATGTAGCAAAACTGGCCAAACCACAGGATCGATTTTGGCCATTAACTCAAATGAGATATTGCAATCCTAGAGGGGTGCTATGATACAAGAGAAAAAAAAGCATTCATAAGAATGCTTGAGTAAGGGGGGACGGGGCACAACCAGAAATGCTCACGGGTATTTCACTACCAGCACGGTAACATCGCTGCCGGTGGTGCTGGTAGTGGATTCGTGAAGGGTTTTCGTGAGATTGTTAACGGATGGGTAGCCGTAAGTATGTCTCTCCCCCTTTTGTCTTTTTCTCTATTTTATTTCCAGTGGAAAGTGTTTAAGTGAAGTTTAAAAAAACCTAGTGAAGCGCCTCGTTCCCCTAATGTAACAGTTGTCGTTTCTTGACTTAGCAAACAACGTACAAACAGAAAGGCAAATAACATTTTGGTATAACGAGTTCCTAGAGATTCTTCTTAAACAAGCATATGCATGATGAACTTGGATGTGTCCAAAAAGCCATGAGGTTGGGACATATAAATGGATTGGGCAAATCACGGTATGAAAATGCATTGTCGACAATATCTTTGACAAATATCATATTCACGAAAAACAGGGAATTGAAAGAACCAATTCTATATAGTACGTTAAGTATGAAAATATCTGTAACTATGCATGCTTTATAAAAATTAAATGTACAATGGGGAATCATTTTAGGATTGGTGATCTTGACTTGCTGGTGCCTTTGGAAGTCTAGGATCGAGAAACAATTTAACAACAAGGAGGTTAATGTCGCTAAGATTGTGTCTAATATTAAAGCTTTGGGTTACTTATGGTATAGGACTCGGTATAAAAAGGGTACGATAGATTGGAATGTTTGAAGATCTTTTATAATAACATGATGTAATTGTTGAGTGGGTTCTCCGTCTTGGAGAGTCCTCTCGGGGGGTGTTTTTTTAATGAAAAAAAAATAATAACACTTATATTTAGTAAATTTGTATCACAATTATTAGTCATTATTATTGATCATTGTAATTAACGGTACCCATAAATAGTGGAACCGAATTGTATTATATATAGGAATGTTTCATGGAAAGAGGGCAAGGACCCTAAACTTTCATGGTATCACAGACCAGGTTCCTTCTCCACTCCTAACCCTAATTCGGCTCTTCTTCTTGCCAGCCGAGTTTTTTTTTTTTTTTTTTGCCGCCTTCTTGTTCATCGCCTGCCACCTTTCTTTCTTCCTATGGCCGATCAAAACACTACCCCACAAACCCCAATCACCATACAATCCAAAATCCATCCCGCCACAACCGTTTCCAGCATCAAAAACTACATTCCTATCATTCTTGAAATCAACTCTGCTCAATATAACTCTTGGGCAACACTCTTTCACATTCATTGCAAGGCTTTCCTTGTACACAATCACCTCTCTCCCAAACCCGAAACACAATCCTCTTTCGAAGCTGAAGAATGGGATCGTCTGGATGCCATCGTCTTACAATGGCTTTATACCACCATCTCTAATGACCTTCTCCACATTATTATCAACAAAACCTCGACTGCCCATGAAGCTTGGGTCGCTATTGAGGACTTATTCCAGGATAACAAAGCCGCTCGTGCCATCCATTTAATGCAAAAATTTTGCAACACGCGTTTAGACGGGTTCCCCAACGTCTCCGCGTATTGTCAAGAACTCAAATCCCTTGCGGATCAATTAGCCAATGTTGATGCACCCGTTGATAATGACCGTCTCATCCTTCAGTTACTTGCCGGTCTAAATGAACAGTATGAGTCCATTCGAACCATTCTACAAAATACCAAACCATTGCCCAATTTCTACACTGCCCGTTCACAAATCATGCAGGTCGAGTCAAACAAGGCAGAATTGGCACTACACGCGTCTAAATCCGCGTCTTCTACTCTCTCGGCTACAACAAACAACCGCCCCAACCCACCTAAACCAACCCATCACAGACCCGATGACCGTGCCGCATATGGTCGTGGTCGAGGCCGCCAAGACCAGCGTGGCAGAGGCCGATCCAGCTATGGCAGGGGTCGGTTTCAGCAGGCCCCTTGGTCCACTCCTCACTACCCTTCTTGGAACACCTCCTGGCCCACACGACTGCTTCCGCAATCTTCACCCTGGCCCAACTACAACATACCTTGGCCCAACAACACCTACTCTCCTTACAACCCTTGGCCCATACCACCATGCCCATACCCTAACACACCTCGGCCCAATAACCATTCACAGCAGAACGGGCAGCAGCAGCAGCCGGGTCTCCTCGGGTCCAAACCACAACAGGCCCACACGGCATACACTCCAACCGACATCGAGCAGGCCCTTTATACCATGTCTTTACAGCAACCGGACCCGACACAGTACATGGACACGGGCGCATCATCCACAATGACTCATGAGCAAGGTGACTTTCATACTTTTCTAATTCTAGCATGTCTCAAAATAATATTGTAGGTAGTGGCCATACCATACCCGTACTCGGTCAAGGTACCAAATACCTACCCAAACCATTTCCACCTTTTGTCCTCAAAAATGTCCTTTACTCACCCAGACTCGTTAAAAACTTAATTTCTGTTCGTAGATTTACCATAGATAATTCTGTTTCTGTCGAGTTTGACCCTTTTGGTTTTCTTGTGAAGGATTACAAGACCAAGGCCCCCCTCCTGCGATGTAATAGCAGCGGTGATCTCTACCCCCTCGTGCTTGGATCACCCACTTCTCAGCCCACTGCTCTTGCTGTTGTTACTGCACAACTCTGGCATCACCGTCTTGGCCACCCAGGACGTCCTTCTTTGAATAAATTAAAGAATTCTAGTTTTATTGATTTTGATACTTCTTTAAATAATGTATGCCAGTCTTGTGTTTATGGAAAAAGTATTCGTTTACCTTTTTTCGCATCGCATAATTTTACGTTTCAACCATTTGACATTGTGCATAGTGATGTGTGGACCTCACCAATTATTAGCTCTTCTGGACACAAATATTATGTTCTCTTTTTAGATGACTATTCTAATTTTTTTGTGGACCTTTCCAATTACCAATAAATCCCAAGTCTTCCAATCGTTTACCACATTTGCCTCCCAAATTAAAATGCAGTTTGAACGAACAATTAAAACTTTTCAATGTGACAATGGTCGTGAGTATGTAAACCATGCCTTTAACACGTTTTTTTACCACAAACGGCATCCTTTACCGATTATCTTGCCCATACACATCCTCACAAAATGGTAAAGCCGAACGTAAAATCCGCACCATAAACAACATGATCCGTACCCTTTTAGCCCACGCTTCTTTACCCACCCACTTGTGGCATTTTGCACTTGAAACCGCCACTTACCTACTCAATATTTTACCCACCAAAACAACAACCCACAAATCTCCAACTGAACTCCTATATCTCACAAACCCCACATACGATCACCTCCGGGTGTTCGGTTGCCTATGCTACCCCCTCACACCTTCAACTACAATTCATAAACTTGAAAATCGCTCACACTTGTGCGTTTTCCTCGGGTACCCCACCTCCCACCGAGGTTACCGATGCCTAGACCTTACCACACAACAAATTTTCATCTCACGCCATGTCACATTTGATGAAACCACCTTCCCGTTCAAACACACCATTGGGCCCACACCCTCTTATGACTTTCTATCCGACACCTTCATATACCACATGTGTCCACACATCACTACACCCGGCCCACCAGTTCCACCCGTCGGACCTACTCCACAGTCCGCCTCCTCTCACCCTTCATCCGGCCCAAACACATCTCCTCACCCTATTCACACTCCTGCCCAACATCATCCAACTCACAACCCACCTCTTTCATCCTCCACGGCCCAGCCCACATCCACGCATACCACTGCCCAGCCCACCCCACCTATATCGCACCACACCCAACAGCAAACTCCACACAGCCCACAACCAAATCCACCGGCCCCACAACCACCCACCCGCACCATGCATACCCACTCCATGAGTGGCATCTTTAAACCAAAACACCCTCTAAATCTAAACGCCACCACCACACCTTCCACCATACCCGTTCCCAAGAACCCTATTGATGCCTTGGCTATACCGGAATGGTATTCCGCCATGCTTACTGAGTACAATGCTTTAATTAGAAATGGTACTTGGGAGTTAGTTCCTCGCACACCTAATATGAATATTGTTCGTAGCATGTGGTTGTTTAAACAAAAATACAGGTCGGATGGCACTTTCGAGTGATACAAAGCTCGTTTAGTTTGTGATGGGCGGTCACAACAGGTTGGGGTTGATTGTGGAGAGACTTGTAGTCCGGTTGTCAAACCGACTACTATACAGACGGTACTATCTATTGCTCTTTCTAAGAATTGGCCTGTTCATCAGTTGGACGTGACTAATGCATTCTTACATGGGGACCTTCACGAAACCGTATACATGTACCAACCAATGGGGTTTCGTAACAAACAGGCACCGGATCACGTTTGTCTTCTTAAGAAATCTTTATATGGGTTGAAACAGGCACCACAGGCATGGTACCAGCGGTTCACAGATTACGTTCTCAGCTTGGGTTTTCATAATAGTCGCTGCGATGCATCTCTTTTTACTCTCCATCACGGGCAGGATACCGCATATCTACTTCTTTATGTGGATGACATCCTTCTAGTTACATCCTCTACAGCACTCAGACATCGTCTTCTTCAGAGTCTGTCTACAGAATTTGCTATGAAGGATCTCGGGCCTCTCAGTTATTTCTTGGGGATTTCAGTTACTCGCACTGGTATTTCCATGTTTCTCACTCAGCATTCATATGCTAATGACATTATTGCTCGAGCACGCATGCAATCGTGCAACCCTGTCTCTACACCGGTTGATACAAATGGTAAATTAAGTGCTACATCTGGTGATCTTTTTCATGACCCGACATTGTACCGCAGTCTGGCTGGCGCACTCCAGTACTTGACCTTCACCCGACCAGACATCAGTTACACCGTACAACAAATCTGCATGCATATGCACGCTCCAAGGACTGATCACTGGAACGCCCTCAAGCGCATCATTTGATACATTAAAGGCACTTCCACGCTTGGCCTAACTTTATGCGCCTCCTCATCTCCACTGTGACACCCGGCAAATTCTGGTTAACAACGTTGTATAGATAAAAGTCTACCTTAGCGAGTCACGCGTATATTGTACTTAACTGGGTTAGTTAAGTCGGGTTATGGTTCGGGAACTATCGGTTTAGTCTAGAGGATCATTGGATGTTGGTCTAGAGGTTCATTAGATGTCGGTCCTTAACCAAGTGTACAAACGGTGACGATCGGTAGGATCGTCAGGGCATACGGAACATACGAGTCTCGAGTCCCGGGAATTGGTGAACGAGTGTGAATATGTGTATTTACTTGTGTTATGTGTTTACAATCGTTATGTGACTTGTCGGTACAGTAATATGTGTTAACATATGTTAAAACGGGGTTTAACGCGCAAAACACACGAAACAGGCCCCTATAGGCGATCAGGATAGCCCAATCGCCTATAGGAGGGGCGACTGGGGACCTTAGGGGCGATTAGGGGACTGATCGCATGACTGTTCATGCGATTAGGCCCCAATCGCATGAAATTACATGCGATTAGGCTTCCTGATCGCGTGTAAAGCTGCATAATCGCATGTTACGTGCTGGACGACTAAAAACGACTATAAATACCATACTTGACCTCATAAACTTCATTATACAAACCCTAGTCGTCCCATAACCTGCCCCAACACACACACAACCTCTGGAACGCGATTTTTGATCAAAACACAAGGATTCAAGCATAATCTTTCATTCTTTCACAATTCTAAGGTTTGGTTTCCATCCATGAATCTTTATAAACGTTTTTAATTAATCCCTAATGGTCCAGACCTGTTCTAAAATGAAAAAGCTTTCTGAAAATCGTTAATAAGGGTTGTTAATCGGATTATAACTAGTATACATGTGTTATGGGTGTTTATGATTAGAAAGCTAGGGTTTTTATGATTCATAATGATGGATTAACATGTTTTTAGGTTAAATCAGAATAATATTTATGTTATGATGATGATATCTGAGTAATTGATTATTAGGGTTATTGTTATGCATGTTAGTATGATGATTGCATGCTATGTGTATGGTGTTTGGATTACGTGATTGCATGCAGGGCTGATAATACGAGGCAAAACGAAGGGTTTTGGTTGAAACATGTTTAGAATAGTGTTTGGGATGATATTGGGTAGTTACACACGTTCTGGATCTGATTTGGAGCGTTAAACGCGCGAAAAACTGGAACAGCAAGGTTACAGGCGATTAGGATTGCTAATCGCCAGTTTTACATGCAATCAGGGCCAAATCGCATGAACATACATGCGATCAGCCCCAAATCGCATGAACTTACATGCGATCAGCCCTAATCACATGAACTTACATGCGATCAGCCCTAATCACATGAACTTATATGCAATCAGCCCTAATCACATGAACTTATATGCAATCAGCCCTAATCACATGAACTTATATGCAATCAGCCCTAATCACATGAACTTATATGCAATCAGCCCTAATCACATGAACTTATATGCAATCAGTCCTAAATGCTAGTTTACGTTTCCTAATCGCGTGTACTACTGTTGTAAGTGTAAATTAGCATTCCGAGACCCGATTTGACATGTAGTAACATGCTAGGAACCTCGTAACATATATGATAACTTGGTAACATATGTTTGGATGTAATTCGGTGATACGTGAACTATGTGCTATAACTTGTTGTGCGTTAACGTATGTTAAGGGTGATTGCATGATTGTCTGTTTAAGAGCGTAAACATAACACGGGGAGTCTCGGGTCACCAATGGGATGTCGAGTCTCGTACTTTGGGTCAGTTAAACAGTCACGGTGTTTTCAAACGAACTTGGTTATGGTCTGGACATCTAGGGACTAATTAACCTGCGGGTTATTAGTCTAAGTACTTGTAACTGTCATATGTTAGGTCGCCGCTTTACGGGACTAGCATAGCAGCTGAGTTTACTCGGGTTAAGGAGTAACGCAACTTAAGGTGAGTTTACGGCCCCTCTTTTAAACTGGTTTTATACTTTCGGGGGAGAAAACATGTGTTAAAACGATTATTTGGTAACTACTGTCATACTATGGGTTTCTATTGTGTACTACACGATCTTTGGAAGTCCCGGGGGAACCATGAATGTGCGGGTTTGCACAACGGGGAAATGTGAATAGCGCTATTGGGAGTGACCAACCCCGCTCGTCGGCTTGGAGGGCCGGGCGAGTGCATATTGTCTCAAACAGGAACAACAGGAACAACTGGTACTTTTCGGGCATAACATCTGGTATTCGAGTTAGTAATGGTTTTCCAATCGTGGTAGTAACATAACGTACGCCTAGCTAGCGTATACTGGTTTTCGATTTGTTAAAGTATGGACAGGTGGACTTGGTACTTGGATACAAAACCTGTAAACTCACCAGCATTTTTGTGCTGACGTAAACTTTTACATGTTTTCTCAGGTCGCTAAGGTAGCATGACTGGACTAGGGCGCACGCGTCTGCACGGCGTCTAACTAGGGTTGCATGGTCTTATAAACGTTGAACTATTGTTTCATTGTTGAGATACTATTTTGAATAAGCTTCCGCTGTAAACGGGATTTTAAACTATGTTTTGAAATTGCATTTATATTCATTTAGACTTGTTTATTGTGATCGTTGGTTTGGATCCTGGTTTGTCATGCACCTCGCGGTAAAACTCCGCAAGTGGATTTTGGGGGTGTGACAGATTGGTATCAGAGCCAATGGTTATAGTGAACTAGGACTGCATGTAGAGTCTAGTCTATAGCCGAGTCGCACACACTAGACGATCACATGGTACTAAACGTTATAGTGGTTTACGTATGGTCTTGTCGGGGTGTCTCTAAATCATTGGTCTTTCTACGTTACATCATCCGTTCTATCTTAGGTTGGGTTACTTGTTTTCTAGGCAGTGTAGTCTATTGGAGTAACTCGTGTGCTCTTGAGATTTGTCCAAGGCTCGGATATCTCCCTTTCGCACTCCAATAGAAACACTTGTCATAAACTACCGTAGTATTACGGTGTGTAGCTAAGAGTCTATGTTCGGTGATTTGGACTTTGAACTAGGAGAACACTTGGAGGACCATGTAGAGCGGTTTATCATTTTGGGTGCACACAAAATCATAAACCGAAATGCATGGAAGCCCTAGTGAGCTCTGGGTTTGAGGGGATAGTCCTGGATTGGATCTAGCTTTGATCTTGTGAACATTAGTGGTTATCTTTAACTGCGAAACTAAATTTTCTCGTTCTTTCTGCCAGAATCATGTCTGGAGTACGAGGAGGACGTGGAGGTGGTCGCAATGGTGGACGTGGTGGTGGTCGCGGTGGTGCTGGTGGTCGTGGTGGAGGTATTAACCTATCGCAGGCTGATCTGAACAACTTGCTCCAAGCTGCCTTTCAGTTAGGGCACAACGGTGGTGGTAAGTTGATTTATCCATTTTCTTTGCCTCATTGGTGAACCTTGTTTACGTTATTCGTGGTTTCTCATACGTTTCATTTCAGGTGGTCCTGTTGACCCACCCCCACCCATGTGCACCTACAAGATGTTCCGGGACTGTAAGCCCCAGGAATTCTCTGGCACTGAGGGTGCGGTGAGCTTGCTTAGGTGGTTGGAGAAAGTGGAGTCAGTATTTCTGATGTGTAACTGTCTCCCAGAAGATCGGGTAAAGTATGCTGCTGCGTTATTCCAGGATGTGGCATTGACTTGGTGGAATGGCATCACCCAGAATATGGGTATTGGGGAGGCATATGCTATGCCATGGGAGAATTTTGTGCAGTTGCTGAAGCGTGAGTATTGTCCGAGGGAAGAGGTACAGAAGCTGGAGCATGAGGTGTGGAACCTCAAGATGACTGGGTCGGAAATTGAGAAGTATACTGTGAGGCGGAATGAGTTAGCAGTGCTGTGTCCCGATCTGCATGTGCCAGAATACCGTAGGATTGAACACTATGTCTCGGGGTTAGTACCGGAAATTGCAGGATTAGTGGTTGCGGGAAATCATCCTACATACGCAGAGGTGGTTCGATCGGCCCATAGGATGACCAACTTAAAGGTGAATGAGGGTATTTTGCCTGCGAAGGGTTCGACTGTTAAGGCCCCAGAGAACAACAAGCGCAAGTGGGAAAATGACGGGAAGGGATCTGGGCCAGCACAGCAGGGTAAAAGGTTTGATAATGGGGGTTCTTCTTCTTCGGTAACAAGCAGGGTGGTTATGCGAGAAAACTGCCCAAATGCAACAAGTGTGGACGCCATCATCAAGGGAACTGCGACAGTAACCGTTGTCACCGCTGCCAGCGAATTGGGCATTATGCTAAAGATTGTCGGGTTACACTTCCATCGACCCAGGCCCCGACTACTAACTCAGCTTCGACTACTCAGGGGACTACAGGAAAACAAGGATGCTACAACTGTGGTGACACTGGGCATTACAAGAAGGATTGCCCAAAACTGAAGCAGGGTGGGAACAACGGTAACGGGAACAACGGGGGCGGCGGCAGAAATGCACGTGCCTTCGTCATTGGAGCCGCTGAGGCTAGACAGGACCCTGACACAGTCACCGGTACGTTTCTTCTCAATAATCGTTCTGTTAGTGTGTTATTTGATTCTGGTGCCGACAAGAGTTTTGTATCCATGGATGTTAGTCGACTGCTAGATGTAGTACCCGTACCATTAGAGACCAAGTATATTATTGAGTTGGCTGACGGTAAAACGATTGAAGCTACTAGTATCCTTCGGGAGTGTCAATTAGAATTGTCGGGTTTATCATTCCCCATCGACCTTATGCCGGTACCATTGGGTAGTTTTGACGTTGTGGTAGGAATGGATTGGTTATCTTTGTATCGCGCGGAGATTGTCTGTTACGATAAAGTCATTCGGATTCCTCTCCCTGATGGAGAATTCCTTTCTGTGTACGGTATCAAGGGTGGTGTTCCGCTAAACATCATCTCTAGCATGAAAGCCCTTAAGTGTCTTCGAAAGGGTTATCCAGCCGTTTTGGCGCTTTTATCTGTTTCCTCTAGTGATGAGAAGAAGATCGACGACATTCCGGTGGTACGCGAGTTTCCTGATGTTTTTCCCGATGATTTATCTGGTCTTCCTCCTCATCGTCAAGTCGAGTTCGGTATTGATCTTGTACCAGGGGCTGCTCCTATTGCTCGGGCCCCCTACCGTCTTGCACCTCCCGAGATGCAGGAATTGTCTAGTCAGTTACAGGAACTCTTGGACAAGGGTTTCATCCGACCAAGTTCTTCCCCTTGGGGAGCCCCGATTTTATTTGTTAAGAAGAAGGATGGAAGTTTCCGATTGTGTGTAGACTACAGAGAACTGAACAAATTGACCGTCAAGAACCGTTACCCTCTTCCACGTATTGATGATCTATTCGACCAGCTTCAGGGTTCTAGTTATTATTCCAAGATCGACTTGAGGTCCGGTTATCACCAGCTGCGCGTCAGGGAGGCTGACGTTGCAAAGACTGCCTTTCGTACACGTTATGGCCATTTCGAATTCTTGGTCATGCCTTTCGGTCTCACAAACGCACCGGCGGTTTTCATGGACTTGATGAACCGCGTCTGTAAACCATATCTTGACAAATTCGTCATTGTGTTTATTGATGACATTCTGATCTACTCTAAGAACGAGACCGAACACGGGGAACATCTGCGGCTAGTTTTGGAACTCTTGCGACGGGAACAACTTTACGCCAAGTTCTCAAAGTGTGACTTTTGGTTACGCGAAGTTCAGTTCCTAGGACATGTGGTTAATGAACTAGGAATTCATGTCGATCCAGCTAAGATCGAAGCGATCAAGGACTGGGGAGCACCAAAGACGCCAACTGAGGTGCGGCAATTCCTAGGCCTTGCGGGCTACTATCGTCGTTTCATTCAGGGGTTCTCGAAGATCGCTCAACCCCTGACCACTCTCACGCAGAAAGATAGGAAATTCGACTGGGGTGAACCACAAGAGTCAGCGTTTGAAGAACTGAAGTCTAAACTGTGTTCTGCTCCTATTTTGTCTTTACCTGAGGGCCCTGATGATTTTGTTGTTTACTGTGATGCTTCTATTCATGGTCTCGGTTGCGTGTTGATGCAACGCGAGAAAGTGATTGCGTATGCTTCTCGTCAACTCAAGGTGCACGAGAAGAACTACACCACCCATGACTTGGAGTTGGGTGCCGTGGTTTTCGCATTGAAAATTTGGAGACATTACTTGTACGGTACCAAATGCACCATCTACACCGATCACAAGAGTCTCCAACATATTTTCGACCAACAACATTTGAACATACGGCAGCGTCGTTGGATTGAACTTCTGAACGACTATGATTGTGCTATTAAGTACCATCCTGGCAAGGCGAATGTTGTAGCAGACGCCTTGAGCAGGAAGGAATCTATTAAACCTCGTCGCGTTCGGGCGTTGCAGCTCACTATTCATTCATCACTACCTGATCAACTCTGTTCTGCCCAGTTAGAAGCTTTGAAGGAGGAAAACCTTAAAGCTGAAACTATGCACGGTGCCGACAAGCACCTCGAGCGAAGGCCTGATGGCCTGCACTACTTCGCAGAACGCATATGGGTTCCTTTATTCGGGGGACTACGGGAGCTTGTCTTTGATGAAGCTCATAAGTCCCGGTATTCTATCCATCCTGGTTCGGATAAGATGTACCAAGATCTGAGGGTGCTTTACTGGTGGCTAAACATGAGGTCGGACATAGCCTCATACGTGAGCAAATGCTTGACCTGTGCTAAGGTCAAGGTGGAATACCAGAAACCGTCGGGTCTCTTGCAACAACCTGAAATTCCGGAATGGCAATGGGAACGGATTACTATGGATTTTGTCACACAACTTTCTAAATCACTAAGCGGGAATGACAAGATATGGGTGATTGTCGATCGGTTGACGAAATCAGCTCATTTTCTTGCTATTAAGGAGACCGACACCATGGATCGTTTGGCTCGTCTTTATTTGAAGGAAGTTGTTTCTAAGCACGGGTACCAGTTTCTATTATCTCGGATCGTGACTCCCATTTTACTTCTCACTTCTGGAAGTCTTTGCACAAGGCTTTGGGTACCCAACTAGACATGAGTACGGCTTATCATCCACAGACTGACGGTCAGAGTGAGCGTACGATTCAAACTTTAGAAGACATGTTGCGGGCATGTGTGGTCGATTTTGGCAAGGGTTGGGAAGCTCATCTGCCGTTAGTAGAATTCTCGTACAATAACAGTTATCACACGAGCATCAAGGCGGCTCCGTTCGAAGCACTGTACGGACGGAAATGCCGTTCTCCTCTTTGTTGGGCTGAAGTGGGTGAGAGTCAACTCACTGGGCCTGAACTAGTGTACGAAACTTCGGAAAAGATCGTACAGATTCGTAACCGGTTGGCAGCGGCACGGGACCGGCAAAAGAGTTATGCCGATCAGCGTCGCAAACCATTGGAATTCCAAGTCAATGACAAAGTACTTCTAAAAGTCTCACCGTGGATGGGCGTCATACGCTTTGGGAAGCGTGGCAAACTCAACCCACGATATGTCGGACCATTTACGATCCTGGAACGGATTGGACCGGTGGCATATCGTCTTGATTTACCGACGAAGCTCGGTAACGTACATAACGTCTTTCACGTGTCAAACTTGAAGAAGTGTCTGGCTGACGAGTCTCTCATCGTTCCACTAGAAGAGATCAAGGTTGATGATCGTCTTCGGATTGTGGAAGAACCTGTGGAGATCCTTGATTACAAGATTCGTAGCCTACGTCACAGCAAGATTCGTATCGTTAAGGTTCGGTGGAACTCGAACCGGGGACCAGAGTACACTTGGGAACGGGAGGATCAGATGAAGTCTAAATATCCTCATCTTTTTCCTAAGGAAGCGTTCGAGTCGAGATATGTCTCTTCTGCAGCTGAATGAATCTCGGGGCGAGATTCCTTTTAACGTGGGGATGATGTGACAACTCGGGTAAATCTCTCTTTTGGTTCCTATCTTTTGTTTATTTCCTTCGTTACTTCTTTTGTTCTTTTGGTACTTGTGCAATTTTCGGGACGAAAATTCTTTTAACGTGGGGATGATGTGACACCCGGCAAATTCTGGTTAACAACGTTGTATAGATAAAAGTCTACCTTAGCGAGTCACGCGTATATTGTACTTAACTGGGTTAGTTAAGTCGGGTTATGGTTCGGGAACTATCGGTTTAGTCTAGAGGATCATTGGATGTTGGTCTAGAGGTTCATTAGATGTCGGTCCTTAACCAAGTGTACAAACGGTGACGATCGGTAGGATCGTCAGGGCATACGGAACATACGAGTCTCGAGTCCCGGGAATTGGTGAACGAGTGTGAATATGTGTATTTACTTGTGTTATGTGTTTACAATCGTTATGTGACTTGTCGGTACAGTAATATGTGTTAACATATGTTAAAACGGGGTTTAAACGCGCAAAACACACGAAACAGGCCCCTATAGGCGATCAGGATAGCCCAATCGCCTATAGGAGGGGCGACTGGGGACCTTAGGGGCGATTAGGGACTGATCGCATGACTGTTCATGCGATTAGGCCCCAATCACATGAAATTACATGCGATTAGGCTTCCTGATCGCGTGTAAAGCTGCATAATCGCATGTTACGTGCTGGACGACTAAAAACGACTATAAATACCATACTTGACCTCATAAACTTCATTATACAAACCCTAGTCGTCCCATAACCTGCCCCAACACACACACAACCTCTGGAACGCGATTTTTGATCAAAACACAAGGATTCAAGCATAATCTTTCATTCTTTCACAATTCTAAGGTTTGGTTTCCATCCATGAATCTTTATAAACGTTTTTAATCAATCCCTAATGGTCCAGACCTGTTCTAAAACGAAAAAGCTTTCTGAAAATCGTTAATAAGGGTTGTTAATCGGATTATAACTAGTATACATGTGTTATGGGTGTTTATGATTAGAAAGCTAGGGTTTTTATGATTCATAATGATGGATTAACATGTTTTTAGGTTAAATCAGAATAATATTTATGTTATGATGATGATATCTGAGTAATTGATTATTAGGGTTATTGTTATGCATGTTAGTATGATGATTGCATGCTATGTGTATGGTGTTTGGATTACGTGATTGCATGCAGGGCTGATAATACGAGGCAAAACGAAGGGTTTTGGTTGAAACATGTTTAGAATAGTGTTTGGGATGATATTGGGTAGTTACACACGTTCTGGATCTGATTTGGAGCGTTAAACGCGCGAAAAACTGGAACAGCAAGGTTACAGGCGATTAGGATTGCTAATCGCCAGTTTTACATGCAATCAGGGCCAAATCGCATGAACATACATGCGATCAGCCCCAAATCGCATGAACTTACATGCGATCAGCCCTAATCACATGAACTTATATGCAATCAACCCTAATCACATGAACTTATATGCAATCAGCCCTAATCACATGAACTTATATGCAATCAGCCCTAATCACATGAACTTATATGCAATCAGCCCTAATCACATGAACTTATATGCAATCAGCCCTAATCACATGAACTTATATGCAATCAGTCCTAAATGCTAGTTTACGTTTCCTAATCGCGTGTACTACTGTTGTAAGTGTAAATTAGCATTCCGAGACCCGATTTGACATGTAGTAACATGCTAGGAACCTCGTAACATATATGATAACTTGGTAACATATGTTTGGATGTAATTCGGTGATACGTGAACTATGTGCTATAACTTGTTGTGCGTTAACGTATGTTAAGGGTGATTGCATGATTGTCTGTTTAAGAGCGTAAACATAACACGGGGAGTCTCGGGTCACCAATGGGATGTCGAGTCTCGTACTTTGGGTCAGTTAAACAGTCACGGTGTTTTCAAACGAACTTGGTTATGGTCTGGACATCTAGGGACTAATTAACCTGCGGGTTATTAGTCTAAGTACTTGTAACTGTCATATGTTAGGTCGCCGCTTTACGGGACTAGCATAGCAGCTGAGTTTACTCGGGTTAAGGAGTAACGCAACTTAAGGTGAGTTTACGGCCCCTCTTTTAAACTGGTTTTATACTTTCGGGGGAGAAAACATGTGTTAAAACGATTATTTGGTAACTACTGTCATACTATGGGTTTCTATTGTGTACTACACGATCTTTGGAAGTCCCGGGGGGAACCATGAATGTGCGGGTTTGCACAACGGGGAAATGTGAATAGCGCTATTGGGAGTGACCAACCCCGCTCGTCGGCTTGGAGGGCCGGGCGAGTGCATATTGTCTCAAACAGGAACAACAGGAACAACTGGTACTTTTCGGGCATAACATCTGGTATTCGAGTTAGTAATGGTTTTCCAATCATGGTAGTAACATAACGTACGCCTAGCTAGCGTATACTGGTTTTCGATTTGTTATAGTATGGACAGGTGGACTTGGTACTTGGATACAAAACCTGTAAACTCACCAGCATTTTTGTGCTGACGTAAACTTTTACATGTTTTCTCAGGTCGCTAAGGTAGCATGACTGGACTAGGGCGCACGCGTCTGCACGGCGTCTAACTAGGGTTGCATGGTCTTATAAACGTTGAACTATTGTTTCATTGTTGAGATACTATTTTGAATAAGCTTCCGCTGTAAACGGGATTTTAAACTATGTTTTGAAATTGCATTTATATTCATTTAGACTTGTTTATTGTGATCGTTGGTTTGGATCCTGGTTTGTCATGCACCTCGCGGTAAAACTCCGCAAGTGGATTTTGGGGGTGTGACATCCACCTTCCTTGGTCTCCTACACTGATGCAGATTGGGCCGGCTGCCCTGACACGAGACGTTCTACTAGTGGCTATTGTGTTTACTTTGGCGATAATCTCATTTCGTGGTCATCTAAACGCCAAAGCACTGTTTCCCGTTCCAGCGCCGAAGCTGAATACCGAGGAGTTGCAAACGTTGTTGCAGAAATCTGTTGGTTACGCAACCTTTTCCTAGAGCTATCGGTTCCTCTTACTCGTGCCACTTTGGTTTATTGTGATAATGTCAGTGCCATCTACCTCTCTGGCAATCCGGTACAACACCAGCGCACGAAGCATATTGAGTTAGATATCCACTTTGTCCGGGAACAGGTACAACGCGATCGAGTTCGTATCCTTCACATGCCATCCCGTCACCATATCGCAGACATTTTCACCAAAGGTCTCCCTCGGGTTCTATTTGAAGATTTTCACTCCAGTCTCAGCATCCGGTCACCTCCCGCTTCGACCGCGGGGGTGTAATAGCACTTACATTTAGTAAATTTGTATCACAATTATTAGTCATTATTATTGATCATTGTAATTAACGGTACCCATAAATAGTGAAACCGAATTGTATTATATATAGGAATATTTAATGGAGAGAGGGTAATGACCCTAAACTTTCAATAAACATGTGGTCATAACAATTAACAAGATTTAGGTTGAGGTTGTGGTCTTCTAATCAAGTAAAGTTAAGATCAAAAGGATGAGGAAGTGAATAAGAAGAAAAAGAATGGTAAAAGACTAGATCATCAAAAGTATGAGACAAAGCAAAGCTTGTGACACATTAAAAAAGTAGAGTGAGATGACTTCGTAAATAAGTGGAAGGAAACCAACTTCCCCTGATGCTTTGTTAAGATGAAAGGGAAAGACAATAAGAAATAAAAGGTAACATGACATGTAAGTTTTAGAGTGTGAGTTTCTTTGCAACAAACACAATGCATTCACGTATTTATCTTTTACAAGTGTATTTAAAATGTGAATGCTTGATAAAAAAAACCAATTCTATAAATAGAATCGTGAGAATCATGTTATACACATGATATGAGTTAAAAGTTAAATGTGATAAACACTTATACAACTTACTCATATAATAGTTGTAACATAGATTAAGTAATTAAATGTAGTTATAGGATTATTAATTAACTAGAATATGTTTATTACCGAAAATCCCTATATTCTGAAAATTATCTATTATAGGAAACTTTTTTTCCGAAAGATTTTTTATTATATCTTTCATTTAAGAAAAACGTAAATTCTTTTTTTATAAAGTCACAAACAAAAGTGTCATTTTCTTATGAGATTGATTAAATTTTGCTTTGACTATGTTTAATTAACCATATTCTTTGCGTGTGTATAAATATAGTTAATAATATTATAGCTAGTATAACAAAAAAAAAATGTATTTATGTTCAACTTCTAATGTTTTGTGTAACAGATGGGTAATCAAATCTCATCCTATAATCAAAACACATATTCGGATTACTTAAATTAGTTTTCCATCTTTTAAAACATTTGTGTGTATATATAACAGGCAAAGAAGATAGATTCGTTTGATCAAAATTTAACCAACAATTAACACGCCATACATACATGATAAAACTTTAAGCCACCTCTTCTATCAATAACAAATTTATATCATTTCATTTTAACAAATTTGACAAATATGGATTCATCATTTTTTTTTTTAAATTACTTCGTGTATCAATTTTTGTTAATGCCCAGATCTCCAATACTAACCAACTTCCTACTTTATATTATATTATATACATAATCAAAGTTTTATACACCATCTATATCTAGGGCTGTTCAAATCGCTCGCCGTTCATGAATCGCTCGTCGCTCGCTCAGAAAATGCCCGAAAAATGCTCGCTCGATCTTTTGCTCGGTTGTAAATGAGCCGATCGGATCGGTTCGGTTTGTAAATGAGCCAAGTACGAGCAAAGGTACGCTCGGCTCGGTTCGGCTCGAATAAATTTTTATTTATTTATTTATTATATATTCAATTATAAATATACACACAATTTACAGATAAATTTATGGTTTTATATATAACATTCTATTGAATTTGACTCAGTATATGCAAATAAAATATAACTAGCCCACTTAACTCCATAAAAAAAATTAACACTATATTTAATACTAAAACCGTAAGTCATGAGGTGACAATCTTGACTTCTTTATGTTATTAGCTGTCCATTGCTAATTGTCGCTTGATATCACTCTACGTCACAATGCAACAAATGTTCTTTGACATATGCTCATCGCCTCAGTAACCTCACTCTAAACATCATCCTCGGACACTAGAATCTCAATATTAGTATTATCATCGGACAGTTCGACCTTAGTTGTCACCCGACAATGAAAACATCGAAGGAAACATCCTAATTTTATGATCGTCCAAATTACTCTCCGCCCGATTCTCGCTCGGTGCTCGCTCGGAAAATTTACGCTCAAAGAATGCTCGTTCGATTTTCGGCTCAATTGTAAATGAGCCGCTGCTTGGTTCGGTTTCTAAACGAGCCAAGCATAAGCAAAGCTCCGCTCAGATCGGCTCGGCTCGTGAAAAACCCTATCTATATCTATCTATATATATATTTTAAATAAGTCAAGTAAATACAACCGTTTAGATAAGTTGAGTTGAATCGCGTGGATACTTATCCCAATAACACGGGGGCAGACTCGTCAGAAAACACATGGCAAATTGTAACCTTGAGTTTTGAAGACGTGGCATTTCCAAAATTTATTATTTTAATAATTCTATTTATTTTTTAATCCAGAAAGAGTAAAAATAAGTTAACCATAATGGGCCTTTGGTGCTCTCAAAGGTCACCATGGAGTGCACGGAGTGGTCATTTGTCTCCTCTTGGACGTTTATTCTTTCTACAAAGAATATCTTTTTTGTGCTACAATTAAAAAATCGGCAAGTCAATATATACATAAAAAAATTAAATAAACAAGGATTTTATATACAATTTTATATGTTCATAAAAGCTTATGCGAAAAACCGTATCTGAGGCAGATTGTGTAATCAGTTTGTATATGTTTTAATTTCCTTCGACTGATTATATTATTTCATATACCAACAAAAGCAAGTGATGTTATATGTCATGCATTCCTGCAAGAATTACCAAAACATATCCATTATCATAATATTTTTATACATTAGATTGTAGTTAAAAATTTTTATTAGAGCATCTACAATGGGACGTTCAGAAATGGCGTATGCTTTTTTATACTTTGTTTAATTAATAATATGATTTGAAATGATGTTACATGTTGACGCGGATGTTCCTAGTTACTGTTACTTAAACATAAATGGGTTTGAAATAGTTGTAGTTTGAAATGATGCCACATGCTGACGTAGATGCTCTTAGTTAGTTTTTTTTTTGAAAGGCGAATTTTCTAGTTAGATGTATATATTTATAGCTATAAGTCATTCATTATATCACATTAAACCAATGAATTAGTTACATGTACATGTTTATAGCTGTTAAGTTATTCATTATATCAAATTAAATCAATGAATTAGCATATATATTGACTTTAAGATACGATGCTCAAGTTGTTAATAACCTAGAAGTCAATGCTTGCAACTGGCTGCTATACACTATGTTAGGTTTGCAATGCCGGAATTTTACCCACTCAGCAGCCTACTTCATTTCAGCAACCCACTTCAGTTTAGCAGCCGTTGAAACAAAACATCTAAAACTAAGATTAATAAACTCAAATCTATGAGTTCTTGAATATCCTAACATTAAATTCAAAGAAACATCACACAATCTATACAGTAATAAAACACCACACAATTTACAATTAGAAAACATCTCACCAAACATAATAGTTAACTAGAAAATGATTGGAAACTGAATTTTATCAATTAGTGCAAAAAATATTATTAAGAATTCTGTAATAGCAAAAAAAAAAAAAAAAAAAAAAAAAAAAAAGTAAAAAACATATCATCTAATAAGAGTACTCATAAGTCCAAACAAAAAAGTTCTTAATCGTGTTTGAAAGTCTAGAAGTAATTTTGATAGAATAAAATGTCATGTATAATCTGAATATTTGCTCCAAAGTACAAATCAATATTGATGATAGCACAAAAACATGTTGAATCTTAAACACACACATATATACATCATACATGGAGTAGTCAGTGAACAATACGTATAGTCATGGTATGTGAACAACAATTAAGTAAACAAGTTATTCTTTCAATTATTTGTTGACCAATAACAGTTTACAACCAAGCAACCTTATTTGAAGTATGAACAAGGACTAAGATTGATAATGCTGGAGTAACGGTATAATTTAAGAAAGATTCAAGACTTACCAACATGAAAAAGTTGCATACACAAACCACATACATAAAGATATTCTATACTTATGAACAACAAGCTGATTTCCTCTTTGCATGTCAGAAACAAAAAACTGAAATCTTAAAATAAATGCAGTAGATTTTAATGCTTTGTTTCAAGATACCAATAAAATCAAGATCACTTTTTTAGAGTTTAGACTTTAAAAAGAATTTTTTGGTTCTTGTATGTGAATTTAATTTAATAGAAATGTGTACAATGAATCAAGAAAATTGAAAGATATCATTAAACACCGTATAAAAGTACTAACCAAGTTTAAATTTATTTATAAAGTAATTGTTGTTTGTTAGGAAAATTGGTTATCTTGTTGTCGAATTTGTGATTTGCTCTTTGATGGTCGAATTACGTTTTTATCTTAATTGTAAAAGAGTGCTTTTTTCCTTTTGGTTTAAAAATCTTCATTTTTTGTTGTTATATTATTCTACTTGATAATGAACATGGTTTGTATAATATTGTAGTATACAATTGATGTTTCTATATATGTTGAATTTATTCATTTGTTGTAGTTTTTTTTTTGTGCCCTGGTAATTGGTAATCATGGCCAAAATTTATCCTGCATTTTATAACATTCAACATTGTCAGCCTCTTCGCCCATGTGCGCATAACTATTTCGTCAAATGCCCCAAAGAAACTGTGCCCACTATACTATTTGCACTTCACACACCAGTTGAAATTCTAACCACATAAATGCTGATTGATCCAAGCCCTTACCATTTACATCAATGAAATCTGTGAAGTTAATCAATAAAGTTTGTGTTTTTGTCGGCCCCTTTCCCCCAATTGGTGTCTTTTTAAGGTTATCACACTCCTTCTATAGCCCGTAATACATGTCGTATCTATTGAATTAATTGATCTTGTTTGATGTATTGTTATCATCTTTTGACATAACTGTCTAACTTTTTTGTGGGTCATTTATGCATGACCTTTTATCTTCTCTCATGTGTTTTGTCTTAGCTTTTTAGCAAAGTCTAGGTAAACATTCTAGAAAAGCAGGGAGTGTTTTAGCTTTTATCATTCCTATTGGTTGATTCCAGAGAATTTCACATTTGTCTTCATCTTATTACATAACCCATAAACATTCCGTAAACGCGTGTAGCCCCGTCGTAACGTGCGGGTCTCTGCTAGTGTTAATAATGTTTCATTGCTATAAGTTAATTAAAAAATCAAAATGTTTATCATAATAATATAATATTATTAGAGTTTATTATTATTATTATTATTATTTTCTTTGGTTTGTTGAAGTGACCTTTATAACTTTTTTTATTTTTGAAAATAGTTCATGCGTTTGTAATTTATCAACTCATTTCCCTAATGAAGTTACCCTACTTCATACTTCCCTTCACATGAGGGTATTTTGGTTTTGTCATATTAGCGGTTGGCTTATATGTTATTCTAAGCTTAACAAAAACAAAAACATCAATTGCTAAGAACCATAAAATGCTAGCAGTCACATACTACAAATGTTATGAAACCAAAATGACAAAGCATAACGTACCATCCATGATTGTTAACAAACAGTGGTGAATCCAAAATATTTTTTGACGTGGGGCACAAATTGGTTATGTTAAAATAAGGTGGGTTGAGAAAAGTCATGTCACACCACGCCAATGGCGGAAACACGTGGCGCGACGGTTCAAGCGTATAAAGTCAAGGTTAACGCAAATCATAAGTAATTAAGAAAATGGGTCATTTATTTAGGCGTCAAAATCATGTTCAAGCATTACACAGAAAGTAAATTGTTTTTAACATAACTAGAGAGGTTTCTCAAATATATCCCATAGACTTTGGGAAATAAAAGTGAAACCCCGCAAAATATCCAACGCCGCATAGGAGATTTCCGTGACCCAGCCCGCCATGCTCATCTTCAGCTAGTTACCTGAAAGATATGTTTAAATCTCGTCAATATAAATATATTGGTGAGTTCACAGGTTTTTAGTTTCCAAAACTTAAACACTTGGGAAATACCATGTTATGACAATATATAGGAGTTGCAAATTCCTATAAATCTACTTGAGACTATAATCAAACCAAGACGTATAATAATAATGCCCCGCTCCAAGTCGTTTCTCGGTATCCTACGACTTAAGTTCAGAATATATGCACCCCAGGCATACACTAATGCATAATCGACGCTATCGATTAGGGGTGGGCCTTGTCAGGCACCAATAGTACTATTCAAATATTCCACCGGTTTCATTTCCCTGAATAAATGATTATAGAAGTGAGGTCTCAACCCCGAGTGGCGGTCACACCTCAAGTAATTATTCCGTCAAACATTTTCCCTAACATATCTTTCCCCCGAAAACGTAAAATAGTTTAAAATGGGGCCGTGAGACTCACCTGAATCAACGTCCGGCTCAAAAGGTAGATAGCAAACGGGGGTCTCGCACCTACAACGTCCTTGACGTATGAGTCACTATTCCTATAGTGCATGTGCCTTGGCAAGTTGTACACCCAACTCCCGACCACGAGTTATTCCAATTCCCGTTTAATTTAGCGCATATCCTAGGTTTCGTTGGCGTTAGATTACCCCTTTCCTTACAAGTTATATATTATTCTCATTAATATTTCCTCAATTTGTATATTATTATCCTCGACTCGACTTCACTTAACGTATAATTATTTTCCCATTCAAATAATTATACTTAAGATCGCATCGTTCGATATAATATATTTTTAACACCCGACCCGACTCACTTTGCCGCACATTTATTTTCCCATTTAAATAAATATGCTAAGGTTTTGTCGTTCGGTAGTATATTCTCAACACTCGATTCGACTCACCATGCCGTATATTTATTTTCCCATTCAAATAAATATACTAGGATCTCGTCGGCACGGTATACACATATATATACATATATATTTTGTCTACTCGTCTCGGTTTTCCTTCCCACATATCTACTTTCCCATTAAGTAGATATACTAGAATTTTGCCGAGACGAGCGTATATATATATATATATATATAAACGTGTAATTTTTCTTGTTAAGTCTATACGTTTGTTTAACGTCTTACTTGTTTACGTTATGTTTTTCTCCCACGAATAGTTTTCTTCAACACTTAGGAAAGTGTTGATTAGTTTTCACCCATGATGTATATATATATTTTATTTCCTAGAAATATATATATTTTCTCATCTTGCCGCAACGGCATTTTTCTCACGTTTTGTCCGTTTATTGTTTGTTAACGCGTCCTAGTTCGATATCTTAGCTTGAATAGTTAATTTTTCCAAGTTTTTCCCAACATGTGTTTTATAGAAATATTATTCATATTTCTTCCTCCTAACACATGTTACTTGGAAGGTTTAAAAATACTTTCCTATTTTTAATCCAAACTTGCCAACTTATATACAAAAATGTTCCAACACTTTTATATTCCCATTTATATAAAAGTGTTCATTTTTATATAAGTTTTCTCAAGTTTTTAATTTGTCTCCATCTTTATAAAAAAAAAACTTGTTTTTATAATAATTCTTATGTTAGAAGTAGTCCATATTTTTATAAAATTCCATTTTATAAAAATACACTTTTTATACAAAATACCCAAGTATGTTACTAGTATTTACCAAATCAACCTTGGAAAATTATTACTTATACTTTTGACCCCAAACTTTCCATTATTGCATTTTTGGACTAGTAGTTTCTAAAATATTTATTTTATTCCTCTAACTTTCAAAGTTACAACATTAGTCTCTTAACTTTCAAATGTTGCACTTTTCCACTCTAACTTCCAAAGTTAGTATTTTTTACCCAAATTAGTGGACTTTGAAGATTCATATTTTTATTGTTAAGTAATTTTTGCACCAAATCACTTTTAATAGTCTTATATTTCATACATAGGGCTACTAATATGTGTGTTTAATGTTTTTGTCCATTATATCAAAATCCCATTCTTCTAAGTAAGTAAACTTTAGTTTTTGCAACTTCTTCATTCATGACATCCTAATATATTCCATCTTAAATTACATCTTAGATGATCATTTTAAGATGATTAAAACTACTTTTTAATACATTCAAGTTTCTTCCTCAAATCTTATGTAGATCATCATCTTACATAGTGTATGTGTAGATTTTTATATCTTTCAAGAACACTACTTTATTATCATCAGATCCATGATCCATTTACATGTCTTTAATCATCCATTTTACTCATGTAAAATCTATTAAAGTTATGTTTCAAAACCACATTTTAACCCTTCATGTACAACTTGCTTCTAAGAACACATACATGAATATTAATAATCAAAACAAGGTTAAGAAGCTTACTACTAGCACAAGGCTAGGGAAGACAAAAACCTTGGATTTGAGAGGGGTTTAGTGTGTTCTTCCTTAGTGGTTAAGCTCCAAGCTTGAAACACACAATGGGGGTTTGAATGATGGATTGTTTTGAGTGATTAGAAGATGTAAAAACTTGAAAGAAATGTGTGTGTGGATGAGGTGAAACCTACGGCCCAAAGAAGATGAAGATGGAGATGTTTTTGCTTTGTTATCTTATGTATGAACACATGTTATATATAACCTCACCATACCTTCCATGGATTGCATGTGATCTTACTAAAGATTTAGGAGATTTAAGAAGTACAAGGAAATGATCTTGGATGGATATTGGATAGGTGTTTGGCCGTGAGTTTGTGTGAGAGGGTGAGGGATTGCTTGCAAATCTTTGCTAAGTATTTGTGACCCATCATAATCTTTCACTAGATCTTATACATGCATGTGTGTACTAGGGTATGATTAGATTGCATTTTTGTCTTGGATTACATGGCCATAGGGCCGAAATTTTTACAAAAGAAAAGCAAGTGGAGCATGCTTTTGTACTTGGTAGATCTTACATCCATTCTTGTCCATGCATGCTTAATATCCTAGGTTTGTAGGTTGTTTAAAAAAAATAATAATGCAAGGGTGTTACAAGGCCTTAGGCTGGCCCCTTTAAGGGCTTAGGTGGGGTCCACAACACAATCTATTTACCAATAATAAGTTAAGTTTAATTCCTCGTCGTTCGGGTATCGTTCGGGTATTTTTCGGGTTTTAATCGCGCGTTATTCGGACATTAAAAATACCTTTGATAACCCTTAAATATAGTCTAATTTAAGCGTTGATTGGTTATTTAGGCTTTTGTCGGGTGAAATTATAAGTTATACGCGTATCGGGTGCGGTACGCGCACTTTATTCGTTACCGGGAGATTTGTATGAAAAGCTTCCACCTGTGGTTTTGGAGTTCCAAAACTCATTATATTTTGTGAAAATACCCCTTATTTTATATCCTGGGTGTCCGGGATCCTTTCCGTTTATTTAATTATTACCGGGTAATCGCCAACGTCCATACCGGATAGTTTATTCGCACATGATCCCATCATGTTTTACCATTAAACGTATGCATTCCTATGCATTATTTGGAAATTGCTATCTCCTAAAGCCTTGATAATTAAATCACATATAATTGTATTTAATTACGTTAATCATATATTAATTAATTAGTACGGAATTACCTTATTTTTGCCGGTTGTTACATTCTCCCCCCGTTAAGAGAATTCCGTCCCGGAATTCACTTCAAGTTCTCCGGTACCGGTGTCTTCTCGAATAGGGCGGGATATTTTTGCTTCATCCGGTCCAGCCTTTCCCACGTGAACTCCGGTCCACGCTTGGCATTCCAGCGCACTTTGACCAATCTGATCTTGCTGCGTCTTAGTTTTTGGACCTTCCAATCGGTTACCTCGATTGGTTCTTCAACAAAATGTAACTTGTCGTCAATTTGGATTTCGTCAGCAGGGATGATGAGAGTTTCGTCGGATAGGCACTTTTTCAAATTTGACACGTGAAACGTGTCGTGTATTCCACTAAGCTCTTAAGGCAGCTTGAGCTTGTATGCCACCGGGCCTACCCTGGACAAGATTTCAAACGTCCAACATATCGTGGGTTCAGCTTTCCGCGCTTTCCAAAGCGCGCGACACTTTTCCAAGGTGACACTTTTAGTAGGACCCTGTCTCCGACTTGAAATTCTAAAGGTTTTCGCCTCATATCAGCGTAGCTTTTCTGTCGGTCACGGGCCGCCTTGAGGCGTTCCTTTATCAAAAAGACCTTGTCCGTCGTCTCTTGAACAATTTCGGGCCCGGTGAGTTGTTTTTCTCCAACTTCAGCCCAACATAGCGGAGATCTGCACTTGCGTCCATATAGAGCTTCAAAAGGTGCTGCTTGAATGCTCGTATGGTAACTGTTGTTGTAAGAAAATTCTACCAATGGCAAGTGTGTATCCCAATTACCACCGAAATCAATCGCACATGCCCGCAACATATCTTCCAAGGTCTGGATGGTTCGTTCACTTTGACCATCCGTTTGGGGGTGATACGCGGTACTCATGTCAAGGCGAGTACCGAGGGCTTCATTCAAACTTTCCCAAAACCTTGAGGTGAAACGACTATCTCGATCGGAGATGATAGAAATAGGTACACCATGCTTAGACACCACTTCATTAATGTACAAACGGGTCAGTTTCTCCAACTTGTCCGTTTCACGAATCGGGAGGAAGTGTGCAGATTTTGTCAATCGATCAACGATTACCCAGATCATGTCATGGCCGCTTGTTGTCTTGGGTAACTTGGTAATGAAATCCATGGTAATTCGTTCCCACTTCCATTCCGGTATTTCCGGTTGCTGGAGCAAGCCGGAAGGTCTCTGATGCTCAGCCTTGACCTTTGCGCAAGTTAAACATCGCGCAACATATGCCGCTATATCTCTTTTGAAATTTGGCCACCAATAAAGTTCCTTCAAATCGTGGAACATCTTGTCTGCACCAGGGTGAACCGAATATCTAGAACTGTGAGCTTCGGCCAATACTAGCTCACGCAATCCCCCGTACACTGGAACCCAAATTCTATTCATGAAATACAGGGTCTGGTCCGCCTTTGGTTCCAGTGAATCAACCATCTTTCGCAATCTTTCTCCTTTGACATTCTCGGGTTTAAGAGCGTTAACTTGAGCTTCACGAATTCGATCAGTCAGATTCGTGTGGATAGTCATACCCAAAGCTCGGACACGCAACGGTTTAACCCTTTCCTTGCGACTCAAGGCGTCGGCCACAACGTTCGCCTTACCGGGATGGTACTTTATCTCACAATCGTAATCGTTTAATAATTCAACCCATCTCCGTTGTCGCATGTTCAAGTCCTTCTGATCAAAGATGTGTTGCAAACTCTTGTGATCAGTGAAAATTGTGCACTTGGTTCCGTATAAATAGTGCCTCCATATCTTGAGAGCGAAAACCACTGCACCCAATTCCAAATCGTGTGTAGTGTAGTTCTTCTCATGGATTTTCAGTTGCCTGGAAGCATATGCTATCACTTTTTCTCGTTGCATTAATACACAACCCAAGCCTTGATGTGAGGCGTCACAGTAAACCACAAAATCCTCCGTACCATCTGGGAGTGATAGTATCGGAGCGCCACATAACTTGTCTTTTAGTAATTGGAATGCTGTTTCTTGCTTTTCCGTCCACTCGAATTTCTTATCCTTTTGGGTTAACATGGTTAAAGCCTGTGCTATCTTTGAAAAGTTCTCGATGAACCTTCTGTAGTAACCCGCAAGGCCAAGAAATTGTCGCACTTCGGTAGGAGTCCGAGGGGCTTCCCAATTTTTAATTGCCTCGATCTTGGCGGGATCGACGTGTATGCCCTTTTCGTTCACCACGTGGCCTAGGAAGTGAACTTCTCGAATCCAAAAGTCGCACTTTGAGAATTTAGCGTAGAGCTTTTCCTTGCGTAGTACTTCAAGGATTAACCGAAGGTGATTCTCGTGGTCTTCTTTGGTGCGTGAATAGATCAAAATATCGTCAATGAAAACAATGACGAATTTATCCAAGTATGGCTTACACACGCGGTTCATCAAGTCCATGAAAACAGCTGGTGCGTTGGTTAAGCCGAACGGCATTACCAAAAATTCATAGTGCCCATATCGGGTTCTGAAGGCCGTCTTTGGTACATCCTCTTCCTGTATTCGCAACTGGTGATAGCCGGACCTCAGATCGATCTTGGAGTAAAAGCTAGATCCTTGGAGCTGATCAAATAAATCGTCGATCCTGGGGAGAGGATAGCGATTCTTGATGGTTAGCTTGTTCAGCTCTCGATAGTCAATGCACATGCGAAATGTGCCATCCTTCTTCTTTACGAATAAGACGGGAGCTCCCCAAGGTGAGAAACTCGGTCTTATAAAACCCTTGTCCAACAATTCTTGTAGCTGGCTGGATAGTTCCTGCATCTCCGATGGAGCTAAGCGACATGGCGATCGTGCCACAGGAGCAGCTCCCGGAACGAGGTCGATGCGGAACTCGACTTGTCGAGGTGGTGGCAGCCCCGGCAAATCTTCTGGGAATACATCCGGAAAATCTCTAGCTACTGGAATGTCTTCCAACTTCCGCTCGTCGGCTTTCTTGTCCACCACGTGTGCCAAGAATGCGACAAGCCCTTTTCTCAAGCACTTTCGCGCCTTCATGCTTGAAATAATCCTTAGCGGCGTCCCGTGCCTTTCCCCTTGAATTGAGAGAGTTTCACCGCTTGCGAGGGGGACTTGAATGATTTTATCGTTGCAAACTACGATGGCACGGTGTGCGGATAACCAGTCCATGCCAACAACTATGTCAAAACTTCCCAACACAACCGGCAAGAGATCAATCCCAAACTCGTGCCCACCGAGTTCCAATTTACAATCTCTCGCTACTTCTCTCGTTCCGATAGTCTTACCATTAGCCAGTTCTATGGAGTAGGGTGTATCTAGTTTACTAGTTTTTAACCCAAGCAATCTTTTAAACTCAATGGATACGAAGCTAAAGTCAGCACCGGTATCAAATAATATAGAGGCATAATGACCATTAAGAGGGAACGTACCAGTGACCACGTTGGGGTCTTGTCGTGCATCACCGGCTCCAATCACAAATGCCCGTCCGCGGGCTTGGTTGTTTACCTTGGGGAAATCCTTCTTCCAATGGTCAAGTGATCCGCACGCGAAGCAGGGTCTTGCTCCTCCATTCTTCGGTGCTCCTGACCGGCAATCCTCTGTCTTGTGCCCTGAGCGGTGGCACTTCCCACAAGTTATCCCGTTATTTCTCCCCTGATTACCCTGTTTCCCACCGTTTCCGCGCCCTGTGGCTACATATCCCTTTCCCTTCTTGTTCGCATTACCTGCCGATCCATCCTTCTTCCCTTCATGCCGCTTACGTTTCCCAAACCTAGGCTTATTCCCCTGATCATTCGACACAACAGCTGAACTCGTCCCCAGATTCTTACCCTCCACGCTGCTAGATTCAGAAATTTTCAGCCCCGAAACCTGCCGGATTAAGGTTCCCATTCGAATAGCGTCTTCGGTGAGGCTTAGAGCGAGATCGATAGCCTCGCACATGGTCGTGGGTTTGGAAGAGGTGACCATGCTGCGTATTTGTGGCGCTAGTCCGAACAGATACCGCTCTATCTTGTTGCTCTCCGGGGTAACCAAACGAGGCACTAGTCGGGCAAGGTCATGAAATCTGGACGTGTACCCCGCCACGTCTGCTCCAACCATGGTAAGGTTCCAGAATTCCGTTTCAAGTTTCTGTACTTCACTCGCCGGACGGTATTCGGCGATCATAAGTTCCTTCAGTCCCAACCATGGTAGGGAGTAAGCAGCATCATCTCCCAGTGTCTGTACTTGGCTGTTCCACCAAGTTAGCGCTTGATCCAGAAACAAGTTCGTGGAGTACATGACTGATTGTCGAGGGGTACAACCGCTGATGCGGATCACTGCTTCGGTCTTTTCGAACCATTTAATCAGTCCGACAGATCCCTCTGTGCCGCTGAAATTTATCGGCTTACAGTCCAAAAAGGCCTTGAAAGTGCAGCCACGCTCTCGCGAGGCCGTTTCTGCAATAATAAGGTAGTATGTTATTATGGGATAGGAGTTTTATGATAATCTCCCATCGCTTTTTCATTTATTCATAAACCTCTTACCAATGGGGGAGGTTTCACGTTGGTCGCTCCCAGTCCTATCCCGCGATCGCTCAGAGCGGGCGGCTTCGTGTTCCGCTATGGCTCGGGCTATACGCTCCGAGACTAGTGTTTCAAGTTCAGCGGGTGTTGTGGGCAACCCGTCGTTGCCACTGTTGCTCCGGGTAGCCGGTGCCATTTCTCTTCAATAATAATTATTAAAGGTTAGCTTTGGCGAACATTCACACAAATATAAACATACACAAAGCATAAGTAGCAACTCATCACATGAACATAATAATCAACACAACATCACCACACAATCACACAAATCACAATATATGGAGTAAGCAATAATAATCGTAGACAACAACATATTTCACCATCATAACAATAAGATTTTTCATTAATTTCAATAGTACGAGTACAATGCTTTGTTTACAATAACAAAATAGGGAATAACATCCCTCATACAATACATCGTTCTGAAATAAATAAAAACATCATATCATATGCCGGCATACCCGCACGGCTGGCCAAAATGCAAACGAGTGTGATAACTCGTGCTATGCTACCATACTGCTACTACTATATACATCTGCAGGTGATGCTTCAAGTGTCTCCGAAGTATCCCTACTGTGGTGGTGGCGGCGGAAACTGATACTGAGGGGCGTGCGTGCTGATGGTCATACTGATCACCATGATGCGATCATACAAAAACTGTCGATGCGCGAAGTGTGCATCGCCCGTGATCCCACAATGTGCGTCCATGCGCAACAACTCCTCGGCATAGTGTGCTAGGGCATCTTGGGCATCAATGATACGTGCCCACATAAGTCGGGTTTGCTGTTCCATCTGGCTCACGGTGCGCTGCACCGTGTCGGCGAGAGTCTGGAAATCTCGCTCCAGTGAAATAGCTGAGGACCAAGCTGGTCCGGATAACGGTGCTATCCCGTGGGGCTGTGATGGCCCAGGTATGTCGGGGTAGACCGGCTGGGACGGGCCAACCGGGTCTGGCATCGGTGAGTGGGGGAATAGCTGGGCAAAACCCTGTGGTCCGGGGGTGAAATGAGGTGGCATCAGGTATGGGTCCCCTGCACCCAGAGGGTATGGTGCAGGTGGTGCCATCATGTAGGGGGCTCTGGCACCTAAGGTGTAAGGTGCGGGTAGGGTCATGGTAGGCATCTCGAGGTGGGGTGGCAGCATAGGTAAGGTGGGGATGGGCTGTGTCATGGGTGCGGTGGGTGATGCTATGAGCTCGGCCAATGGGGCCATAAGGGGCTGTGAAATAGTGGCCCACTCCGGGGTGGACACCACTATGGTAGGGGTAGGAGGGCTCGCAGTGGCGAATGCTGTCATGCCCGCCCTGCGTAGCTCAGAGCTACGGGCGGGGCTGCCCTCTAAGATGGGTCCTGCTGAGGCTGGCCCCTCCTGTGGCACGGGCTCGAGTAGTGCGGGTGGGGCTATAGGTGCATCAGGGGCGTCCTCCATCATTGGAGCCACGGGCTCCTCCTGGACGGTCGGTATCAGGGGTACCAGCATTTGGTCTACAGAAGCTACCGACTCGTCGTCCGAGTCGTCCGAGATCCACCCGTTTCGTCCACGGGCAATCGGCATAAGCCTCATGCCTGGAGGACGGTAATGTGTGGAACGGGTAGTGGCTCGTGATCGACGTGAGCCTGGCGGTCAAATGGAGACTCCACAATCTCCGACTGGGCAGGGGCGGGTCTCGAGGGACCTGCACAGTCTGCAGGGAAATCCCTGACAGCTCTAACCGGGTGTGGGGGTAGTGGTGCAGCAGGTAGTGGTAATATGGGTAGGTCGGCATGCGGCGCGTCGGCCACGGCGGCCGCGTCATCCCCAGCGGGGGCCCAATCTGGATCCTCACTGGGATCTGTCTCGTCCGAACTGTCGCCGTCTGAGCCTCCGGCGGCGGCGTCCAACTCCATGTCGTCCTCTCCCGAGTCGAGCACGACCAGCTCAACTGGCTCAGGTGGAGGTGCTGGAATAATCTGCAGGCTACTGTCGTAGCTCGGTGCTATACTCTCGGCGTCAGACATTCCTGGCAAAAGAACCGTACTAATATATATGAATTAATTAAATTAGATAGTTAAGGCGTACATAAACAGTAACCTTCCTAACCTCTAATACCACGTTAATGCATAACAATACCCATGGCTAGCTCGGTCGGAATCTCCTCATGCCCAATGCTTCTTGAGAAATTACTTTATTGCGTTTAGCATCTTTATATATTTTTTGAAAACTTTATCTTTTGAACCAGATCCGGTTATAGTCTAGTTTTTAAAGAAAATACTCTAGTTCGCTATAACCTTGGCTCTGATACCACTTTCTGTCACACCACGTCAATGGCGGAAACACGTGGCGCGACGGTTCAAGCGTATAAAGTCAAGGTTAACGCAAATCATAAGTAATTAAGAAAATGGGTCATTTATTTAGGCGTCAAAATCATGTTCAAGCATTACACAGAAAGTAAATTGTTTTTAACATAACTAGAGAGGTTTCTCAAATATATCCCATAGACTTTGGGAAATAAAAGTGAAACCCCGCAAAATATCCAACGCCGCATAGGAGATTTCCGTGACCCAGCCCGCCATGCTCATCTTCAGCTAGTTACCTGAAAGATATGTTTAAATCTCGTCAATATAAATATATTGGTGAGTTCACAGGTTTTTAGTTTCCAAAACTTAAACACTTGGGAAATACCATGTTATGACAATATATAGGAGTTGCAAATTCCTATAAATCTACTTGAGACTATAATCAAACCAAGACGTATAATAATAATGCCCCGCTCCAAGTCGTTTCTCGGTATCCTACGACTTAAGTTCAGAATATATGCACCCCAGGCATACACTAATGCATAATCGACGCTATCGATTAGGGGTGGGCCTTGTCAGGCACCAATAGTACTATTCAAATATTCCACCGGTTTCATTTCCCTGAATAAATGATTATAGAAGTGAGGTCTCAACCCCGAGTGGCGGTCACACCTCAAGTAATTATTCCGTCAAACATTTTCCCTAACATATCTTTCCCCCGAAAACGTAAAATAGTTTAAAATGGGGCCGTGAGACTCACCTGAATCAACGTCCGGCTCAAAAGGTAGATAGCAAACGGGGGTCTCGCACCTACAACGTCCTTGACGTATGAGTCACTATTCCTATAGTGCATGTGCCTTGGCAAGTTGTACACCCAACTCCCGACCACGAGTTATTCCAATTCCCGTTTAATTTAGCGCATATCCTAGGTTTCGTTGGCGTTAGATTACCCCTTTCCTTACAAGTTATATATTATTCTCATTAATATTTCCTCAATTTGTATATTATTATCCTCGACTCGACTTCACTTAACGTATAATTATTTTCCCATTCAAATAATTATACTTAAGATCGCATCGTTCGATATAATATATTTTTAACATCCCGACCCGACTCACTTTGCCGCACATTTATTTTCCCATTTAAATAAATATGCTAAGGTTTTGTCGTTCGGTAGTATATTCTCAACACTCGATTCGACTCACCATGCCGTATATTTATTTTCCCATTCAAATAAATATACTAGGATCTCGTCGGCACGGTATACACATATATATACATATATATTTTGTCTACTCGTCTCGGTTTTCCTTCCCACATATCTACTTTCCCATTAAGTAGATATACTAGAATTTTGCCGAGACGAGCATATATATATATATATATATAAACGTGTAATTTTTCTTGTTAAGTCTATACGTTTGTTTAACGTCTTACTTGTTTACGTTATGTTTTTCTCCCACGAATAGTTTTCTTCAACACTTAGGAAAGTGTTGATTAGTTTTCACCCATGATGTATATATATATTTTATTTCCTAGAAATATATATATTTTCTCATCTTGCCGCAACGGCATTTTTCTCACGTTTTGTCCGTTTATTGTTTGTTAACGCGTCCTAGTTCGATATCTTAGCTTGAATAGTTAATTTTTCCAAGTTTTTCCCAACATGTGTTTTATAGAAATATTATTCATATTTCTTCCTCCTAACACATGTTACTTGGAATGTTTAAAAATACTTTCCTATTTTTAATCCAAACTTGCCAACTTATATACAAAAATGTTCCAACACTTTTATATTCCCATTTATATAAAAGTGTTCATTTTTATATAAGTTTTCTCAAGTTTTTAATTTGTCTCCATCTTTATAAAAAAAAACTTGTTTTTATAATAATTCTTATGTTAGAAGGAGTCCATATTTTTATAAAATTCCATTTTATAAAAATACACTTTTTATACAAAATATCCAAGTATGTTACTAGTATTTACCAAATCAACCTTGGAAAATTATTACTTATACTTTTGACCCAAAACTTTCCATTATTGCATTTTTGGACTAGTAGTTTCTAAAATATTTATTTTAGTCCTCTAACTTTCAAAGTTACAACATTAGTCCCTTAACTTTCAAATGTTGCACTTTTCCACTCTAACTTCCAAAGTTAGTATTTTTTTACCCAAATTAGTGGACTTTGAAGATTCATCTTTTTATTGTTAAGTTATTTTTGCGCCAAATCACTTTTAATAGTCTTATATTTCATACATAGGGCTACTAATATGTGTGTTTAATGTTTTTGTCCATTATATCAAAATCCCATTCTTCTAAGTAAGTAAACTTTAGTTTTTGCAACTTCTTCATTCATGACATCCTAATATATTCCATCTTAAATTACATCTTAGATGATCATTTTAAGATGATTAAAACTACTTTTTAATACATTCAAGTTTCTTCCTCAAATCTTATGTAGATCATCATCTTACATAGTGTATGTGTAGATTTTTATATCTTTCAAGAACACTACTTTATTATCATCAAATCCATGATCCATTTACATGTCTTTAATCATCCATTTTACTCATGTAAAATCTATTAAAGTTATGTTTCAAAACCACATTTTAACCCTTCATGTACAACTTGCTTCTAAGAACACATACATGAATATTAATAATCAAAACAAGGTTAAGAAGCTTACTACTAGCACAAGGCTAGGGAAGACAAAAACCTTGGATTTGAGAGGGGTTTAGTGTGTTCTTCCTTAGTGGTTAAGCTCCAAGCTTGAAACACACAATGGGGGTTTGAATGATGGATTGTTTTGAGTGATTAGAAGATGTAAAAACTTGAAAGAAATGTGTGTGTGGATGAGGTGAAACCTACGGCCCAAAGAAGATGAAGATGGAGATGTTTTTGCTTTGTTATCTTATGTATGAACACATGTTATATATAACCTCACCATACCTTCCATGGATTGCATGTGATCTTACTAAAGATTTAGGAGATTTAAGAAGTACAAGGAAATGATCTTGGATGGATATTGGATAGGTGTTTGGCCGTGAGTTTGTGTGAGAGGGTGAGGGATTGCTTGCAAATCTTTGCTAAGTATTTGTGACCCATCATAATCTTTCACTAGATCTTATACATGCATGTGTGTACTAGGGTATGATTAGATTGCATTTTTGTCTTGGATTACATGGCCATAGGGCCGAAATTTTTACAAAAGAAAAGCAAGTGGAGCATGCTTTTGTACTTGGTAGATCTTACATCCATTCTTGTCCATGCATGCTTAATATCCTAGGTTTGTAGGTTGTTTAAAAAAAATAATAATGCAAGGGTGTTACAAGGCCCTTAGGCCGGCCCCTTTAAGGGCTTAGGTGGGGTCCACAACACAATCTATTTACCAATAATAAGTTAAGTTTAATTCCTCGTCGTTCGGGTATCGTTCGGGTATTTTTTGGGTTTTAATCGCGCGTTATTCGGACATTAAAAATACCTTTGATAACCCTTAAATATAGTCTAATTTAAGCGTTGATTGGTTATTTAGGCTTTTGTCGGGTGAAATTATAAGTTATACGCGTATCGGGTGCGGTACGCGCACTTTATTCGTTACCGGGAGATTTGTATGAAAAGCTTCCACCTGTGGTTTTGGAGTTCCAAAACTCATTATATTTTGTGAAAATACCCCTTATTTTATATCCTGGGTGTCCGGGATCCTTTCCGTTTATTTAATTATTACCGGGTAATCGCCAACGTCCATACCGGATAGTTTATTCGCACATGATCCCATCATGTTTTACCGTTAAAGAACGCAAACCAATAACGTAATTGGTTGTTGAAGTAGAAAGATGAGGGAAAATACATGATAGGAAAAAGGATTTCTGGAAATAGAGTAAAAATATTACCACTTATGTACTTGAAGTAAAAAGAGCAGCAAAAATAACATATATGAAAAAAAGTTAGAGTGACGGCGGTGGCTCGCGGCGGAGTGAGGAGGCTTGGTGGTTGCTGGTCTTTATTAGAGATAGATGTAAGAACAGGTGATAAAGGTAAAAGTTAAACTGATAAGTTGAAATGTATTGTTTATATAATAAAAAAAATTATAACTTAGTTATTTACTGTTTTCTTCATTCTTTACAAACAATGTACTACAATACAACACTCAATCTTGATAAGTCACCTTCATCAACAGTATCCTAGCATTATCTTTACTATATATACGTTTTTTATCATATACTTCCAAGTAATTTTAATCTTGTTATCATTTAAACAGTTTTCGTCTCATGGGTTGGGTTATATAATATTCTTGAGTTATAATATTTCAGTTTGGTTTTATAATATCTTTAGCTTTCATTTTTTATTTTAAAAACAACTGAGTAAAGAAAATTTTAAAATTATTAAATTCTTTGGTAATGATTGAAGAGGCAAAAGGGAGCTTGAACCATTACACTATTTTTTAGTCAAAAATGTTCATGCTGACGTGTCATCCACATGGCAAAAAAACGTCATTAAGGGGCTTGAACCACTACACATGGTCTTATATTAAGATTTATGCTAACTGACACAAGGATAGTGTCGGACAAAAAATGATTAAAATACCTAAACTAAGTTCGGGTGGCTTTAATTAAGTGTCTTGATATTAATATTTATGCTAACGACAAGAAACTAACAACCTAACATGACTAGATACAATTAAATGTCTTCAATTTAGGCCTTTTAGTATTAAATTCTTGGACTTTTAATGGGAACTTGGGCCTTCTAAATGCAATTGGAACACCTGGGTTAAAACTAAAACAGGAAATTATACTTGAGGTTGCGGGTTAGACGGTGGGCACAGGCCCACCATCCCTAATGCATGCATCCGCCACTGTTAACAACTACAAAAGTTAACAAGCAAATATTGTCATTACTTAACTTAGTAGTTCAGTGTTAACTAGTTTACTTATCGAATAAAAAATATAGATCTAATTCAAAATCTCGGTATATTTCATTGATTGAATCAATCCCGAAAAAAAGTTTGATGATCTTAACTTGGTAAAAAGGTTCAATGACTCGCCCCAATAATAAATCCATCTTGATAGATGCCTAAAAACTAAAAAATCGACATTCTATGGGGAAAATTCTTGAGAGGAAAGAGTTGTCAATAAAATCAATGTGTTACAACTTACAACTTACAATGAAGGGCATAATTGCGTTGATAAAGAAATTGTTGAAATATGGGTCAAAACATGTCAAAACATATTTCTTTTATTTCACTTTTATTCTTACACATTTTATTCTTACACATTTTCTTTTATTTTTTGGTTAAACACAAATTAGGAAAGTCTTTGTGGGCTAATGGATGGAAGCTGCTGGATGATGGATGAGCTAATGATTGGAGAGCCCAGCAGCTGTTGATCGTTGATTGTCCAAGCCCAGTGTGTTTGATATTTGCCTTCGGAGCCCATTACTTAAGCCCAGTTAGTCCAGCCCATTTGAGGGTCTTGCCACGCTGGAGATCCGGGTGAAACTAACACAAGTGTTTCACCCGTTGGTTCATATTTCATCTTTTATTTGTGACCATTGGATTTGATTGTTTGGGAGATGTGCTCAGTGGACTATATAAGCAGTTGTCCTTTCTCCTTCTCATACTTTAGATCAGATTCACTTTACTTTCTTGTTTACGTAATCATTTTCTCTCTCGTTTCATCTCTCACCTAGGGTTAGCCACATAATCTTGTTTAGTTTAGATTGTTAAGGGTGTAATCACAGATCATCTATTGATGATCTGTTTGGGTTGGGTTTAGAGTTGTTGAGAGGTGGATTGTGATTGTATTTTTGTATTGATTGTTTTTAGTAAAGTTCTTGATAATCAGTGAAATATTTCATAAATTTCACATGGTATCAAAGCTTAGGCTTTGATCTTGAGATTCACTGGGTATTATCTTGGATCTGGTCGATTACTGTTGATCTTGCCCTTTGGTTATCGTTCTTGGTTCTTGGTTACGAGAAGCTGATATACATAGCTTGTAGCTGCCTGAAGGCGATGTGCTAGGGGTCGTAAAAACCCTAGCAAACTGTTCTTGTTACCCCCAATCAAAGGGTAACTTGACTGGAGAAACCCTAACTTGGGTTTGCTTTGGTGAGATCGTTCTTATCTGTTTTTTGATTTTTGTTTTTGTTTGTGTCTAGGAGTCGATTGGCCGGGTTAGGGGGACCGGCATTGAAGACTCAGTACTTGGTTCTGTCTATTTAGGTGTCTAGGTTAGAAAGGCTCCCAAGTTAAGACTTGCACAGGCACCCTTGAGTGATGAACCTGTGATCTGGTCCCTGGCTTGGCTTCGCCTAGGTCTTGATTGATTGTCTGTTGGTGTGTTCTTATTTTTTTTGTGTGTGCTCTTATTTGTGTGTTGATTTTGTGTGTGATTATCTGGTTGACATTGTTTTGTACAAAATATGGTTGATGAGGATGCACCTAGTGTCCACAGTCATACTGATGATGACACCACTACTGTAAATAATAGTGGTGCCACCTTAATTGCTAAACTTGACCCAAGTAATCCTCTGTACCTACATCCAAGTGACTCTGCCAATCTAACTATTGTCAGTGTCAAACTCAAAGGTACAGAGAATTATACTGTATGGTCCAATGCCATGATATTAGCACTACAAGTTAAAAACAAATTAGGGTTTGTTAATGGTGAATGTACTAAACCAACTAATGATATAGTTTTAGAAAGACAATGGAATAGATGCAATTCTGTTGTCCTAACATGGATTCTTAACTCAATCTCTGAGGACCTATACTTGGGACAAGTTTATTCCAAATTGGCCTCAGAGGTTTGGAAAGATTTAAATGAAACTTATAACAAGATAGATGGGTCTGTTATATTCAATCTATACCAACAGATTAATTTGTTTACTCAAAATGGTACTTCAGTGTCTGAGTATTATCATAAACTAAATGTCATGTGGAACCAGCTTGATCAGATACTGCAGTTACCTGCTTGTACCTGTGAAGCTGCTAGACAGTTCAATGACTTTAGTTGTATGATAAAGCTAATGCAGTTTTTAATGGGACTTGATAGTACATATCAATTAGTTAGAACAAATTTGTTGATGAGAGAAATATTACCTACTGTCAAAGAGGCATTTGCTGTAATTTCTAGGGAAGAATCCCATAGAAATTCCAGCAACTCTGGACAGAAGGACCCAAGTCAAACAATGAGTTTCCTTGCTAAAACTAATCTACCTAGTGACAATAAAAAGAAACCTAATAGAAATAGTAATCAGAACCTTAAGTGTTTACACTGTAACAAAAATGGTCATAGTATTGACAAGTGTTTTGAGATCATTGGCTATCCAAGTTGGATGAGACCTAGATCAAATCAAAACAGAAAAGGGGTGGGTAACAACAGTACTAATTCTGCTTCTGCTGAGAGTAATAATTCTGTTTCCCAGAATCTCTTGACTTCTGAACAGGTTGCCCAACTTTTGAACCTGTTGAACAAGAAGTCAGATGAATCTTCTACCAGCTGTAATGCTGCAGGTAGAAGTAATATTTTTTGGTGTTCATTCAGTTTTTGTGGAAATTCAAAAAGAATTTTTTTCATTTGCTAGCTTTAATGATAAGTATAGAATCCTAGGATGGATTTGTGATTCAGGGGCTAACCAGCACATGGTTATGAGTGATAAAGAATTAATAAACCAGATTGATGTTAAAGATTTAAACATTAAAATTAACCATCCAAATGGTACATTTGCAAAAGTAACAAAAATTGGTGATATTAAACTAAGTAAAGATGTCACTCTATATGATGTATTTGTGGTCCCTGATTACTGTGTAAATCTGTTATCTGTTAATAAGCTGGCTAAAGATAGTAAACTAACTGTATCATTTGATGAATCAAAATGTTACATTCAGGATTCTTTAACCAAGAAAACTCTGGTGACTGGTAATGAACATGATGGTCTTTATTTCTGTGGTGAGTCCTCAGTTATGTCATGTGCTAGTGTGTCTAGTAGTGAAATGTCAAGTCTGTGGCATGCTAGGTTAGGACATCCCTCAGATGTTGTTTTAGAAGTTCTAAAAACTGATTTAAACTAAAAGAAAATAGGAAATGAGGAACCATGTGAAACCTGCCATAAGGCCAAACAACATAGGGAACCATTTCCAATTAGTGAACATAAAACCACCAGTTTAGGTGATATTGTTCATCTGGATGTATGGGGACCCTATAGAGTCACTAGTAGGGATGGGTTCAGGTTTTTTCTGACCATTGTAGATGATTACACTAGGGCTGTTTGGGTGTATCTTATGAAGTCTAAAATTGAGGTTTTTGATAATGTGGTTCATTTCACTACTTGTTTAATAAATCAGTTTAAAAAGAGTGTAAAGATTTTCAGAAGTGACAATGGAACTGACTTTGTAAACACTCAGTTCAAAGGTTTTTGTAATAAAATGGGTATTAGTAATCAAACTTCATGTCCTTATACACCCCAACAGAATGGGATAGTAGAAAGAAAACACAGACACTTGTTGAATGTTGCTAGGTCATTACTTTTTCAAAGTTGTTTACCTTTAAAGTTTTGGTCAGAATGCATCTTAACTGCTGCTTTTTTAATAAACAGGACACCATCTTCAGTATTAAAAGGTAAAACACCATTTGAATTAATGTATAACCAAAAACCCTCTTTAGAAAAACTTAGAATTATTGGGTGTTTGTGTTACAGTACTGTTTTGAATAACTCAGATAAATTAGATAGTCGTGTTGAAAAGTGTGTGTTACTTGGGTACTCAAATGAAAGGAAAGGGTATAAACTTTGGAATCTTGAACAAAAACAAATTATGTTTTCTAGGGATGTTAGATTCTATGAGTCTATTTTTCCTTTCAAGGAAAGTCATATAATTAAAGAATTTGATCCTAAAAACTATGAAACTGTTAATAACACTAACTTTTTTGACTTCTATGATGGTACTGATACACAACATTCAGGGGTTCTAGGTGTTCCCAATGATGATAAGAGGGTTATAGGAAACATAGGATCAGAAGCTCATGGGTCTCAGCATCCAACTCAGACTTCTGAGATCACTAGTGGAGATGCTGAGACTGGTAGCAGTCAGCAACCAAGTAGCTCTAGGGGTGAGTTAGGCAGGGCTGAGCATGAGCATTATGATAATGATGAACTGCACATTTCTGAGGGACAAATAACACCTCAGAATCACCCTAGTGTTGTTAGAAGGTCCACTAGGAGTTCTGTGTTACCAAAAAGATTAGATGAGTTCATTGTTGAGGGTAAAGTTAAATATCGTTTGGAAAAGTTTATGAATTACTCTAAGTTGTCTTCTGAAAATTTCTGTTTTGCTTCTGTGTTAAATAAGTCTATAGAACCTAAATTTTATCATCAAGCTTGCAATGATCAAAACTGGATCAATGCAATGAATGATGAAATTGAGGCTTTATTAAAGAATGATACTTGGGATATTGTAGACCTTCCTAGTGGAAGGAAACCCATAGGATGTAAATGGGTCTACAAGATCAAGTACAAAGCCTCAGGTGAAATAGATAGGTACAAAGCCCGGCTTGTTGCCAAGGGTTTTAGTCAAAGAGAGGGCATTGACTTTGATGAAACATTTTCACCAGTTGTGAAAATGGTAACTATAAGGGTAGTTATTGCCTTAGCTGTTCAGAACAGCTGGCCTTTGTTCCAGTTAGATGTGAACAATTCCTTCTTATATGGTGATTTAATAGAAGATGTTTATATGAAATTGCCAGAAGGTTATTATTCTAAAACTGATTCTAGGGTCTGTAAGTTAAAGAGGTCCTTATATGGACTAAAACAGGCCCCTAGAATGTGGAATGAGAAATTGGTTGGTGTGTTACTTGAAAATAATTTTGTGCAAAGTGTTTGTGATTATTCCATGTTTATAAAACATAAGGATTCAGTTGTTGTTATTTTGTTGGTATATGTAGATGATATTATAATTACTGGAAATTCTATAAAAGAAATAGAACATGTTAAAAGTTTTTTACAAACCAAGTTTCAAATAAAGGATTTAGGGACTTTAAAATATTTTCTAGGAATAGAAGTAGTGAACACAAATGATGAGTTAGTATTGACTCAAAGAAAATATTGCATGGAACTGTTAGTAGAGTATGGCATGACTGGATGCAAGCCTGCTAACAGTCCACTTGAGTCCAATTATCTAATGACATCTATGTGTTCTAAAGAAAGTGAAAACCTTATAGATATCACTGGATATCAAAGGCTAGTTGAGAAACTTATCTATTTATCTCATACTCGTCCTGACATAGCTTATTCTGTACATGTATTGAGTCAATACATGCATAAGCCTACAAAGGCTCACTTTAAAATTGCTATGAGGGTGTTGAGATATTTGAAAGGTTCTCCTGGCAGTGGTCTAAGTTTTAGAAAAAGTGTAAGTTTTACTTTACAAACTTATGCTGATTCTGACTGGGCCAAATGCCTGGTATCTAGGAAATCAGTTACAGGGTTTTGTGTGTTCCTAGGAGATAACTTGATAACTTGGAAAAGTAAAAAGCAGTCTACTGTATCACGGTCTACAGCTGAAGCTGAGTACCGTGCAATGTGCACTGCAACATGTGAATTAATTTGGTTGATAAATCTTCTTGATGAGCTTTCAGTCCAGGTAGATGTTCCAGTACCTTTGTTTTGTGATAATACAGCTGCAGTATCTATTGCAACAAATCCAGTGTTGCATGAGAAAACCAAACATTTTGAAATCGACTTATTTTTCTTAAGGGAAAAGGTGTCTAAAGGGGTTATGAAACCACTTGGAATCAATCCCGAAAAAAAGTTTGATGATCTTAACTTGGTAAAAAGGTTCAATGACTCGCCCCAATAATAAATCCATCTTGATAGATGCCTAAAAACTAAAAAAATCGACATTCTATGGGGAAAATTCTTGAGAGGAAAGAGTTGTCAATAAAATCAATGTGTTACAACTTACAACTTACAATGAAGGGCATAATTGCGTTGATAAAGAAATTGTTGAAATATGGGTCAAAACATGTCAAAACATATTTCTTTTATTTCACTTTTATTCTTACACATTTTATTCTTACACATTTTCTTTTATTTTTTGGTTAAACACAAATTAGGAAAGTCTTTGTGGGCTAATGGATGGAAGCTGCTGGATGATGGATGAGCTAATGATTGGAGAGCCCAGCAGCTGTTGATCGTTGATTGTCCAAGCCCAGTGTGTTTGATATTTGCCTTCGGAGCCCATTACTTAAGCCCAGTTAGTCCAGCCCATTTGAGGGTCTTGCCACGCTGGAGATCCGGGTGAAACTAACACAAGTGTTTCACCCGTTGGTTCATATTTCATCTTTTATTTGTGACCATTGGATCTGATTGTTTGGGAGATGTGCTCAGTGGACTATATAAGCAGTTGTCCTTTCTCCTTCTCATACTTTAGATCAGATTCACTTTACTTTCTTGTTTACGTAATCATTTTCTCTCTCGTTTCATCTCTCACCTAGGGTTAGCCACATAATCTTGTTTAGTTTAGATTGTTAAGGGTGTAATCACAGATCATCTATTGATGATCTGTTTGGGTTGGGTTTAGAGTTGTTGAGAGGTGGATTGTGATTGTATTTTTGTATTGATTGTTTTTAGTAAAGTTCTTGATAATCAGTGAAATATTTCATAAATTTCACAGAAATTGACAACCATAAAGGAGTACAATTGATACCATCCATTTTTAAAATAACTCATACAACACACCAATCATATTCCCTCACACTCCATCAAATTTTGAAAATCAAACTTCCCAAGTTGATGCAATCTTTCTGTTCTTGTTACAGGTGCACTAAGAGCATTGAGACTTCCATTAACATCTACAGTACTGGTTGTCGGATTGATTTCGGACAACCCGACAATCACGAGCTTCAACTTTTAGAGTGCGGAATCCACTAAGCGTTGTTCGGAAAACAGAATGATATGAAACTATGATAGACGAGATATCAACACACACAAAAAATCGGTTAAAAGGTTGTATTGGATTGAAAACAGAGCACAAGTGTTACAAAATAATCTCAAACCTTAGAACATAGGGCAGGGTGCTTGGGGAATGTGTGATGTGACAGTTGAATAAGTAGGGCAATGATTGGAGGCTTTTATACCTGTCCTAGTCGTTCAGGGCCCAAGGGGCGACTAGGAACCTATCAGGCGAGTAGGAGGGGCGACTAGCAAGGCTAGACGCCCCTTTGCAGTCCCAGACACCTGACATGCCAAACAGCCTATAAATCACTCAAAAATACACCCAAGCACCCGTAATAACATCCAAACATCACCTATACTAGGCTAGGGACATAGTGTACTAACACTGGTCGAACCAATGTTAAGCTTGGTTAACAGAGCTTGAACGCATTGAGGTTTGCAACAGTGGATTCAGTTTTCTGCATGAATGCATCAAATTTTAATAAAGAAACTGAATGACCTTCAACAGTTTTCTCTATTAAGGATTTTTCGATTTCTGATCGACTCCGAGTAGTCATGATTAATTGGAATGAATGAGTCAAAGATCGATATTTGAATATGTTTTACGAATGGACAAATCACAAATTGATCGATCCAATGAGTGAATTGATCAACAATTAATCATTTAGAAATGAAAAGAATCGTTGAAAGAAAAACAGAGTAAGATGAATAAGATCGTCGGAATCAAAGATAACGATGGTGGATAATGGTGGTGAGCGGTGGCGGTATATGGCAGTTATGGTAGTTGAACAATAGAAGGTGATCTGAGTGCCAAGATCGGCGCTCTGATACCAATGATAAGGAGCCGAATCAAACAGAAGAAGAAATTAGGTCAATTAATCATGCTGATAATATTATTAGTTGTTAATCCACTTTTATAGTCATTTACAATCATAACCGCGATCAACCAACTTTCCCGCCCAATACTAACTATCCCTATTGACCTTTGACTTTAGACCGTTACACAGTCAGTCCCTGTACTAATTCTATATTATTACATTTTTTGTCCCTAAGCATATTATTTCATATCAACAATGTTCTTGCATTTGGTCTAGACGTCAATAGAGGTGAGCAAAAAAATAGGTTCGGGAACCGAAACCGGTAAAACCGACCAGAATCGAAACCGGTCAAAACCGGTTTCACGTGAAACCAGTATTAAAAAAAATCTGAAATCGAACCGAACCGAAAACCGGTCTAAAACCGACGAAAAAACCGGTCAAAAGAAACCGAAACCGAACCGAAACCGGTACACAAACCGGAACCGAACCGAAACCAGTATCGCTAAAAACCGGCCGAAATGGGTAAAAAACCAAAACGGAACCGAAACCGGTTTAAGAAAAATACATTTTTTTGGCCATAAACACAAATAAAACATTGTTTTTTTTGTATTAATATTCAATTTCCTTTAAAAAAACCCTAAAAGTTATTAAAAGTTAAATTTTATGTAATTTATACGATTTTAAAAAGTGCGCGAAAAAACCGATTAAGAACCGAAACAAACCAAAACAAACCGAAACTGAAACCGAACCGAAACCGGTCTCTGAAACCGGTCTTACGAATCGACAAAACCGGTCCAAAATCGAACCGGTTTGAAACCGAAACCGGTTCGGCAAAAAAAACCGATTTGCTCACCTCTAGACGTCAATAACCAATAATAAAGACCCAAAAACTTAGCATTGGGCAAGACTTCTGTGCGTGTAACTTAACATGATATTTAGATGGGCCAAAAGAGTATTACTCAAGCGGGTATAAATAGGGGTGAGATATCACCGAACTGTTAACCGAAACTAAATAAAAAACCGATGAAACTAAACCAAACTTAAATGAAAACCGAATTAACCATAAAACGGTTATTGGTTTATTCTTGTACTATCAGTTAATCGAAATTAACAAAACCAGACCATTCATATTTTGATATATTTCTAACTTTTATACCTTCATTTCATGTATTTCATATTTTATTCCTCAATTTCATGTATTTATACCTTCGTCTCATGTATTTATGACTCTATTTCATGTATTTCTAAGAAAAAAATTAGACCAAACATGGTTTTGGTTATTAACCGAACCGAACCGAACCGAACCGAACCAAAAACTGACAAATTAACCGAATAAAAGAAACCGATTAACCAACAACTTATTGATTAATAAAATAGATTAACCGATAACTTCAATTTCAGTTAAGGCTAATAACTGAAACGAACCGAAACTTGCACACCCTTAGTATAAAATGCAAACTCGTATGGATATAAAATTACAAGTGGTGTATAATTTTTTGTTAATTAACCCATTCGTCACTAAAAACGTGAAATTGAAGTTTTGTAACAAGACAAAAATTAAGCAAATTTCAGTTAGGCTAACTTGAAAATCAATATACGTTAAAGGTTACACTTTACAGTCACACTTCTATATCTTTTTTTTAGGGTACTTAAACTTGTTTTATATTTGTTTGAGGTATATAAAACAAGATTGCTGGACTGATCAAGTGGGCTGGAAAAGATAGCTGGTTGGTAGCTGGGCTTGGACAGATAGCTAATTGTTGGCTGGACTTAAACTCGTTTTGACAAAAGTGGACTGGGCTAACTTGTTTACAAAAGATATGTGGGCTTCGTTTACTTTCAGCCCAAACCGTCTTATAGAGCCGCCCTACAAATAAATAACATTGCTTAGAGGTGTTAAAAAAAAAACTTTCCCCGGTAAAACCGACGAAAAAACCGGTCAAAAGAAATCGGTACACAAACCGAAACCGGTATCGCTAAAAACCGGCCGAAACCGGTAAAAAACCGAACCGAAACCGGTTTAAGAAAAATACATTTTTGGCGATTAACACAAATAAAACTTTGTTTTTTTGTATTAATATTCAATTTCCTTCTTTAAAAAAACCTAAAAGTTAAGCTTTATGCAATTTATACAATTTTAAAAGGTGCGCGAAAAAACCGATTAAGAACCGAAACTGAACCGAAACAGGTCTTACGAACCGACAAAACCGGTCCAAAACCAAACCGGTTTGGAACCGAAACTGGTTCGGCCAGGAACCGAACTGTAGCGAACCGGTTTGGAACTGAAACCGCTTTGGCAAAAAAAAACCGATTTGATCACCTCTACCATTGCTTATGGTTGTTTTATTCATTCAGATATTTTCCATTCGGCCAAAGGCATTATAGCCCAGCGGCATCTTGGTGGTGGGATAAGACTCAGGGACTAATAGGTCCTGGGTTCGAATCTCACAAGAGGGTTTTCTCATAATTATGAGTTTCTTCCTGAATTGGTGACTTGGTGGTGGAATATGATCGCGTGGTAACACTGGTTGCACGATGATACTCCAGTGGTCCGTGAGTGATTCCAATTGGCCGTTAAAAAAACCAGATATTTTTCATTCGGGAACGAAAAATATGAGTCAGAGATATGGGTGATATGCGAGAGGTCGGTGGAGACTATCAGGAAGGAGGGAGAAACAATCATGATAGGAATTTTGGGGTGCGTGGTGATCCATCTACCACGTTCTACGTTTCAAACTTACCAAATCAATGCTCTATAAGGACATTACGGAGAGAGTTTAAAAAGTGTAGAAAGATGGTAGATGCTTACCTTCTGAGGAGAAAAGACAAAGCTGGGAGACTTTTTGCTTTCACACTACTAGAAAAGTGGCTCTTTTACTACAAAATTTTCTTACGGAAAACAATGTGTCACAAATCAACTTGAAAGTTGAAATCAAATTTGGGACGCGTTTTTAACAAAACTTTGATGTTAGAAAAACCCTCGTCGGAAACCAATTACTACACATTTGCTACATAATTTTCAACGTATTTCTTACGGAAATATGGTGTAGGAAATATGTGACACTATTCCTACGCATTTCTTACGCAATTTTCAAAGTATTAGTCGCTATTATGTAGCACATTTGTCCAAAAAATAAGGGTGTTTTTTTGTCACAAATTAGTAGCAATTTTGTCAAAATTTGTGACGCATTTTTTTCTGTAAGAAAATTTTGTAACAAAAGAGCCACTTTTCTAGTCGTGTCATAAGGCTTGAAGATGTGAGGAACAAGGAGAAAATGGTGAGAGCTTTAAGTAGTGTTCGCATTGGCGATTGGAAGATTTCAGTGAATGTAGCAAAGTTTTTGAAAGAGGAGAACAAAGAAGATAGAAATACAAGCAACCAGGACACATCATTGCTCCAAAAAACTGATGTCGAGACTGAACAGAGACAAAATACACGGGGAACAAGAGAAACACAAACATCCAATGTTGCAGAAGGCGCTAGGCGCTAGGCGGGCAGTGAGGTCTAGCCTAGGGACTAGTCGGGACTAGGCGGGACTAGGCGAAATTAGGCGGAATTAAGCGTTTTGGTATTTTTATACGTATTTTATATACACACACACAAATTAGGTGTTTTTTGAAAATATGTTAACATATACACATAATACTTAGATATATACACATAATTAACTATAAGAATAAAAAATAATTAACTATAAGAATAAAAAATGCTTAACATTACCAAATATTAACTCAAAAAACAGTCAGGTTTAGTAAAATAATAAGTTTTTCTTGAAAATAGCTATAAAAAAATCATTTTTTATTGGTAATAAAATAATCAGACTTAGTAAAATGGGACTTTGAGTATTGTGCCAAGTTGACAACTATTAAATTCACACCACCTTTCAAGAAAAATTAAATTAAAGTAATAAATTCACACCTAAGTATTGTGCTCCATGTCTTCATCCTCTGTTCTGAGCAAAAGGTACGAGCTCGCCGGAAAAGTAAAACAAAATACGGTAAACATCTTCACTCATTTCTTTTTCGATCTAAAGCTCTTGTTGAATGATTAGAGGGTCAAAATACTAAAAAAACTCTTCGTCAGATACTATTTTTAACAGAAAATTTGGCCGGCCGACCCTCCGGTAGTTCACCTACTGACCGCCTAGGTCAGCCTAGGACCGCCTAATCCCGCCTAATCCTCGCCTAATCACCGCCTACCCCCAAAAACGCCTAGAAACCAGCCTAGGTCCTTATTCCGATTTTACCCTCAGCCTAGCGCCTAGGCGGTGCCTAGGCGGCCGCCTAGGCCGCCTTTTACAACACTGCAAACATCAAAGAGACTTTAACGGGTGTAAAGGAGACAGGAAGTTTAATGGGGACAATCATCTTGCCAAATAAAGTTTATCTAGCTCAACTTGTGTGGGGTAGGTGCTCCTTGATTGCAACAGTAAAAGATGTTAATCGTTTGTGTAGCGTGGAGAAAGTACTAGATATGGCGTGTATCAGTCAAGTCAACCTCCGGTATGTAGGGGTCTTAAGAGTGGGATTGACATTTACCGGAAGTTCGTAGGCGAAGATGTTTTTAGAAGACAAAGCGGAAGTACGGAATACATGGTTCTCGAAACTAGAATATTGGGAAGGACATGGAACAAGCTTCGAACGGGTAGCATGGGTAAATATTATAGGAGTTCCAATCCACTTGTGGGATAAGGAAGTGTTCGACACATTGCAGCATCATACGGGACAGTTGTGTATGGATCAACGACATCACATAAAGATGGTAATCTAGCATATGAGACAATTGGTGTCGTGGTGCAAGATGGAAGAAGAATCTCGGATGTTCGAGAGATCCAACGGGGTGGAGAAATAGTCCGAGTATGGATTATGGAGATAGACATTAACTGGTATCCAGACTTTGTGGCACTTGAGACCAGGAAAGTGCTCAATTTGGAGTTAAACAATGGGTATCATTTGGTTGAAAATACATGTCTACGGGATACGGAGGTAGCAAATTCACCGGAGATGTTGGTTGATACAGAACCGAAGGAAGTAGAGATTGGGTCGGAGATGGACACCGGTAATGACGACGGAAAACGTCGAAATGGTCAGGAACTCCTGGCCGGAGGGGAGGGTAACGGTCACGCGTCTTAGGAGTAGGGTCCATTGGATACCACGCTGAACATGGGAGAGTAGATAACGGCTCAGGTTTCAAGAAATCGAAAAATGACCGGGAAAACTTGGTATAAACAAGTGGGCCACCTGAAGTTAATGGGACACATGGTTCAAATATGTCTATTAATTATAGTCATGGGGTGGGGATCAGAGATGAAGGCAATGGTAAACCAATGTAAGAATGTGAATCTCAATGTGTGGACCTAGTAGTGGAGAATGAAATGGTAGACCAATCTGGGGATTTGCACTTGTCTACCTTTGAGGATGTGGAGAATAATAATATTAATATTCACGTTCGGGAATAACATGGATTTAATAAAGGTGATAATTCAAATTTGGGTGCACCACAACAACCTAGGGAGAACATAAAAAATATCGGGCCAAATGAAGGTGAGGAGCCAAAAGAGGATAACGACTTGGTAAGAAAAATGGCGGTGCCCGTGCACATGGAAGAATCAAAAGCTAATAGTAAATGTGAAGTTTATTTCTTTTGTTCAACCGGAAAGTGGGTTTGGGGGGACAAGAAAATGGAATCTGATTCACATTTGCACTACTCATCTTGTGCCCCATTGGAGAAAGGAATGTCGCATGAGCATGGCGTACATGAGAGACAAGAAAATGGAACCTTGAGAGTTCCTAAAAAATGGTCCATGCGTAAGAGGAGCCCAAGTAAAGACTGAAAGGGATAATGGGTGCAGGTGGTGTAGGGGGTGGAAATGTTGAGAGTATGGGATTAAGGTAGAAAATATACGATGTAATAGTTGTATATTTAGGGGGGTTATGTTGGGTGTCTTACATTGTGTTAGTTTCTCACTTATACAATGTATGTTTATTTTGGGTGATGAATGATAGTAATTTGCCGATAAAAAAATATATATTTTCCATTCCCCTCCCTCCCTCCCTCCCTCGTGAACCCTGATCAATGATTTGTTATCTCCTCAACTTTGGTAGAGATTGTCTGTGTAGATCATGGTGTTGATGATCTACTGTTTGTATTGTTTTATGTAATAGTTTAGAGTTTTGTTAAAAAAGTGATATCGTGTGTTTTATGTTCATATGTTTGTTCCTTAAAATCTGACAATATCATTTTTCGGTTATAGATATTTTAAACACCCATAGGTATCATTAGTAAGGTAAAATTATCACATTAAAAACTAACTAAAAGCCTTTTTTTTTTTTTTTTTTTTTTTTTTTTTTTTTGCCATTGGGGTTGGTGGTCCAGTGGTAAGGCAAAGCCTTTTAATACACTAAAAGTGTGAGGTCTTAAGTTCAAGTCTCACAAGGAGCAAGAAATTCGCCTTTCAAAAAAAAAAAAAAAAAAAAAAAAAACTAAAAGCCTTTTTTTTTATTGTACATGTACATCTATTTTAGGGACGATAGATATGACAAGTTTAACATTAGTGATGACATTTATAACTTTCGAGAATCTTTACGGATCAATTTTTTAACTAGCTAAAGCTAATTTTAGAATCATTTCTCTTACTTTATGCGTATTGCCATTATCATCTGTAGTATCGAACCCAGAACTGGTGGTGACGCGTCACTATCACATAATCAAGCACAAAAGACCCAAGTTCAAAAATCAAATGAGTTACAATACAAGACCGATCACATAGGATCAGATGTCCTAAAATTAGATATTCATTTCATGGCCTATTATATTTATTGAATCAACACTTGGGCCTTTACGAAAGATTGCCCGGAAGAAAGAAATGTTACTAAACCTCGCACTCGTTGAGCAAATATAATCAAAACATGACATCAATACAAATGTTGGTATATATTTATGTTGTTGGGAATAACATACCAACCCATCATACTACTTGATATATAACTAGCAGGAACCCGCGCTTTGCGGCAGAGCTTCACAGTGTTTGGCGGTTCCGTTTGGTCATTCGCTTTGTTGGTGTTGTACATTATACAAACATGTTGATAAATGATAATATGTAATATATGATCGGAGAGTGTACAATTTGAATATGAAATATACAAAATTAGCGCAAATAGCGCTATAAATATTGTGGAGTGGGATACATGGAGGTAATGAATCTGCATATGATGAGTGATGTAGATGTGATAAACATTACATGTGACATAATTGTTGGTTCTGTTGCTTCATTTGGTTTTTAGCCGATAATAGTAGTATCATTTAGAGGTTGGAGAAAAGCGTAGTGAAATTTCATAATGGTTTGAATTTGTGTGTGTGTGTGTGTGTGTATACTAGATTATACCCCGGGAGCGTCCCGGGTTGAGAAATTTAATATGATATATCAATTTTACATATGAAATAGACTGATGTATAACTCTAATATTAATATCTAATCTAAAACAAATTAACAATGTACAATTCCAATGCTAACACCTAACCTAAAAGAATGTAGAACTTTAATGTAACTCTAATATTAACACCTATCCTAAAGACTAAACAAATGTACAACTCTAACATACTAATATTGATACCTAACTTAAAACAACGTATAACTCTATTAACCTATTCGGCTCTGGTTGAAAAAGAAAATTCATATTTACTGATTTAAACATAATTAGTGACTTGTCTATACATGATTAATGATTTACCTGAACACTTTGTGTTTTTTTTCCTGTATGAACAAAACCCCACAAAAAAATTTCTCCGTTTTTTATATAGCACTATGGTACTCGTTGGAAAGATAATAAAACGCTCGTTAATTTGATGTAATTTATTTCTTTGAAAAATCTCGTATATTGAAGATATTAACGTTTAAAAATTATGGGAGGAAACATGAGGGTGAAAAATCCAATTTTGTTTTTAAATTATTTTTTTCCTAAAATATCTCAATGCCACATGGGATGACACATGGCACATTCAAGGAAGAGAATGCCTATTTGAGTGTCATGTCATTAAAATGGCTTTGGTTTATTATATGTATAGATAGATACAAGTTATAACATGTGTAAAAGGGCGAGTGTTAAGAAATTACATGAGCCTAAGTTTTGAGAAATTATGATATTTCATTCTTGTTGTTTGGTGATAAAAGGGTTTTCGTATTGCTCGTTTTAAAGTTGTACTAAAAAATTAACATCCATATATAATATTTCCAAAACAAAGTGAATTAGGTAGCCAAAATTTATAGACTTGATTTATAAGTACCAACTTTTAAGACTTCAATCATCTAACAGTCTATACAATAGATTTTAAAATAAAATACATTGTATTTTAAACATATTTTGTTTTTCAATGCAAAACAAAATTTGGATATACGCTTGGTGCTATCTAAAAATAAAGTTCATGGGTTGGCTTGGTTTTGATTTTCTTACCTACTTAAAACACTGGGAAAATTTTTAATCTGTATATTTTCATGGATTATTTACATCTCAAGAACTCAGTATCATTACAAAGCACGATAAATTTATGCAGCCTTACAGTTGTTCGAAAATAATAAATAAGAATAATAATAACAACAACAAAATCGAAATATATTATCCTCGTAGGGTGGTAATCTATATCTATATCTATATCTATACTTCTATGTAATGGGTTCTAGATGGGCAAGATAGTAATTTTCATTTAATTTTAAGACACATAAATACATTGTTTTTTGCATTTGGTACAAGTGTTAATGCATAAATAATTTCTCATTTACAATATTGTTCCTCTACATTTTAGCATCTATAATAATGTTGATTCCAAGACGTTCGGACTCCGTTCCGGAGTTTGATGATGCTTTCCTTACCAAGAATCGTGACTTTCTGTTGCAATTGAAAGCACAACAGGACAAGGAGGAAAAACTTAAGAGTGTGCAAGTGAACTTGTTCCCAACCGAAGGACTTCTCACGTCTTCCGGACAGGGATCAGGCCTTGTGTCATAAGCAACGTACTCAACGGTGGTCACCACTCCATCGTTCGGAACTCCACATGGAAGCCATATCCCGCATGGGTACTTCAGAATAGCACCTCCTGTCACCACGGTGGCTAAACAAAGGGTGGTTGTTACCGCAGCTACAGATGATGATCTTACCGCTCCTTATCGCGCAGCCTATATGGCTGTATACTCCAAATTTGCACCGAGAATCGCCAGTGCTCGTTAGTGCTCGTTTACCGGCAACATTAAAAATGCCGGCGACTGTTAAAAAGTATGATGGCACATCTGACCCAGATGATCGCGTCTTTGATTTTGGTGGAGCTGCGGAAATCGAATTGTGGCCCATGCATGCATGGTGCTACATTTTCGCTCAAACTCTAACAAGGGCAACAAGGGTTTGGTTTGATGGCCTACAGGCTGGTGAAATAACAAACTGGGATGAACTCCGCCGTGCTTTCGTGCAAAATATTTCCCAACAACGGAGATGTTCAAAATACATCACCGAAATTCATAATATCTGCAGAAAAGATGGTGAAACTCGAAGTTCATTGATCGATTTAACAAAGAAAGTATGCAGATAAGTGGTGCGGTTGACCAGCTGCGGATATCCGGCTTCTGTCACAGAGTCTGAAACAATCAATTGGTAGAAAAGCTACATGAGGATCTCCCAAAGACTATGGAAGTGTTGATGGAGCGAGCGCGAGCCTTTTCTCGAGGAAAAAGTGCTTGCAGTCAGACGTACGATAATGAGTACCGTTCTTCATCCAGGAACAGCTCTTGGAAGAAAAGCTCCAACACTCCAAGCTCCGAAAGAGGTAGCTCGTGGAACGACTACAGGCAACAGCCTTATTCATGAAGCGACAAAAGTTCTTCCAATCGAAGCTCCGTTTCACACAAGGGGGACGAGTTATGCGGACTTGTTAAAATCTCCAATTGAAATTCTTAGTACCGAAAATGTTGATTTTCCTAAACCTTCGAGGCAGAAGCCTACGTCAAACAAGAACACCAAGAAGTAATGTGATATCAACGGGCCAGGGGCCATGATACGGATGACTGTTGATCCTTGAAGCAAGAAATTTAAAAAGCCCTGAAGGCAGGAAAGTTGTCACACCTGGTGAAAGATATAAAAGAAGGGAAAGCTGCTGCAACTCATATTTCCAACCCAAATGATCAGGCCGGAATTAGGGGTGTTCAGAAAAACCGCAAACCAAATAAAAACCGAAAACCAAACCGTAACCGTAACCGAAAAAACCAATCCGAACAACGAATTTGGTGTTTGGTTTGGTTTTAACCGAAACCGAATTGCTTATTCGGTGTTTGGTTTGGTTTTTGGTTCTACATTTTTTTTATTTGGATAACCGAATAAACCGGTAAAATAATTAATTATTAAATAAAAATAATAATATTTAATAACTCATATATAATATATAAGCCCAAAATATTAAACCCAACCCAAAATAAATAAAGCCCACCAATTTATAGAGGTAATAATCTGAGTATAAACTAGTAAACTAGGGTTCATTTTACTATTTCTAATTTTTATAATGTTTCTCTTTGCGTGGTTTGATTTTTTGGTTTATATTTATTGCAAACCTTCTTTTCGGATTTTGGAACATATAGGTATATAAGTCAGAGAAAAAAAACTTCGTTTCAATTTGGTTTGTTTGGTTTTAAACCGAAACCGAACCGAATTCAATTTGGTTGAATTTGGTTTGGTTTGGTTTTCATATTCCTAATTTGGTTTGGTTTGGTTTTTGGTTTGAGGTACAAAATTTTGAAAATCGAATAAACCGAATCGAATAAACCAAATAAACCGTAAACCGAACCGATGAACACCCCTAGCCGGAATCCATATGATTCGAGCCTTGAAGGAGCAGGGCACAAAGAGGAGTCACGAGCACGTTCTGGCATGCATGTCCCAACCCATCCCTTTCCGTCCATTTCACCAGATGATTATAAGGAGGGGCCGATAGTTGTTTCAGGAATCGTGGCAAGGCGCAAAACCCATAGAATCTATGTAGATGGTGGCAGTGCCTCGGAAATCATGTATCTCCAATGTTTTCAGCTCTTAGCCGAAGCATCTCAACAGAAGCTGATTCCTGTCTCAATGCCATTGGTGAGCTTTTCCGGAGAAATTGTTCAACCTATCGGACAACTCTCCCTTCTGGTAACATTCGGATCTGGATCATGTCAACGAACAGTTATTCTGACTTTCTTGGTGGTGGGCTCGCGGTCAGTGCACAATATTATCTTGGGGAGGCTGTGGATGAAGGCCTTTGGAATGGTTACATCCACAATCCATGGTGCCCTTAAAATCCCAACAAAAGCAGGTGTTGCCACTTTAGAATCCGAATCCGGGCTTTGCATATCAGAAATACGTCAATCTCTAAGTTCGGGCAATGATAAAGATGATTCCGGGGAATCGGGTGCCGCAGTAGTCGAAAAATGGTATGTACACCCGCGATTTCCTGAACAGAAGATCTCCGTCGGAGCACAACTGCCAGGTGTGGCCCGAGAAACTCTTTGGAAGCTGCTTTCCAACTCCCTGGATGTTTTTGCATGGGAGCATGCTGACATGACCGGGTCCCAAGGCAATTGGTGGAACACCGGTTGAACACCTATCCTGGGGTAAAACCCGTAGCTCAAAAGAAATGGAGCATGGCTCCAGACCAGGTCAAAGTCATTTCCAAAGATGTGAAGAACTTATTGAATGCGGGAATCATCCGGGAAGTACGGTACCAAACCTGGGAGCCAATCCTGTGTTAGTAAAAAGTAGGATGGAGCCTGGAGGATGTGTGTCGACTTTAAAGATCTAAACTATGCCTATCCGAAGGATTGTCACCCTCTCCCCGAGATTGATGTCAAGGTAGATGTTGTGGCTGGGTTTCGGTTAAAATGTTTTCTGGATGCCTATAAAGGTTATCACCAGATTCAGATGGCAGAAGCTGGTGAAGACAAGATAGCATTTGTCACGAACAACGGCTTGTACGGTTATACCAAGATGCCGTTCGGGCTTAAGAATGCTGGAGTTACTTATCAGCGGCTTATGGATTCGGCCTTTAAAAATCAAATTGGAAGAAATTTAGAAGTCTATGTTGATGACGTGGTCATTAAGAGTTTTACCAAAGATTCCATGATAAAAGATATTGCTGAGACTTTTGCTAAGCTCCGGGAGATTAACATGAAGCTGAACCCTAAAAAATGCTCGTTCGGCCTAGAGGAAGGAAAGTTCATGGGTGTGCTGATGGCTCGAGATGGAATAAGAGCCAACCTGGAAAAAGTAGAAGTTGTACTGAAAATGCAACCACCCAAGTGTTTAAAAGAAATGCAATCTCTAAACGGGCGCTTAGTTGCCCTACATCGTTTCCTCTCTAAGGCTGCGGAACGAACTTTACCATTCATGAATGTTTTAACGAAGAGTTTGGGAAAAGAAAAGTTTGAGTGGGCGACGGAGGCCGATGCCGCCGTCACTGAGTTGAAGAAATGCTTGGTCGATTTACCCACTTAATTGCTCCGGAGCCGGGAGAGACACTTATAGTATATCTCTCGGCCTCGGAAGGTGCTATATGTTCCGTCCTCGTTGTCACGAGAGCGACAGTTCAGCTTCCAATTTATTACATCAGTCGGGCCCTCCGAGAGTATGAAGTTCGGTATACAATCTTAGAAAAACTGGCGCTCGCCTTGGTCCATACCTCAAGACAACTCCAGAGGTATTTCCAAGCCTTTGACATTGAAGTTCAATCTGAACAACCGATCCTCAACATCTTAAGGAAACCAGAAGCCTCCGGTAGAATGTCCAAATGGGCCATCGAGCTCGGTGCCTTTGATATAACTTACAAAACCACGACTCCGATCAAAGGGAAGGCATTGGCAGACTTTTTGGTAGAAATACCTAAGCCTTTGATAACCAGGCCACAACATACCTCGGAACCTACTTGGTCTTTGTATACGGACGGTGCTTCAGGGGCCGAAGGATCAGGTGCTGGAATGGTATTAAAAGAGGCCGAAGGACGAGAACTGCTTTATGCCATCCGATTGAATTTCAAAAGCTCCAACAACGAGGCCGAATATGAAGCACTCCAGGCAGGACTTCGATTGGCCATCAAGATCGGAGTCAAGAAGGTATAAACACAAGTTTATGCTAAAAACTCCCGGATATATGCAAAGTTCGCCAAATTCCTAAAAATGTTATGCCCACTGTAGGTCATATCACATGTCGATTCTTTGTTGGTCGCGAACCAGATATCTGGAGAATATTAGGCTAAAGAAGCTAACATGATTCTGTACCTAGCTGAGCTAAAAATCTGATGAAGCAGTTCAAAGCTTGTCAGGTGGTCCATATTCCGAGGAGTAAAAACAAAAAAGCAGATGCTCAAAACAAATTGGCTGCTTCAACCACTGACATCATGAATCAATAAGTACACATGGAAGCTCTTTAAGATCCTCCTGTTCTAACAACCGCGGTACTATCAGTAACCCCAAAATCGGATACTTGGATGACTCCCATAATCCAGTATTTGATGAATGATATTGTTCCCGAGGATAAGGCAAGGGCTCAGAAACTGAAATTGAAGGCGCTTCAATACCAAATAGTCAATGGTCATTTATACCGGAAAACATTCCTAGGACCGCTCCTTAAATGTGTAGACTTGGATGAAGCTTCATACATCATCTATGAAATTCACCGTGGAATATGTGGTATTCATGCAGGTCCAAGAATGGTTGTGACCAAGGTAATGAATGTTGGATACTTCTAGCCAGGCATGCACAATAGCGCCGTGTCAGAACTCCAAAAATGTGAAGAATTTCAGAAGCATGCGTCAGTCAGTCTCTGAGCTAAGAACAATCTTGTTCCTGTAACCGCAGCTTGGCCCTTTCAGCAATGGGGCATCAATATCGTCGGACCGTTTCCCAAATCCACCAGTGGTATGAAGTTTTTATTAGTGGCTGTGGATTATTTCACAAAATGGGTGGAGGCTCGGCCTCTAGCCCAAATTTCCAAGAAAGAGGTCAAAACGTTTATATGGGAACAGATCGTGTGCCGATCGGGCTACCCCAAACCATCATAACTGATAATGGGAAGCAGTTTGCTCATAATCCTTTTAAGAATTGGTGCCGTGACTTGCGCATTCAACAAGCATTTGCCTCAGTTGCTCATCCGCAGGCAAATGGTTAAGTTGAACGAATCAACAGAAGCCTAGTTGAAGGGATCAAGAAGCTGTTGGGGAGGAAGAAGAGTGGTTGGGTGGACGAGCTCCCCAATTTTCTATGGGCCCACTGAACCATGACAAAAACAAGCACGGGTGAGACACCGTTCAGTTTGACTTATGGAATTGAAGCAGTATTCCCTGTTGAAATTGGATCCCCAACCCTCCGAGTTCAGTGCGTTGAAAACAATGATCAAGAACTCCGCATAAATCTAGACCTCTTTGAAGAAAGAAGGGAAATCGCGATCATCAAAGAGGCCCGGTATAAAAAGGAGTTGGAAAAATTTTACAACTCTAGAGTGAAAGAAGTTCGGTTTAAGCTCGGCGATTATGTGTTTCGGTGCAATGAAGCAAGTGGGATTGAAAAGGGAAAAATGGCCGCATCATGGGAGGGGTTGTATGTGGTTAAGACGGTTGGTGGAAAAGGCGCGTACACCCTTAAAACCCTAGATGGAAAAGACGTGCCTCGCACCTAGAACGGAGTACACTTGAAAAAGTGCTACATGTGAGCACCACCAGCCGTTCTTAAAAAAATTCTAATAACATTTCATGAATTCCTTTAGTAGAATGGGATGTGCCATTCCCCATGTATCTATTTTTCTAGTTCGGAATGTTGATGGCCGGGATGTGTTATTCCTCGGACCACTTAATAAAGGCTGGTTTATTTTGATAAATGTTTGGCATTTATTGTTATTTTAGGGTGTGCTAAATTAAGTCGAAGCTTAAAAATTGCTCGATGATAAAGCCACGTGGTATCCATATAACTAAGTTAAAACAGGAGTAGAAATAAGGTTCCGAATCAAAGTGGATAATTTTTTGTTCGGACCCTAACTAACCTGAATAAACACCCTAACCAATTAGGGCCGAAGGAAATATTAGTCTCAAGCCTCGGCCTCTTTACATAAAAAGGAAATCCTAACTACTAAGCCGCGACATGGATAATAGTCGCGGCTAAGTGAGGGAACCTTATGATAAACCATTGTTTGCAATCAATGTGTTATAAATAATACACAAATAATAAAAAGAAAACAACTATCCGAGGATATTATGATCAAAAGGACTATAGCATAATGATAAAACGTGGACGCACGATCACTAAGCCACAGATCTTAATAGGTTTCAACCAAAACCTAAGGCATTTCAAATTATATAGCATTAATACGCAACAAATATAGGAACGGAAAGTTTAGAGTATGTGCATTAAAAGCCGGTTAAAAAGTTAACCGAGACATAACCCGAACCTATTCAAAGTCCGGGGGCTGAAACCTGTTAAAAACAAACATAATTCAAACCCAACAGAGGGTCCGAATAGGATGAAACTTGTTCAAACATTACAAACAAACATCACGGACCACACAAAGATCTGGATCAACTATATTGTTCAAGAAACTAACTAAACCTACTGACTAGTAGGTGGTTCAATCCTGAGCTCTTCAAAGGCTTCGTTGAGGGACTCCAGAGGGCCGGTGATATGATCGGCAAGCTTGTTAACCTTTGGGAAGACAAAGGAGTCATAGACTTTGACTGCAGCTATCAACTTTTCTTGGGTATCGGGCTTCAGTAAGGGCATCTTGTCCAAGGGAATACCCTTAGCCGCAGAAGCATACCCTGCCTGAACTCCCACATTGAACCCAGTCGTGTTCATAGCATTGTTAACATCGCTCATAGCTTTTTGCATGGCTGGACATTTATGAACGTGGCGGGAAATGAGTTGCGCCCCCTCAAGCAGGAAAAAATTCTTCAAATTAAACAACTCCTCAATGTTGGCCAGGAGCTCCTGCTTCTCCGATCTCTAGGCCTCCTCATCATTGGCCATCTTCTTCTCGACTGCGGCAAAAACTTGCTTCGCCACTCTCTCTCCCTCCCGTGCCTCGTTACGTTCTGCAAAGAAGAGCAAATGGTTAACATAAATATAGAAGAAAGAGGGAAAAAACTTGTAATGGCACGTACCAGCCGTCAAACCATTAGTCCACTTCCTCAGATTGGCCATTGTAATCTCCATTTGCTTAATCAAATCTTTCGACTCCTTGGCGGACGTGGCATGAGCACTTTTTGATTCATGAAATCTCCTCTTAAGATCCACCAACTCCTTGAGGGCCTTGTCACGTGACTTGGCAGCTGAGGCCACGGCTGCTTGAGCAGAGGAAGCTTGCTGCTGAACACTTTTCAAATTTTCCTTTAAACCAGTCATTACAGGACCATGATCGCAGGCAGCTCCCTTCTTCTGTAGCATATCCCTATCAATCTCGGCATCCATCCAACGGCGGTAGGCGTCAGTCACCAAAAAGTTGGATTGGGCTTGGTTTAGTAATAAGGCCTCACAAAGAGTTGGAGACTCCATGTTATGATAAAATTCTCTATCAGCAGGAGTATCAAGGTGAAAAAGCAGCATCCTTGCAGAAAGGGCGTCCACCACTCTGTCACTATTCTTCAGATCCCACTCCGGGGTAAACCTTTCTTCCGCAGCTGAGGGATCAATTCTCTTGCCTTCTCCTAACACCGTTGCAAAACCACATACAGAGAACGCTTTAGTCTCAAACCATTGCGGGGGAAAAGTATTACCATTACCCTCAACATTAGTGTGAGACAGAAGGGGGGGATACTTAAACTCACCAGCCGAAAAAACCCCATTCCTAGTAGCCTTGTTAACCACCGGGCTATCAAGCTCGGTAAAAGGGTCATCTTCTGCTTCATCTTCTTCCTCCAAAACAATGTTCCCACTGCTCCCTCCAATCTGGGGATCATCCACCATAAATACCGGGGCCGAGTCACGGGAGGATTGTCCTCCGAAAAGGTGCATTTCAAGGTTAATTAAAAGATTAGAGAATACCTATGGGGGCTTCTGTAAAAAGCTTAGTTTTTTCTTTGGTGTTTTGGTTCCGGCCACGGTACCCTTTGGATTCGCTCTCTTCCTCTTCTCAGATCCCCTGGAAACAAAAGTATCAGTTAAGGCCCGACCCTCAGCATCCCTGGACACTTCTTTAGAAAAAGACTTGGTGTCGTGAGAAGGTTCGGATTCATGAGGGCCTCTGCTAGCAGTAGGGTGAGTTTGAAGCACGACGGTATTATCTTTAGCAGTAAGAGGCACATCCTCGGAAGCCTTAACACCTTGATTCGTTTCAGTCATAACCCTCGTAGTTTGCCCCTCTCCCTGGGCACCGCTATCATTGTTCCCGGGGCTGTTGTGCTTTCACAATCTGGTCAACAATGGGTTTATTACCCCCTAGCTCAACATCTGTAGAGTCCAAAGCTGCTTCATCAAAAGACGTAAGCTTCAAAGAGTCAAGTAGCGACATTTCTGCAAAGAGTAGATAAAAAGTCAGAAAAAATGATAAAAAAACAAAAAGAAAGTAGCTAAAGGCACAACTCTCCACTCACCTTCTCCGTTGTACAAAATAACAGGCCATCTATCATGAAGGTCCCAGTTCCTACTGACACATCTGAGGATGAGTATGTGCTCCGGATATTTTTGAATATTGGTCTTATTCTCGGCAAGACGGGTGTAAAGGGTATGGTTGTACCTAAAACCCTGGGGCAATTCCCATTCAGAAGACTCGAACCGATTGCACCACTCCATATCCGCAAGTAAGCACCAGTCGTCGAGCCAAAAGAATTGGTTCTTCCAGTTCTTAAGACTGGTGGTTTGATAATCATGGAAACTCTCCAATTCTCCAAAGACCTCCGCTTCTCAAAAGTAAGCCAACTCCCTATCCGGTTCAGCTTGTAAAAGCATCGGAACACATTCAAATCCGCCCCTTTCGACAAGGCTCGGAAAGAGAGCTCGCAATGGCTAACCCGGCTAAGACCAAAAGGATTCACCTGGGGGATGTGAACCCCATGGAACTTCAAAACCTTCATCAAATATTTGGTAAATGGGACGCGGTAGTTGGCAAAATCACAAACCCTAGTTTAAAAACCGAATTTCCCCTCCGAAAAAGGATAGATGGGTGTTTAAGGAAGGGGGAGGGTCGGGTTTAACTCACGTGGAATCCTAAAGTCATCTAGAAACCGACCCTGCTTATCATGGGTCAATTTAGAGTAGGTGATGTTCATATTGTCTTTTACCATCTCTGTAAAAAACGAAAAAAGATGGAAGAAGGAAGGAAAAAGTGAAACGCACCTTGTCTAAACGGGTTACAGGGTCGCGGAACCAGAAAAAGAACGAGATCTAGCCTTGTGGATGAATAACAGGTATACCGGAAAGGTTATTTTTTTTAAGGAAAAGGGGAAGAGGAAGTGAAAACAGTAAAACAAAAATGAAAAAGGAGAGTTTATATAGGGGGAAGGAATAACCATTTAGATTCGAGTGTGGATAACAACTAGAATAAAATGAGCGGCTTAAATCACCCCGAAATTTGAACCACCATCCCATCAGTTACCACGACATGTGGTCATAAAACGCTCCACGTGGCTCAGAACAAAAACTCATGTCCCATCAAAGGGTCAGGATACGTGTCGGACACCTCACCAAAGCTATGGAAACTTTCTTAGGCTCCGAAGCATATTACACTTGACACCTCATCAAAAGTTGCAGCCATACCCAAGTCCTAGAAGTTAAAATAACTTAAGGACTTTGGGGGACATGAACAGGTATAAGGATTTGTACCGCGGCCATGCTCAAGTCCTAGAAGTTAAAATAACTTAAGGACTTAGGGGAACATGAAGAGGTATAAGGATTTATACCGCGGCTTGTAACAAGCTACGGCTAAATGACCTAAAGCTGTAGCACATGAAAGACCGAGCCATGTCACCCCAGCCGATGTAAGTACATATTACCTTCGGAAGCTTCAGATTTCCGAAGGTAAGTACAAGGGGGTTCGAAATAAAGTACAACTTTGCTGACCACTATAAATACCCCCCCCACACAAAGTACAATTGAACATGTGAATGCTTACACTCCGAACCACACTTTCTCTCTCTACATTCTCTCTCTAAACAAATACTTATCCTCACGCCGGAGGGTGGTTACAGAGAGGCCCTCCCTCCTCCTCTGTAACGAGTCTAACGGTTTTCTACCTTGTGCAGGTTCAAACCCAAGTTCGGAACACTCAAGATCTCACTAAGTCGTCCCTATTATCATCCAATTGCAGGTTCGTCCACTTTTTGGATCTTTAGACGAAACTTTTGAATTGACGGCTTGTTTTAATTTGCTTTCGTCCGTGAAGCTTTCTGAAAGGAAAGACTCATGGTCGTGGCATGGTACCAGTTCTTAGTTCACAGTGGCGAATCTTAAAGCATGGATTACGGATAATGAGGCAACACATACGGTGGCTATTTTCGATTGGTGCAAGTGGATTCCTTTAAAGTGCAACGTTTTTATGTGGAGAGCGAGACTGGAAAGACTTCCAACTAAAGAAGCATTAATCAAGAGAAACATACATGTCAACAACAATTCATGCGTTTTCTGTGAAGATAATACAGAGACGGCATAACACATATTTACAGGATGCATATTTTCAAATGTTCTTTGGCAGGTTATTGCGAATTGGTGTAAGTTTCTGATGTTTTATGTTTGTGACTTACATGATCTCTCAAATATTCATAAAAGTATGAGGCTTAACTCGGTCACAAGAAATATGGTTCATGGTCTGATGATTATTGGTTGCTGGCGAATTTCGAAGGCTCGTTGTAACGCCCAGCGATTCTCGAATAATAATAATAATATTTTATTTACAAAACGATTTTAATTCATTAACAATAACATAGCGTTAACGATATAATGAATTATTATTCGGGAATGACTATAATTAATCATTTCGCTAACTTAAACAGTTAAACATATACTTTTAGAGGCTTAGTTTATGTCGCGTGTTTGAAAGTGGGTGATTTGGTATGTCAATAATATACGGGACTCTCGAATAGGCGAATTCGATAGATACTCATACGTATATTTTTATGATTTCAATACTAGGCAACTTATTATTTTGTTTTCGGACTATCAAGTAACGACTAACCAATATTTATTACTTATCAAAGAGTATCGTTTTCTCGTATGTCATAGTTCTAATAAGTTAACACTTGTCGTGTCTAAAAGCTTAGTCAAATTATGTGTCGTTTATTTGTACAATTGATTTTGGGAAAATATAGACAACTTGAGTTGTCTGGTTTATTACAAAAACAGAGGAAACTCTGCCCAAATTTTTATAAAATATAAGAAACATATCGGGTATTTAAATCTATAAAATTGTGCAGATAAATCAACGCAACCTCATATATTACATTAAAGTATATATATTTATATATATAACTATACATACGCGCATACTTTCAAGAGATCAAAACCAAGTCCCGTCGGTTCGTCAAGTTATACATACTTTAAGACGAGTATTGTTTACAATACGAGTCTAGGTAGTTGAATCAACTATCTTCACAACCAAGAAACGAAACAAGCGTATTTGCATTAGAATTTAAGACATCGTTTATTTGTAATAGGATACAAGAGTTCAATTTATCCAAATTCAGATTTGTTGCTACTTGCTAGTGCTTGCACAGTGAATTTCAGGTGAGTTTACGTAACCATGTTTATGCAATTCTTCATACTTGCAACATTATACTTAAGCAATTCTACATGCATGTCTAGTTGTAAACATTAATGCCTCATGAATTAGACAACAACAACAGTTTCAACGAGTTTCAACATTACATAATCATTAGCTATGGCCAAGCCGGCGATACTCAATAATAGATCTATTGGATTGACAATCCCACCCGGATACGTGTACCTCCTACATAGGTAGCGTGGGTGATTGTTATCGTTCCAACATATTATTAAGGTGAACCGTGGATGACGGGATGGACCTAAACTAGTCGGAGGTTTGATTATGTCGATTCAACATTTCATGTTTATTCATGTAGACTTAAACTTACGATAGACATATGAATTGCTAAACTATTATTTTTAAACTTAATTGCTTGACATGGCTTATGTATTCTCACCAACTTCTAGTTGACCCCCCCCCCCCCATTTTTCCAAACTCAACAGGAAATATTGATGCTTGAAGTCTAAAGCTAGCATGAGGAGTTATTTGAAGTTTTAAGTTTCATTTGTTTGTTTGATGTATTAGACCTTAACGTAATTCAATTTTGTAATGTAATAAAGGATTTTTTAAACATATGTATTACCATGAGCTATTGAACAATCATTCATATGTGACACCTCGATGTTTCCGCCATCGGTTGGGGTGTTACAGATTGGTATCAGAGCCATGGTTATAGGGAATTAGGTTATTAGAAAAATAATCTAGTCTATAACCTTAGGACTTTAACCAGTATTTGCTTCAATTACTTGTAGCTCTACCTTATCCTTATCTCTATCACTATCCTCATCCTTATTCTTGGCCTAACTTGGTCTTGCCTACTCTCTCTCACTTACTTGCTACAATCCTAACGTACTGCTAGACCATTAGGGCAAATTCGTTGGGCTTAGACTTGATCTGTTTTTGATAAGCCAACATTTTCGTTTATTCGGGGTTAGATATTTACAATCTTTGTGTTTCATTTTCATTTATACCCCCTCACTCCCGTATAAAATCTAAGTTTTGAATCTCAAAATTTCTACAATTCAAATATATTTTCTTCTTATATAATTCCCTCATTAGTTTAAACTTCATGAATCATTTCTGGATTTCACAATCCTAATTCATTTTACAAACTTATAATATTACCCATAAGTCTAATTATTTTTAACATCTAACCCAAATCATATGTTTCCCTTTACATCATACATAAATCTATTATCTTTGATGTTTCTGGCCAATTTTATTTTAAACTTCCCCCCTACATTTTTATTTATGTGTATATATATGTATATCTTGAAGATACCATCAACCGTAAAATTTCACCACATTCGAGATTTTAAAAATCCTTGTTTAAACTGTAACCTTATAATCTGTGTATAGGAGATACTGTAGCACCAAAGCTAAAGAGTACTGAATTTTGTCAAACTTTCATCACTTGGGAATTTCACAAACTATAACAAATAAATAAAAATATTTTTTTTTAAAGGAGTCTTTTATTTCCACAAACTTATTTACTAAATTTCAAATTTTTATTGAACAGTTTATTGGCGTAACAAATGATTTACGATAAAAATGTTTTAATCTATTAAGAATGATTTCTTTTATGTATTACTCGAAGCCTATTATACAAAACGTCTGAACAAATTCTTGATTTTTGAAACCCGACATCGTGTTTAAAACCTATGACTCATCGAAATATTTTGATCTAAATCAATTTAGTTGTACAATTTAATGACTTTTGCTTTATATACAAAACCAATTTTGAAAATAAAATCTTTCCATCCACAGGAACAAAATTTACTCTACAATTTTTCCATTGACACCTACTTATTTTAAACTTGTTCGAATTATTACAAATTTTTGGCAAATACCACGATCATGTTTTCTCACACGCTTGATTCTAACCGTTGATCCAAACCCCACAATTTGCATTGCCACATAATCTCCTTACTATAAAATAAACTCCTTGTCAACTATTTTCACATTCAATATCTCTCACAACTTTAATTCTGCTTCAAGATTTTTCACCATCCCCTCAAGAATTAGACTCATATCCTACACCTTCTCAAACATGAACTAATTACCCATGGTAACCAAACTATTGAAACTTGATTGTGTGTTGCATCAAACTTAATCCTTAGTTATACATGAGGATTCGATTATCTACCATATTTGAACATTTGATACTAGAACTATTTACTATAGACACACCTAGAGTCATTAACCTTGTCTAGGGCAACTCTATTACAACTCGCATGCTATACTTGATACTTGATTGCTTACATGTACATATTACCAATTTGCAACTCATGTGTAATAATTGGTACACTTAATCAAACAACTGTTAGAGGATGAAGTACTTGCTCAACAGTTAGTAGAGTACCAAATAACCTACTCAACGATTGGTAGAGGTCATCATGCCTGCTCAACAGTCGGTAGAGGCCCTACAACCTGCTCAACGACTGATAGAGGCTATCGCACCTGCTCAACAATCGGTAGAGGTTCTTACTCACTGACTGGTAGAAGTCTTTTTCCTGCTCAACAGTTGGACTCATTTTTGGATACATTGTATACGATTCAATCACAAGGTTATTTTGCATTACTTACATGTGTGTTTAGAGTCATAGAAGGACACAAAACCCTAATGTAAGGTAAATTGGTGATTGCGGTCCGGAACGTAATCATGAATTTACAGGTACGTTAAGGTAGTGTGAAATTCTATCAAGGTTTCCGGTAAATAACCAATTATAAACTCTAGTTACCTGATAGTTCATTTAGTCTTTCTATAGTCAATCAACTCATGCATTTCTTTTAGGATTCCTAAAACTTAAGATTCATATTCTCCTTACTATTTCAGATGAACCTAATCCAACCCTTAAAACTCACACATATCAAAACTCTTACCCAAATTATTCGAAACATATTATTCTATTACTTATAAATTCATGTTGTACCTTAACCCAAATTTTTTCCAAACCACAATTGTCTTAATTTCTACCAAATCACACTCAACCCTGTGTTTTTAATAACTTCGGGACGAAGTTCCCAAAAGTAGGGGAGACTGTAACGCCCAGCGATTCTCGAATAATAATAATAATAATATTTTATTTACAAAACGATTTTAATTCATTAACAATAATATAGCGTTAACGATATAATGAATTATTATTCGGGAATGACTATAATTAATCATTTCGCTAACTTAAACAGTTAAAATAATGATAACGCGTCGTAAGTAATAACACACTTGTAAACCGACACTTATCTTTATAAATTTTTAAACCCGACTAAAAATATAAATATATAGTCCCAATGCTAGTTTTAATTCGCACTACAGTTATATAACTTATGTAATAATTATGTTATTGTTAATGGGTCCAGTTCATAAACGAGAGCCGAGCCAGTACAAGTTAGTATACGTGGTGTCTATTTAAACTACCTAACAAAAAAAAAACCCTACCTATTTGAAACATATCTTTCTTCCTTCTTCTACACATCTTATTCTTCCCCTAACCCTAGCCACCATGCCTCCTACCTACATCTTTTTTTTTCTTCCTGCACATCTCCCTCACAACTCCATCACTCCCTCCCTGATGAGCAGCGGCGGTGACCACACACAGCAACCACCGAACCACCACCCTCCCCTCTTTTCCCTCTCTAGCTCTACAGGCACTTACAACCATCACCGAGCCACCATAGATCCCGTTTTTTTTCCTTGTCTCTGCTGAATACGAAAGCACGGCACACATACCTATGTGTGTGCATACGGGAGCCTCCATCAGTGGTCACCGGCCGATGACCGGCTCCGGGGAACCTTATGCCGACAACCATCCCCGGTAAGCTTCCCTTTTCTCCTCGTCTAATCATCACCGGTAACCTTTTTCCTTTTATAGATCCGATAACCACCACAACCCTTGTCGAACCACTGTCACCGAACCCAAGCCAAAAACCCATCTCCTTACCTGATAATCGGACCATCTTTCTGTTCTGATAAAGGCCTGATAACCCCTCTGATTATCCCATCAAACACACACGCATATGAGGATGTTGAACCCGGTAACCTTATGGCCGATTGGGTCTTCCCTCGTGTGCTAAACGTGGTCCGATTACAGCCCGATTTCATCTCGCGTCCCTTTTTCTTTTGAGTTGCTCCTCTTCAGGTTGCCAAGACGTGAGTCAACAGGTCAAAACTTCTGGTCAACGAAAGTCAAAGCTGGTCAACGCAAGTCAAGTTCGGTTATGGTCAAACCCGGTCAAAACGATCAGATCTGTCAACGCTCGGTTCGCGAGTATAAATCTCGGGAAGGTATAACGCACGCCACGACTCTTATTCTTTTCGTGTACAATTTTTATATAAATATATATTGTAAGAAGCGAAAACGAACCGAAACGACTTGTGTTTATAAAATGCTTGGGGTAATTTTGAACCGACAAAGAAAATAGTTAACATGTATACATATATATACACACACACATAAACGCTTATGTACTAAATTGTGAACTAGTAAATTGTTGAGGTAGTCATATGAAAACATATTTTTTTTTCTATATACAAACACATTAATTAGCGAAACATATACTTTTAGAGGCTTAGTTTATGTCGCGTGTTTGAAAGTGGGTGATTTGGTATGTCAATAATATACGGGACTCTCGAATAGGCGAATTCGATAGATACTCATACGTATATTTTTATGATTTCAATACTAGGCAACTTATTATTTTGTTTTCGGACTATCAAGTAACGACTAACCAATATTTATTACTTATCAAAGAGTATCGTTTTCTCGTATGTCATAGTTCTAATAAGTTAACACTTGTCGTGTCTAAAAGCTTAGTCAAATTATGTGTCGTTTATTTGTACAATTGATTTTGGGAAAATATAGACAACTTGAGTTGTCTGGTTTATTACAAAAACAGAGGAAACTCTGCCCAAATTTTTATAAAATATAAGAAACATATCGGGTATTTAAATCTATAAAATTGTGCAGATAAATCAACGCAACCTCATATATTACATTAAAGTATATATTTATATATATAACTATACATACGCGCATACTTTCAAGAGATCAAAACCAAGTCCCGCCGGTTCGTCAAGTTATACATACTTTAAGACGAGTATTGTTTACAATACGAGTCTAGGTAGTTGAATCAACTATCTTCACAACCAAGAAACGAAACAAGCGTATTTGCATTAGAATTTAAGACATCGTTTATTTGTAATAGGATACAAGAGTTCAATTTATCCAAATTCAGATTTGTTGCTACTTGCTAGTACTTGCACAGTGAATTTCAGGTGAGTTTACGTAACCATGTTTATGCAATTCTTCATACTTGCAACATTATACTTAAGCAATTCTACATGCATGTCTAGTTGTAAACTTTAATGCCTCATGAATTAGACAACAACAACAGTTTCAACGAGTTTCAACATTACATAATCATTAGCTATGGCCAAGCCGGCGATACTCAATAATAGATCTATTGGATTGACAATCCCACCCGGATACGTGTACCTCCTACATAGGTAGCGTGGGTGATTGTTATCGTTCCAACATATTATTAAGGTGAACCGTGGATGACGGGATGGACCTAAACTAGTCGGAGGTTTGATTATGTCGATTCAACATTTCATGTTTATTCATGTAGACTTAAACTTACGATAGACATATGAATTGCTAAACTATTATTTTTAAACTTAATTGCTTGACATGGCTTATGTATTCTCACCAACTTCTAGTTGACCCCCCCCCCCCCATTTTTCCAAACTCAACAGGAAATATTGATGCTTGAAGTCTAAAGCTAGCATGAGGAGTTATTTGAAGTTTTAAGTTTCATTTGTTTGTTTGATGTATTAGACCTTAATGTAATTCAATTTTGTAATGTAATAAAGGATTTTTTTAAACATATGTATTACCATGAGCTATTGAACAATCATTCATACGTGACACCTCGATGTTTCCGCCATCGGTTGGGGTGTTACACTCGTAATGATCGGATTTTCAACAACAAAAACACAATGATTGATGAGGTGATTTCGGATGTGAAGACATATGGTTATTTGTGGTATAACAATAGGAATAGAAAGGCGAAATGTACTTAGGAAGAATGGTGTAATTGTAATTTGATGTAATTTGGTCGTCTAGGTCCTCGTCTTGGGGATCTAGCGATCATTTTGTGTTTAATGAAGTTCAATTTTCAAAAAAAAAAAAAAAAAAAAAAAAAAAACCTCAATAAAATTATGCGAGAAAAGTTGTAAAGAAATGAAGAATAAAAGACAGTGTCTGACTGTTTGATGATCGGGTAATAGATTCTTCAGTGCTAGTTGGAACATTAAAAACTATTCAGATTCTAAGAAAATGACAACAAAACAAAATATAATTAAAATGGTTTCTTGCAACTTCCTAAACTAATAAGTTATTAATAGACGCCACCAATAAATACAAATTTTCTGGGCATCTCGGTCACAAGAACGGGGGACACGCTCTTCTTGTCTCAGCAGGCATATGCCAAAGACATCATTCATCGGGCCGGCATGGACACATGCAAACCGGCGTCTACCCCTGTCGACACCCAGGGTAAATTAGTAGCTACTCTCGACTCTTTATATGATGATCCTTCGACATATAGAAGCCTTGCAGGTGCTCTTCAGTATTTAACTTTCACCAGGCCGGACATCTCATACGCCGTCCAGCAGATTTGCATGCACATGCACTCTCCGTGCATCGCACATTGGAACGCTCTTAAGCGTATCATCAGATACTTACAAGGCACTGCCGAATATTGTCTTCATCTCTACCCTTCTTCTACTCTATCCATCCGTGCCTACACAGATGCTGATTGGGCGGGATGCCCTGATACCCGTCGTTCCACCTCCGGCTACTGTATCTATCTAGGCGACAATCTAATTTCCTGGTCGGCTAAGAGGCAATCCACTATTTCACGCTCAAGTGCTGAAGCAGTCAAGCAGAATACCGCGGGGTTGTCAATGTGGTCATAGAAATTTGTTGGCTGAGTAATCTACTTCTTGAGCTCCATCTACCATTGACCAAAGCGTTCCTAGTCTACTGTGACAATGTGAGCGCCATTTACCTATCCGGCAATCCAGTGCAACATCAAAGAACAAAACATATTGAGCTTGACATACACTTCGTGCAAGAGCACGTTCAGAAAGGTCTTGTTCGCATTCTTCACATGCCTTCTCGCTTTCAGATTGCTGACATCTTCACCAAGGGACTTCCTCAGGTGCTGTTCGATGATTTTCAATCCAGTCTAAGCATACGTTCGCCTCCCGCTTCGTCTGCGGGGGTGTAATAGACGCCACCAATCATGCACATATTTATTAGATTGTAATTTGTATTTATTGTATGATTTATCTCCATAATTAGGAGATCTCTTGTAACCTTATTTAAGGATGATTGTGAATGAGAGAAGGCAGACAGTTATCACAATTCTACAGTTTTGGTCGCTAAATTAATTAGTTTCTTTATTCCCATACACTAAGAGCATTCACAATAAACACTTCATCTCCATCTCTATAATTACACTAAAAATCACTACCTTTCTTTCTCCTTTTCTATTTAATAATACTTTTATTATTACCTTTTCTCTCTCCTCTACTCACAACCACTTTTAAAAATATTAAAAAATTATGGAGAGTGAACAGTGTCTCCTCCAGATTTACTGATAAATAGTGTCTCCTCTATATATTTTCTCTCTCTTCTACTCACAACCACTTATACACACTCTATATAATATAGAGGCCCCCCTCACACGATTATAGAGCATCTGCCATAAATGCTCTAAAAGAATAAAAGCAAAAATATAAGTATTACTTTATAAATGATACATTCAAATAAGGGGAAATGGATTTAAATACTCCCAACTATCACTCATTGGCGGATAGCACTCCCAACTATCACTTTGGCGGATAGCACTCTAAACTTTCAACTTATTTTCCATTATCACTCCCGGACTAACACCCAACTAACGACGTTATCCTACGTGGCATTTTTGATGACGTGGCTATCTGACTTGGCAATAGTTGTTAATAAATAAACATTTTCCCTCATTTTAAAAACTTACGTCTTCCCCAAATTGAAACCCTAGATTTTGGGGATGAAACCCTAGAACGATTCAAGCACCTACACTCGATTCAACAACAATTCGACTGAAGAACAACCACTTCAATACACGAACGAACATCAATCATGAGCTCGTCTTCTACTTCGAACTCAATTGGAATGAGAAACCCTAAGTTTAAAGTCGATTAGGATGGGAACATCTATTGCCAACATGATGTTCTTGCAGTACTTCGAGTTGCTGGAGTAACGAGTCTTCGACAAGGTGAACAATTTTATGGTTGCTCGTATTGGCCGGTTAGTACCCACCCTTATTCAACGTTTTTTTTGTATGAACAATTATTAACTTTAAAATTTGTAATTTCAATAGAAATGTGGCTGCAAATTCTTCGTGTGGAAAGAGGATGTTGATAGAATGTTTAAAGAACAAGCTTTAAAGATTCAGAACTTGGATGGAAGAAGCAGGACTGTCATGTCAGATAGTTATGAAGATTTGAAGATTCAGAACATGGATGGAAGAAGCAGGGCTGTGATGTCAGATAGTTATGAAGCTTTGAATATTCAGAACTTGGAATTACAAAAAAAATTTGTTAATTGAGGAGAACAAGAGGTTGCAAGAAAGCATTTGTGACAGAGACTACAAATGGAAGAAGAAGACATATGTTTTCAGTGTCTTGAAAATAATTGCAATTTGTATGTACTTGTCGAAGTAGGTAGTTAGTTTAGTATGCTCTGAGTTTGAGGTTTGAGATGGATGAATTGTTTTGTAGATCAATTTGCATGATGTAGATTGATTATGTGATATGAATGAAAATGTTATTAAGCAACATTTGCATGATGTTTGAGTGAATTTGCAGGAACCAAGTTGACCCATTTGTTTAACCAAGCTGCAGTACCAAGTTGACCCATTTCTAACCTGTTTATACATAAACACACCATGCAAACTGAACCTAACCAAAATTGACCCATTTGATCAACATTCATAATAGTCATATAGTCATAACATTCCCAAAACATTCATAACATTCATATAACATTCTTAATAGTCATAACATTCCCAAAACATTCATAAGAGTCATAAAACATCCATAAGAGTCATAAAACATCCATAACTAGATCCTAACCATACAAACACCACTATATTACACAAAAGGTGGTGTTAAGTAGTGGAACATCATTAGTTTAGCATAATTAAAATCAACAGCCTCTTCCAACTGCCCTGAATGCTCCCCTTCCTGCTCCCCTGCTGCTTCCTACTGCCCTGCCCCTTCCTGCTCCTCTTCCTGTTGACACAGTAGATTGCTGTGTTGGCTGACTTGGACCTTGGGTGTGGGTTGACTGTTGGGTGGTCTGGGTTGACTGTTGGGTGGGCTGTGCAACTTCAGTTGGGACTTCTTTTCTTGGCCTACCCATCTTTTGTCTTTTAGGCTTAGGGGCAGCTGCAAAACAATAAAATGAAGTTAAATATGTAACATATGAACATTACTAATAAATGTAAGACATTAACATTACCTGCAATCATCTTTCCCTTTTCAGTACACTTCCTCTTGTTATGGCCTTTTGACCCACAAATGCTGCAACTCATAACCACACCATGCTTTGTAAACTTCCCTGGCCTCTTAGGGTCTTCATGAGGATCCCTTCTTCTATTCTTTTTTGGCCTTCCAGGAGCTGGTTTGATTGGAGGAGGATCCATAGGATAAACCACCTTAGGCCAATACCTTTCACTTGGCAATGGTGGGATTGAGAACTCATATGCTTTCATGTATGTTTCTTTATGATAGCATTTATCAACATAGTCTTCAGCAGGCTTTCCTAAGAACCCAGCCACAGCACATACATGTTTGCAAGGATAACCTCTCAAATCCCATTTCCTACATGTACAAATGCCTCTTTATCAGTTTCAAAGACTTCTGTACCCTCCTTTCCTAGTTCAAATACTTCAGCATCATCTTTTCCTAATTCAACAACGTCTTTTCCTACTTCAACAACTTCTTCTGCATCAGTTTTTTCTAATTCAACCACTACTTCAGCATCATCTATTCCTAATTCAAACACTTCAGCTAACAGATCTAATTTGGAAGTACCAACTTTAACTGGCTTTGATGGTGAGTATGGTGTTAATCTAGAAGCAGAAGCTTTGGTTCTCCTGCCCTCAGACACAGGACTCATTGTTGACTGAATGTTAAGCTTGGGAGGTGGTTCTCTATTGGGTTGGGCTATAGTGATGGGTTGGGCTACAGTCATGGGCTGGGCTTTAGTGGTGGGTTGGTCTACAAACTTGGGTTGGGCTTTAGTAGTGGGTTGGTCTAGGGCTAATGTTGGGTTGCTACAATACTTCAATGTTGCTTTACTCAAGGGTCCAACTTGAACAAATACTTCAATAAAAGCCTTAGAACTAGTTTGTACCTTAATTGCCTGGCATCCAACATCCTTGTCGTCCCTCAATTGCTTCAATAATCCGTCTTCGGGATCAAGGCAATACATGTCAAAATCCTTAGATTCGTAGCACCCTGTTTCCATTACATTACCCACGAGCTCAAAGAATGAGACATGGTCTGGATCAATACGATACATCTTCCATTCACCACCAATATACTTCAACGGACCTAACCCTACATCAAAGCCCCCACCGTAATACACCTTGAAGGCGATTTCATCCTTTGAAAGGTTCAATTGTGAAGAAATCAGTGTTTGATTGTTTGTTTGTGAAGGGATTAGGGTTTGAGATGGATGAACGATCGTGAGTGAAGAGTGAGGAGTGAGAAGAGTGAAATGAGAGTGATCTGATGTGTAAAATTAGGGTATAGGTAAAAAAATTTTCCACGTAGGTTATGCCACGTCATACTCTGTTAGCCACGTCAGCTTAAAACTAACGGTGTTAAGTCCGGGAGTGATAATGGAAAATAAGTTGAAAGTTTAGAGTGCTATCCGCCAAAGTGATAGTTGGGAGTGCTATCCGCCAATGAGTGATAGTTGAGAGTATTTAAATCCATTTCCCCTTCAAATAATCACTTTCAAAACTTCAATCTCAAACACACTTTCCGTCTCCTAAATTCAAAAGGCATATAGCATATAAAGTTTCATTAGTAATAATGATCAAAATATATAAAGTCACGACAAAGACATTTGTTGATGTGTCTATAAATGTCACATTTAAACTATTAGAAAATACCGTTTTCACGAGACCATTTCACCCCTTTCATGTGAAATGGGTTCAAGATTTTTTTTTTCTTTTTAAAAGACTGAAATGGGTTCAAGTGATTTGGTTTACGTGATGGTAGGTGGGGATAGGATGAGATCGGTACTGTACCCATATCTATACCCGTACCCGTATCGAATTTGAATAAAAGTTGGTACCGAATATATAGGTACGGTACCCGTTATGGTACCATTTTGTTATTTTTTCTTTTTTGAGCACTCGTACGAATACCAAGTACGTAAACAATTACTAGTATCAATACTATACGGGTACCAAATTTAAAAACTTAGTATGGGTACCAATATGGTACATATACCAAATAGGTAAAATTGATATGAATACCATAAATACCATAATACGAAGTAAAACATATAATCAAATTCAATTGTATATAGAATTCGGTACCTATATCATTTTTACTCGTACTCGTACCCGTACCGATACCAAAAGTACCGAATGGCGAAATCAGTAAAAGTGGGTACCGATACCTATACCGAGTACTAAAAATCGGTACGGGTATAGGTACTCGGAAAAAAATGCTCATCCCTAGGTGAGGACTCTCTCTCTCTCACACACACACACACACATATATATATATATATATATATATATATATATATTATCTATATTTTTTATTATATAATGGGTTCTGGATGAGTAAATAAGTCATTTCGTTTCATTTAAATGAGCAAAATTGTAATTTCATTTACTTAGAAAGACAAATTTAATACAACATATTAAATATAACAAATGTAATTATGAGGCTCTTAATACATTTCAGATGGGTAATATGATAATTTAATTTCAAATTATTTTTAATATAGTTTATATTTCTTTGATCGTAGTATCCTCTATATTAGTGTTTGAAATTTCATATGTTTAAATGATATTAAACATTTTAGAAAGATTAGATATTTAAATGCAAAGAATGAGGCTTTACAAACAAAAAAGATGATTTCAAACAACTTATTATATAGTCAATAATCCACTTTCCAATATATTTTCAAAACAACAAACCATTTACCATTGTATGTCCATAGCTAATAGTTTGTTTCTTTAATCGATTGGATTACTTTTTAAAAATTACAATGAAACCATGATCTTTTCTAATGTATTAGTTGAAGCTAACGGCACAGAATATACAAACAGATCCCCACCCTACTTACACCAACCCACATACCTTAAAAACTACCATATATGTGGCAAATTTTTCGTTCACCCTATCTCAGGTCCAACCTACAATTTTAACATTATAATTACACCTCCTAGAAAACCACATTATGACACACATATATATAGGCCTGCCCTCAAGAATTTTAATACTTTGCAGGTACAGGAACAAGTGGAGCTTCAACAATGCGAAGAAATCATTCAGCGCAGCAACCTTACTGATGCAGCAGACAAATGGCACTGGACAGCGGATTCTTCGGGAGTTTTCTCGGTTGCTTCGTGTCGCGGAATTCTTTCATTATCTGCAGTGCCTTATTACCCATTTGCCTGGACAAAATGGGCTCCAAAAAAGGTCAACCTTTTCGCGTGGAGAGCTGAGCAAGATTGCCTACCAACCTTGGAGGGACTCGTTCGAAGAAAAATTATCACTGGATCAACACTATGCAGCCTTTGTCAGGACCACTCTGAATCGGCAGATCATCTTTTCATCACCTGTTACGTGGCAGCTAACCTATGGAACAAGATCAGCGTCTGGTGCAGGATACCAGCCATCTATGCGTACAGCTTCAGGGGGCTTCTGGATGCAAACATTAGTGCTGGAATTTCGAAGCAAAAACAGAAACTTATCAAGACTATCATCCTCGCAACATGTTGGGTGATTTGGAAAAAAAGAAACGACAAGATATTCAATGGGAAACGATGGAACCTAGATCAAATGCTATGCGAAATAAAATCAACATCATTCATGTGGATTCATAATCGGGCGAAGAACCTCACGATAGACTGGGAGAAATGGAACTGTTTCGACTTCTAATTGTAAAGGGAATCATTTCGGGTTTGGGTTGGGTGTTTCATTTAGTTTTATAGCATCTTGCTATTGAAAACTTTGTACATATTTGGGTGATGAAATGAAAGTTGTTTGCCGTTCAAAAAAAAAAAACTCCTTTTAAGTTGTGTGTTTTAAATTGAAATTCAAAAGAACTAAAATTAATTCCAATGAAAAGTTATAACATGTCTTATGTCTATATTGTTTGTCATTTAAATGGCTATCATCTTAGAATCTTCTTCATTGGTTTGGCTAGGGCTTGTCAGTCGATAATCGTTGGGAAGGATTCCATTCTGGTTCCTTTCATTTTGAACCAAATACATTTTATATGGAACTAATTCTGATTCCTTAATCAAACGGGAGCTAAGACGTGATGAAAGAAGTTTAAAGTTACGTAAGATTTCAAATTATTTGTTCAACTTTATTATGGCCCTCACCCTTGTGGTGGAGTGGCATTTAGGTGAAGAGCGAATACGGGTGACGCAGGTTCGACCTGGATTGGAGGCGAAGTTTTATTGATTATTCCACTGTCGTGCCTTCAGACGGGTGGAGGTCGAGTTTCCACTCATCTGAAAGAGCCAAGTGGTTGGCGGTGGTCGACTAGTTGACCTTGACTACAACACCCGGTGTCACGTTGGTTGGCACGTTATTCCTTGACGTTAAAAAAAAAATTGTTCAACCTTATTCATTTCCATAGATAGAGATTTCTAAGGGATATAAATGAAGGTTGATAGTTATGGCGAATATTGATTGGTTCGAGAAACAGACGATGCCTCCCCCGTTGAAAGACAAAGGCAACCACACCAATCAACATCACACAAATTATTATTTCGGTATTTACCCATCCTTTTTGCTAGCTTGAAAGCCACATGTCCTCCTACTTGCTACTCCAATACATCAAAGATAAAAAGTTAATATTCATTTTTTATTTTCGGTGAATACATTTGTAGAGTATACATAATTTTAACAGTAGGTATTCTTTTTTTTTTTTTTTTTAAGTGAACTTTATTAGAAACGGGGCTAGTCCTCAAAGCGAGGACCATCAAACAACAACCGATCCTTCCAAACAATATTCTTGAATCTAGATCTACTTTTTAACCATAAAAACGAGCAAGATTTACAGTAAGTATGTAGAATTTACAAAAAATAGTTATGTTGTATTTAAGTCATGAATAGTGTTAATTAAATCCACATACGGATATAGGGTTGGCTTCAATTGGTAAATTTATTAGAGTTGAAGTTTTGACCGTTAAAAGACGAATTTAGTGTAATTTAAGTTTCTTAAAAAAAACACATACATATCATGAAAATCTACATAAAGTCTTTCGATACTTTAAAGCAAAGAGGCACAATTTAAGGAAAAAAAAAAACAAAATATGTATTTGATTTGTTCGTACATAAAACCGCATAGCTACACTTGAATCTTTGTAGGAGTGTAGGGAGAAAACCACTCCAGCTTTTGAATGGTCTCGGCGGTAGCTATGGGCATTTCTTCGCCTTTCTTTGCAGAGATGGACAATCAAGTCTGTATATACTTAGGGTGTTTCAAGTATGAGTGTGTGTGTACACACATATCATCATCAACATTAAGTAAAATGGATAGACGAGAGATAGAGCTTTTCTCAATCGTTTTGAAATGGGAGGAAGGACTCTTTAGAGTATTGTGACAGATTCCCTTTTATAAGGAATAGTTGGGCAAACTTTGTTGGCTAACATGTGTTTGGCCAAAAACCAATAGACCAGGCCTAATTGAGGGTGTCTCAACACGTTGCATGTTTTGTTGGAATACAATGTTTGAATTGGATAACTATTACGTGAATTTTATTCAAATACTTTTAATTACCAACCTCTTTGCTTGTGCATTCATATTGTATTTAATTTTTTTTAAGGTCAATCATCTCTCAACTTTGATAATGACATGTTTAGCCCTTTTAACTTTAATAAAGATTTCTATTTTTTAGTTTTATTATTTACCCTTACACTATTTTATAATAAGTTTGACCCCTCAACTTTGTTAATGCATTAAAGGTTTTACATTTTGTTGATATATTACATTAAAATCAATTTTGTAATGTAGTTCTCATGTAAAACACTTTCCGTCTAGAAAGGGGTGGTGTCGCAGCTTGTTGCCTGTCTCCTCGCTATCTTAATGTAATTTTTCACAACTAGAAAAATGTAATCAAATTGGAATCTAAGTTCCACTCCATAAAGTGTTTGGTTTGCATAATTTTTTGAGTTAGGATCTTAAATATGCTTTGATGGAATTAATCTGGCATTAATTCCTCAAACAGCTACATATAAAAAAATTCAACAATTCTACAAAATTTTGAAGGTATTCAACAAAAATAAATGGGATCTCCACCACCGTCAGTGGTGGTGGTGCATTTAAGTGTTCATGACGATGGCAAAAAGTTAAAAGATGTAAAAGTATAGTGATAATAAGTCATGTTAATTTTTAATATGCTTTTCTTTTTATTTATTTTATTTTTTTACTTGTCATTTGATTTAATTTATTCTGTATTATTTTTTATAAGGTTTTAATAAGATATTAGGTAGATAAGATCAAGTACAATGAGTGAGACACTAAGACTACAGTCTAGTGTAGATAATTCAAATGAATCTAACTATTCAGTTCGATTCTAGATATGTAAATCCAAGAATTTGAAAATCGTTTTAACGAGGTAACGTCTGAGTTACTTGTTTATATTGAGTCCTTGTGATAATTTTGGTGCGTTTGATGTTTCAAAACTACTACGATTAGCCGAGATGTATCCACAACTTTAGATTTTATAATTTTGTTATGCATATGTGGTTAGGATCAAATATACAGTGAAAGAAAAATAGGAAGTCGTAGGAAGAGTATGAAACGGACTCCGATTGAACTAATTCAAGCGACATTGGAACCGCCTCATCGAACTCTACGATCTGAGTTTTTAGGTTTTCACTTTTTTTTAACATATAGTTTTTAGAATTTACGTTATATCATTGTGTTTTTTTCTTATTTTTATCATTATGTCATTTTTACGATTCATTGTGACTTTTTTCTTCAGCATTGTGTTACATTTTTTTTGCATTGTGTTATATTTTATGACACATTGTGTCATATTTCGTGATCTATTGTGTTTTTTATATCTTTCTCATCCTTATCATTTTTGTTACACTGTGTAGGATAACTTGAACCTATGCATATGTAGCGACGTTTAAATTACTTTTGGTTTTTGGTTTCCCTTTATTGATTATATAATTTTAGTATTATTATTTTTGGTATACGAGTCGACCCGACCCATCCGTGCCACTTGATGAATAAACAACTAGGGGCTTAGAGATTCCGCACCCCATGAAAAAAAATTCTAGGTCCGCCACTGCCCTTATGAAGCATTAACGATTACAGATGTTCTTACTATGACACACATAATTATATAATTAATATAACGTAATAGTATTTTTGTTTCTTTTATAAAACACATCCTAAAGTGAGAAATGATTGAATGCTTCGACGTGAACACATACGGTCTATGGGTATGTTTGGCAAAACTAGTTGGTGGGTGGAAGCTTTTTAAATATATTTTGGTGTTTGGTAGAGTAGCTGGAGCTTTTAATAAAATGTATAAATGATGAAAATGGGCATAATTAAAAGCCTATAAAGAATGATTTTATTTTATTTTTAAAATAGAATGGGTATTTGTGTCATTTACTAATTAAAAGCTTGTAACTAGTAGAGCTTTTTCTTAAAAGCTAGTACTAGTAGCGTTTCACTATAGAGCTTTTTCTCTAACCTAAAAACTTTCAGCTCCTTCAACCAAACAAGGCTTTTTATTGAGTATGGACTTTTTCTTAAAAGCTTGAAGCTCCTAAAAGCTCCTTGCCAAACATACCCTATATGTTAGTATAATGCTAAGAATAATGAACAATACTTAGGGCATGTTTGGTAATCTCTTAATGAGACTCTGAACCATTTAGTTCTGAATGATTTAGCATTCAGACTGTTTGTTTCAATCTAAAAAAGGCTCTGAATGGAATGATTAAGAGCTTAATCATTCAGATTTGGTGCATAGCTGAACCATTCAACACTTAATCATTCAGTCTCTTAATTATTCAGACATCTTAATGATTCAGCACTTAATCAACCAAACAACCCCTTAGGGCCTGTTTGGTAGCCTCTTAATGAGGCTCTGAACCATTCAACTCTGAATGGTTCAGCATTCAGACTGTTTGTTTCAACCTAAAAATGCTCTGAATGGAATGGTTAAGAGCTAAACCATTCAGACGTTGTGCATAGCTGAACCATTCAGCACTTAATCATTCAGGGTCTCTTAACTATTCAGACCTCTTACTGATTCAGCACTTAATCAACCAAACAACCCCTTATTCCGACTTGAAATATAGGATTTAGGTTTATTTTTTATTTCATAATTCACATATTTTTTTAATATAATGGTCAACTTTCATTGTAAACGTCGGTCATTATGGACGATGTATATGCTTCATACGCATTTTTTCAACTGTAAGAAAGGTATTGGTTTTATTTTGAAATAAGTTATTGTCTAATAAACGAGTGATTCATTATTCATATAACTTTCTTTGTTTTAATTATTTGCAAAATGACTTTTTATGGTAATTTAATCTTTCTTAGACTCACATTTTTATTATGATACTTAGGGGGTGTTTGGGATTGATTATTTAAAATAGATTATGCGTTTTGGAAAAGCAAGAGTGGAGCTGCTTATAAATTATTGCGTTTTGATAGCCTAAAAAACTGATTATCTGCGTTTTCAAAACGCAATCCAAACACTAAAAACTGATTATTTGCGTTTTCAAAACGCAATAATCTAAAAATCAGATTCAAAACGCAATCCCAAACACCCTCTTAAGATAATATATATTAAATTTATGACAAGCGAAAATATGTCATATTAAATTTATGACACCGCCATTCTTGACGTTTTTTTTCTTGTCATCAAACCCTTTTCTTGACACGCAATGCGTGTCAAGAAAGGCTTTTTTTCTAGTAGTGTATTAAGTATATAGATAAATTGTGGGTGCATAATAGTGTTTATTAATAGGTGTCATATCCGAGCCATTTAAAAATATGTCTCTTATAACATAAATTTTGAGTTTTAAATGAGTATTAGGTTTATAAATAGGCTAATAAGTTTTTGAGTTTAAATGGGTTTTTAGTATGTCTAAGTTTTAAGGTTAATATGGGTTTTGTATTAACACACACACACACACACATATATATATATATGTATATACATATATATATAGGCATTTTATATAAAAATATACATCGAATCAAACGGGCTCTAGTCCTGGGTTCTCTCGGCCGCCTAAGAGGCTCCCATGTTTTATTATTATTATTTATAGAAATCTAGCGGAAGCGATTTTCTATTTTGTTTTATTTAGCTCTGCAGCCGGAGGGCTGCTCAGTTTTTAATTATCGACTCTCAAAATGGCAAAATGGTTGTTGGTACAAGAAATTTAGAGAGAATATGAAAGATATTTTATTGTAATATTTTGGTACATTCAAATGAGGAGATAACCTTCTCTATAAATACATGAAGGAAATATATAAAATAGGAAGTGACTAATCTTTGGGCACAAAACAAGGAGCTAGTCATGAGGGGCATAGTGTAACGATGACTTTGACTATAATTATAAGGGGGCAGCTCGGTTTCTAGCCAAACGACTCTCAAAATAGCAAAGTGGTTATTGATACAAGAAATGTAGAGAAAATATGAAAGATGTTTTATTGTAATATTTTGGTTTTGGTACATAACAAGAAGTAAACAACCTCATATATAAATACATGAAGAAAATGTAAAATGACGAAATGATTAAACTTTGGGGCATAATCCAATGAGGCTAATCTTAGGGCATTATCACATTATGAAAGGAGCTAGTCTTGGTCATTGATCAATAATGTTGGTCACTAGTCAAGGTCAACATTATTGATCACTTGGGGCACAAAGCAAGGAGGACTTTGATTACTATACTTTGACTAGTCAAGTGGTCATAATCTCCAATACTCCCCCTCAAGTTGGAGCGTGAAGGTTACGAACGCCTAACTTGCCAAGTAATATTTCTTTCTTTTCGAACACTCCCCCTCAAGTTGGAGTGTTTATTTTTCTTGCGGGTTCAAATAACCCAACTTTTCTTTTTCTTGCGGGTGCAGGGCTAAATAAAACCTTAACAATTATTTTAAATTAAGAGTTAAATGCCAAATTCGTCCCTTACAGGACCAAGTAATAATTTAAAATTCAACCTTAACAATTATTTTAATTTAAGAGTTAAATGCCAAATTCGTCCCTAAGGTAAGGTTGAATTTTAAATGCCAAATTCGTCCTTGAGGTAAAAAGACAACACTACCCCTGACATTAACGAGCTTTTTTAACTGGGTTAGTGAAAAGGACGAATTTGGCAAAAAAATCCAAACCTCAGGGAAGGAATTGCAAAAAAAAAAACTTTTGTACTGGAGTGGCAAACTGGTCCAAACCTCAGGGACGAAATTGGCATTTAACTCGTCTTATTAATACAACTCATATATCGTAGTTATCTTTTTCCCGTTATCTTTTATGCTATGATCAGTCAATCAAAAACAACTTTGTTAGAATAAAATAAAACTTTTTTAGAGTCAAAATCACGTTTGTATTCTTAATGCAACAACCATCAACACGGCACACCATCAAAAATGTCCTCAACTTTAATCTTAACCCTATCAAAAGTGAATATATTTGGATTGGTATGTCTCTAAAAGGTTAGGTCAACAAGATACACATTAACATTACATAAGGGGTAACTGGGATATTCGGTTTCTAGTCCGATCTATAGGTTGGATGAGTTTTTGATATATTTCCGGATTGACGGCTTCCAAGTTCCAAATCCTTTGGGTTTTTATTACAGTTTGTTGATTGTAGCCACAAATTAAAATTATCTAAAATGAATATTTTATAACTTTTTGGGGATTGTTTTTGTTCATAATGTAACCTCCACCGCAAAAAACCTTACCTTCACGGGTAAAACCTATACAAGGAAGGTGGGTGGATGATGCAGAATGTTAGTGGTGCTTTGAGTTTGGAAAAATACCTTCTTTTGGGCTTTTATTTTATTCCTTACCATTTTAATTTTCAAAGTAATATATTATCTATATCTATACTACATTATAAAAGATGAGGCATAAGTAAATATGTTCAAATTGTCTAAAGTTAAGATGACATAATAAGGGTTTATTTACACTTTCCTAAATTTTACCATTTTTCTTCTCTAAATGCCCCTAGAAGATAATCAACTTTTATACGAAAATGGAACTCACCCAAACTAAATAAACGCACGGGGTAACAATATTTTTGAACAAATTTCATATAATGGTGATGAAAGATAATATTTTATGTTACCGTAACGAATAATCTTATCTCAGCTAAACTTGTATGAGTTTTAAAACTTTGTCATAATTATACTTATATTATAAACTCTTTTCATATACATATGTGTCTACCCAGCGGCAAAGTGGACGAGATGGTTCGGCTCACTGGCTACATTGGGCAATTTTTTTATCCGTTGGGTCAGGTTGGGCAAGTCTATTACAAACTTACAAATCACAACTTTTAATTTCTAAATAAATGGACCGTGACATTCATATGATAGTGTATACAATATCATATTATTACTACATGCTTTTGTCATTTAAATGAACTTTATCATTTAGTAATGCGTTTTCAATGGCACGGTTATGTAGATATGCAATAACCGGACAACTTACACAAGAGTGATGTTTATTTTCATATTGGTCTGTTACATTAACATACATTTGGTTTATTAAGATTGGTTCAATAATGAGTACGTGGTTTTTGTGGTAAATTGCAATCAGTTGTAAGTGGCGGTGTACATTTCTTTTCTTTTCTTTCTACGAATACTTGTTAAAACATAGGGTGCACATTTCTATTCTTTTTGTGTAACTTGCGACAAAAAACCTAAGTATCATAATATTGTATTGCAACCTATTTGTGAATCTCGCTGCAATATGCGGGTAAACCCACTAGTTTATAATACAAGTACAATAAAAATGTTACAATCCTTCATTAGTTGTATTTTAAATATTTGAATTGAATAATAACGAGTAATGGGACATAGACGTCGACGCAATGGATGGTTGGACATTAAAATATTTAAATCAATATTTCATGACTTTTTGGCAGAATCCATTATTCTTGCTGATTCCCCGGCCTGTTGAATCTCTCATTCAATCATGACTAAAAAAATTTTAGACTTTTTTCTAATCAGTAGTAATAACCATCTTGATTTTTTTCCCATATATAGAAAAACGGTTCAGAGCATAAAATGTATTTTTAATAACTGTAGAAAAAAAATTCGGTGTTGTATATGTGGAGCTAGGAGTGCGAATGAGCTGAGCCTGAGCCCGAGCTCGACCAAACTCGAGCTCGATTAACTTATGAGAGCTCGGGCACGAGCTCGGCTCGTTGGTAATTTCTCAAGATGGAACTCGGATCGGGTTCGGGTAGTTTATTTAGGCTTGTGAGCTCGATAAGTGAAGCTCGGGCTCGTTTACTAAACAACTTTAAATGAGGGGTAAATATTATTAAATATTAAAAAAAACTAATAATACACTAAGGCTCGACGAGTCTAACGAGCTTCACATGTCAGGCTTGAACTCGGGCTCGATAAATAAACGAGCTTTGTTTTAGGCTCAAGCTCGGCTCGAGCTCGATAAAGCTCAGCCCGTTTCGAGCTTTTTACCAAGTCAAGCTCGAGTAACTCGAGAGTAACTCGGCTCGTTTGCACCCCTATGTGGAGCTTAGGGCCTTAGGCTCATTCTACTATTTAATTCGTTTGTCGTTTTTTTATTTACGCCCAACAGCGTAATTAAGTGAAACGGATTTTCGGGATGTTACAGTACCGTAACCCCACCCTATATTAGGTAAAGATTATGGTACATAGGCATTCGTGAGAAGTGTGAGAAGGATCAAGCATTGACATGTAGGCATCATGTTTTGGATTTACGTATGATGTTTTGAGTTGTTTTTGCTAGAAAAACACCTAACATAACAATTTAAAACACAATGCAATGTATTATAGCCATGTAATTTAAAATATAGCTAAAACACACAACTAAAACACAACAATTTAGAACACATTTTCTTGGCATGGTGTTTTAAGTTTTTAAGCCTAGGATATATTGTTCTGTTTTTTTAATTGTTATGTTTGATGTTATTTTAACCTAAACAATCCAAAACATGTTGAATAAGTCCAAAAAATGATGCCGACATATACATTCATAATCCTTCTCATACTTCTCACGAAATATAGCCTTTGTACCCTAACCCCACCCTATATTAGGGATGAGATCGGTACCGTACCCGTACCTATACCCGTACCCGTACCGAAAATACCCGTACCGAATTTGAACAAAAGTGGGTACCGAGTACCGTACCGAATATATAGGTACGGTACAGGTACGAGTATGGGTATCGGTACCGGTATTTCGGTACGGTACCCGTTTGGTACCATTTTGCTATTTTTTTTTTCTTTTTTGAGCACTCGTACGGGTACCAGGTAGGTAAACAATTACGATTATCAATACTATACGGGTACCAAATAGGTAAAATTGATACGGATACCATAAATACCATAATACGAAGTAAGACATATAATCAAATTCAATAGTATATAGAATTCGGTACCCGTACCATTTTTACCCGTACCGATACCGAAAGTACCGAATACCGAAATCAGTAAAAGTGGGTACCGATACCTATACCGAGTACTCAAAATCGGTACGGGTATGGGTACTGGTACGGGTACGGTATGGGTACGGGTATAGGTACTCGGGAAAAAATGCTCATCCCTACCCTATATATATTGAACAAAAAGGCTTGCATATCAAAACCAACCGAACCAAACTTCTAGCAAGGTGCAAGAGTGGTCAGAAAACAATACACCAAAGTCTCCAACGCCAATAAAAATAAATTTACATTGAACACAAACCACCTAGCTAGAGTCAAGTGTTTCCAATTAGCTCGGATCTTTAAGCTTAAGTAGGTAGATTCCAAGATGTCTTCCACCAAAACTGTGGTGGGTCTTGATCTTCGTTCAAAAATCCTAGGGTTCCGATCCCCCAATATAGTTCATAGGGTCGTCATGATGATTAAGAGCAAAGCCTTTTCCGCTTTTGGTTAAGCTTAAGACCACTTAGTAAGTTCAATAAGCCCTGCACATAATCGACCATAGCAATGTTCGAAGTTTCTGTCCACACGCCAATAGACCACCACATGGATTTCATCGTGATAAAATTCACCATCAGGCGGTCGACAGTCTCCGTTGCATATCCACACCTTGGGCATCGATAATCAGTTAAAGGAACCCCACGTCTTTGGAGTTCGGATGTAGTTGGGATACGACCTGCCAACGCTCACCAAGAGAAAATATTAGCTTTTGGAATTGCCCATGGGCACCATATCATACCATTGCTTCTACCATTGCTGGTCATCGATTTGTTTAACGTTTGCCTCACCGCCTTAACTTCAAAACCCTTCCTTATTTTCTTTCCATCCCCAAACGTCTTTGTTAGTAGACATGGAGGTGGTGTTTAACAAGCCTAGAAGAGAAAAGAATTCAACACATTCATGAGTCGAATCCAGGTAAGATAACCACTCCCAATTCCAGCTAATTGTAAGGCCCCTAACCCGGGCACCCTACTTATTAGTATAATACCATCTCACATCGTTCAAAATCAGAGAATTCTCATTAAATACGCAGCAGAAGTAAATTTCATACAAAAACCAAACATAGTACTAGAGTTCTCAATCCAAGGTTCTTAACACAAAACAATCATAAAAGCCAATACGTGAGCCACGCCGAGTAACCATTGTCATCCGCCTACGAGCCGCCTTCAATCACATTCTTTCCTTTACCTGAAATGCATGCCAAAAGTCAGTTACCCTGAGTGAGTTCTATAGTAAGGCTATACAAATGTGACACCCGACATGTTTAGGTCAACAATTCATAAACACATAAAGTCTACCTTAGCAAGAAACGTTTATTAAACATACTTGACGGGGTCAGTAGAGTCGGAACACAGTCCGTATTGTCCAGGGTTCAATGATTTGGAGGATCATTGGGTTAATCACACACGCACACATTATGAGTCCCGTTGTTGGTGAATTACATAAACTATATTAAGTGTTACGCGTAGATTTATTCTTATGTGGTGGATTATATGCAAATACGTGTTTTAACGATGTTTAGATGATTATCCGTGCTTATATATGTTAAACACAGATTAGGATTGCATGTTCATGTGTTAGGATGTGTTAAACATGCGTTAAACACGACAAACTGAAAAAACTAGAAAACATAGGTTTAGGTTCGACCCATAGCGTGGGGGCGAACCTAGGAAATGATCTTGGTTCGACCCACAATGTAGGGACGAACCTGGGATGGGAAAACCATATAAGTTCATTCGACCAGTAAAGGTATCAAGGGGCGAATGTGGGTACATTCGACCTTGAGGAAGGGGCGAATGTGGACTGGGTATAAATACCGCACTTTGTCATTTTTTACCATTTCACAAACCCTAAACGCCTCTAAACACTCTCTAGCAACTTTAATCATTGAGGAAGGAGTTTTTGCTCTTGTTTTCCATAATATAACCTACAAACATCTTCTAAACAAAGATCTACAGTGTGTTCTTCATCCTAAATCCTTTTAAAGCATTTTGATTCGTTTTCATTAAACCCCAAGAGTCCAGATTTGATTCAAACATGTTTTCATGGATAAAAACCTTCCTAACATCTTTCTAAACAAAACCTATTCATAAACAATGAGTTTTCATACAAATTAACACGTGTTAATGGTGTTTTATGTGGTGTCATGTATTGTTTGATGATTAATTGCTGTGTAGATGTTATAACAATGATCTAGGACTGTTATTGATGATGATTTATGATTGAGATAGGTTACAATTGATTATTGATGATGTTATGCTCATTTTGGGGATTTTGGGTTAGATCTAGGGCTTGTTCATGATGATAGTGATAAGGACATGATTGGGGGTTTCTTGTTCATGATAATCTGAGTATATTTAGTTGATTATTGATTGATTTCAGAAAGTTTCCTAATTGGGTAAAGATTGCATGTGTTTGATGTGACATCTCCATAATTTGCCATTTCGGGTAACTTGTAAAACGGACGGATTTTGGGATAAAATTGGTAGGGTTTTGTAGGAATATGTTAATGATCGTTGACTGCTGTGAATGGTGATGTTTCGTGATGTTTTTGGACCGTTTAGATGCGTTTTGGTGCGCTTTATGAAGTTTTGCAGCAAAGGGTCAAACGTGGAACTCATTCGACCCTTCGTGGGGTCAAATGTGGCTCAAATGGGTCGGATGTGGCTCAAATGGGTCGAACGTGGCTTTTGGGGGTCGAACGTGGTTCCTAGGGGTCGAATGTAGCACCATAGGGTTGAATGTGGGTGTCTGGGGTCGAATGTGGGTGCCTGGGGTCGAATCTGGGTGCCTAGGGGCGAATTAACACATGTTAGGGCGAATTAACATACGTTAAGGTCGAATAAACATATGTTAGGGTCAAATAAACATGTGTTAGGTCAAATGAACTTGTGAATGGGTTCAATGAACATCATGAGGGTCGAACCAGAAGCCCTTGGGGGCGAACCAAACACGGGAAACTCCCGATTCGACCTTACGACTTCGTATATGCGATTTTTTATGCAAACTAAGTGCTTTATGCTTGAAACTTATGTGTTAACCTTATGTGCATGAATAATTGATGTAATGGGTCACCAACGGGATGTCGGGTCTGTCTGGTATGTCCGGTTAACGTTTAAACTCACTTTTTAACACACGTAGTCAATATCTGGACAATCGAGGACTAGTTAGCCTTCGGGTTAGTAGTCATCACACCTATGTAAACTCATTGATAGGTTGTCATTAGTTGGGATTATCATACACGTGTTGGATTTCTAATTATCAGAAGACGCACTCTAAGGTGAGTTTCACGGCCCCACTCTTTTACTGGTTTTACATTTTCGGGGGAGAAAATATGTTGTGTTCTTTAAAAGTGTGTCAATTGTGTTCTCAAGTTCACTATGTTTGGGAGGGTTCATTTGGGTTCAAAGTATTCATTTATGTTCAGTATTATATGGCCTATGTTGTGGCAGTTCGTTAACCGTGATGCGGTAGTTCATTAACCACTATGTGGTAGTTCGTTAGCTATGATATAGTAGTTCGTTGGCCATGGAATGGTAGTTCGTTGATCGCGGTGTGAGATAGTTCATTTGGAAGGTTCAATATGGAGTTCAAACGTTTTACAAGTGTTTTCATCGGTTTTACAACGTAAAGCTCATGAAACGTTTTACTTAAAAACCTGTGAACCCACCGACATTATTTGCTGACGTTTTTAGCATGTTTGTCTCTAGTCGCTAAGGTAGCAGCTATCGTTAGGCGCACGGAGTCTCACGGCGTCTAGGAATCATAAGCGTTTTTGTTAAACATTTCAGACTTTGAGTTTTACCTTTGAGTTGTAATAATATGTTATGCTTCCGCTGTGTTGGAACGGTTTTGAAACTTAATGGGCAATTTACGTTGTTTTCATATCATATAGTATCGTTTATTGTGACCGTTGACTTGGATCTTGGTTTGTCACGCGCCTCGCGGTAAAACTCCGCACGTGGAAATTTGAGGGTGTGACAACAAAACTTTTGCAAAGGCTTTTCTTTATAAAATCATTCATTATGTTTTAAACCACATTACGTTACGAGCAGGCATCGGCGTAGGCGCTAGAAGCCCCTCCGCACTTCAGGCCACCATCGCAATCCTTAGTGCCATATCGTTATCACCCCGAATGTGCTCAACATACCGTCCTTCTCCTGAAGATAAGGGAAATAGGGTCCACTGACCGTTCATACTGTCGTCACCCTGAAGGTGCTTGACATAAGGCGCGCCAATCCTGTTGCTACAGACTGTCTGCGCTAATCATTTTGTCCTTCTCCCGAAGATAATGGACCTGGGGCAAGTCTACCCCTCATTCCGTTAACACATTAAAACATTCATCGCATAGGCGCGCAAACACAAGACATTGTTAAAACATGCGCTAGCCTATTCATTCATCAAATCATTTTAAAACATGCAAATCAGCCCAAAACATTTAAAACATTTAAAATGTGGGCGATAGAAACTCACCTTAGCTTTGCGTACTGATTTCTTTAAGCCTCTTAACCTCGCGCAAACTCAAACGCCTAAACACATAACACTACATCAATACACATGCATCTAGGACGAATGCTTCGCCTGGAACATCCTCCAGAGTCTACGCGGCCCCACGGCGCGCATGACACATTTGATTCGCCCCGCGCGGACCCTTACGTTACGTCACTGATCCGCACCCTGTGGATCACTACGTTACGTTTATTGTTGCGCATACAGGCAACAGCGTAGGCCAAGGCTTGACCCACCTCCGCGCCACATCGAAATCCTTTCGCGCAACTGTAAAGTCATCGTCATCATTCCAACCCAACAGACTAGAAAGAACCCTTACCTTAACCATTCGAACTGTTCTTCCGAGAATTCCGGATCGACAAACGACCTATGAACCTTCGATCGAATCCTGATTAGTTACAAGGATCTACGTCAGTCATCACAATCTGATAACATTAAACCATTATCGATCAAATACATACCTTGGGTTAACCGACGGAGACAGATCGATCGCCAAGAACTAAGATGATCACCACACCTATCAACATCGGAAACCCTTATTCGAAAACCATCGAAGCTACGATCAAATCATAAGACAAGAGGGTTGGATGATTACCTTAACCAGACCGAAACAGACTCCCTTTCTCTTTCTTTCGAATCCGACGACAACAGCAAATGAATTAGGGTTTGAGGGTTGATGGGTTTATATAGCGAAGTACCCATGCAACATTTACTTCAAGGTCCCTGAATCTTTACTCTCCTGCAACTTGTTCCCCAAGTTATGTCCTTTCGGTCCCCAAGGTTTCGCTTCCTTTCGACTAATATACAACAACATACTAGAAGAGGATTTTGGGATGTAACACTAATGTTGTTTCCATTTCGCATGTAGTTATTCTTGATCAAGGCTTTCTTCGCTGCAACTTTTTTAAAATGTTCGGAAAGGATTCACAAAGAGGTTCACTCGCATCCCAAAATATCAAACCAAAATCTAGTATTTGAGCCATCCCCTACGGTACTTATCAAGTTCTTATCAACCGACACATTGTATTTCATAAAATCGTTATTGATGAGACCTATAGCCTGCCACACCCCATGATGATATTTTTTGACTGGGACCAAATTGCGATCCCAATTTTGACCATGAATGGTCGAAACAACCTTGGCCCAAAGTTGGTCTCCGTCCTCCCTATACCTATACCTCCACCAGCATTTTAGTAGTAAAGCAAGATTTGCCTCTCTTAAACCTCCGATGCCCAATCCTCCAAATTGTTTTTCCATAACTAATTTCTCCCAACCCCCATTTAATTTTGTTTTTCATAACTAATTTCTCCCAACCCCACATAGTGAAAATTAAAAAATGGTGACCACCCATCATTTGATGGAGTAGTATGAAAAAAATAAAGATAAGAGCCTGAGGTAATTTGGTTTCAAGTTCGAATCCGATTTAGAGGGGTTTTATAGTAGTGGCCCCCTTGGTAACGAGTTTTTCTCCGAATTGGTGGCTTGGTGGACTTGGGCTGCCTAATAGGCAACCATTTGTCTAGTGTAACCCACTGTCACTTCAGCTAATTATATTTAGTTGTCCGTTAAAAAAAAAAAAAAAGTTAAAACGGTCGTCTTGGTTTGATTTGTGTGTCTTGTTTGCTTATTGGGTAGATCGGTGCTTGTAGATTTTCTAGGATAAGTATCTCAATCAGACAGGGTTATAAAAATAAAAATAATATGAGTTAAAAAGGACGGAACCCAAATTGAATTACATTCTAATTTATTATCACGCAAAACGCGACTAAATTTGGTGCACGCATCCCACTGTCACGGAGTTGCATAAATATGATGCATGAACTAGTCATCGTGCAATGTTACGATAAAATCTAACCATAGTTAGAACCAACCAACCTTGGTTTCAACTCTAGTTAGCTAGCGTGTAGGTCCCACTCCAAGCCCTTTAAATATGACCCAAATCAACCCTTCAATCCTCACCACCTTCGTATTTCTCCTTTACAACATATCACATCTGTTTGATGATCGCAACATTCGTGTTTTCTTCTTAATTTTGTTCTAGTCGTTCGTTCGTATTTCCGGTTAGTAATCACATAATCGAACTGATCATTCCATCTTTCGTTTATGTAATAGTTAAAGTTTTTGATGATTATTATTATTTTTAATGTGAATGAATGTAGAAAGAGATCGAGATGGCATCCAACGGGAATGGAAATGTTAGCAGTGTGACCCCAAAAGCTAGCGGGGTAGCTGCGGGTAGGAACGGACTTCCAAAGATATCTACACACAAGAAGCAAAACGAGATATGTCATGACGACAGTTCTGCGCCTGTTAAGGCGCAGACAATTGATGAACTCCACTCCCTCCAAAGGAAGAAGTCCGCACCTACAACACCGATGGACGGTGTTCAAGGTGCGTTTGCTAATTTTACCGAAGAAGAACGCCACAGGCAACAACTCCAGTCCATCAGGTATACATATTATTTTGTAACTTGTAACCTATAACATATTTTTAAGTTATGTTATGTTATGTTACTAAATACTACAATAAATAATCATCACGTACAAAATGAAGATATCGTGGGGCCCACATATTGTCTTTTAGAAATCTGACGGAAAAACACTAAAACAGGAAATTATTTTTATTATTGGATAAAATATTTTACAGTTAAATGGTAAATACAACAAACAAAGGAAAAAAAATTCTTGTCATGATCTTATTTACTTTAATGCTAAATTGAATCAATCACATCTAACTAAATTCAATTAACTATTTAATTTTTGTTGTTGCTATTCATTTTCATGTCATTATTATATAAGACTTTATAAAAATAAGTTGTATCTAAATAATTTGGATTTTTCTATTCCTGTCGCATAAATGCGAAAATCTTCTTACTTTTGAGTTTCGTAAATAATTTTTAAGCGTTACGCTAAGAATCTGATACTGTCTTACATGGATTCGTACTATGATACAAAAGTAAATATATGTTTTTAATAATATAACTTAAAATTTCATTGAAACTAAGAAAAAATTATTAGATTATTAAAAAAAATTATTAAATATTGAAATGGAAAAATCATGTAGATACATTGGCGAAGGATAATGGGGTCAAGGGGTGCCTGACCCCCACTGTTTTTTGATCAGTGTTGAAAGTTTGCGATTTTCGTAGATAATTTCTACATGAATTGAGTTCGGCCCCAACCAATTTGATCTTCTGGCCCCCACTGATAAGGAAAAATTTAGGTCTCGTGATTTTCGACCCTACCAATATTTTTTTCAAGCTTCGCCACTACAGATATATTAATATACTTAATTATAGTCACGTGCATGGGTTGAATAATGAAAAGGAAACTTATTTTTTAAGGGATGATATGGTTTTGAAAAAAATGAGTAAAGTTTGTAGGATATGGATATGATTTATCATTTATTAATTAGATTTATTAATTCATCATCATCATACTCATACTCAGTTAATCCCACTTATAGCAAAGTTAAGGTAGAGTCTGAGGAGGGTAAGATGTAGACAGCCTTACCTCTATCCCTTAAGAATAGAGAGGCTACTTCCAGTGAGACCCCCGGCTCGATGTGGTTTGGTATCAAACCTTAGACATAAGGCACAGAACACTTAGCAATCAGGACAAACCCGATCAGTGCATATACCTCTTTGTCTTTTGGCTATCCACGCCACCACATGATGCATGATTAACCGTTCGTCGTTTTTAACGTTATTTTCACGAAATTAATAAAATAACGTTAAAACTAGTGCAACTTTATTTTTGCACCCCAAGAGTCACACATATATACATTACATGTGCACACCGTAAGTGGGGCGACCAATTAGATTTATTAATTAATTAATTTAAACCTTTAAAATTTGACAGTGCATCTTTGGCGTCACTGACGAGAGAAAACCGGACCCAGTCTGGTAAAAGGAGACCCGGCCCGACGACCCGTAACTCCGCGGGTGCAACACGCTCCTGAGCACTACGTAGCACCAATATTCTCTGCTAGTGACAGCTCTCTTAAATCCACACACGTCCTCTACAATCTGTCCCCTGCAGAGTTATATGAACAGGCCATCAAATACGAACAAGGCTCATTCATAACCTCGACCGGTGCATTGGCTACCTTATCTGGTGCTAAAACCGGACGAGCTCCAAAGGATAAGCGTGTTGTTAGAGATGACGTCACTGAAGATGAGCTTTGGTGGGGCAAGTAAGTTCCAAAAACTCTATTTTTGGCTCTGTTATCTCTATATTTAGATGGAACCATGAACCAGCGACGGTTACTCTGTACATACTTTTATTTTTTATAAGTTGTTATTATATTATTATTATTATTTATAAGGTGACAAATTTTGTTTTGTGATAGGGGTTCACCGAACATTGAAATGGATGAGAATACTTTTTTGGTGAATAGAGAAAGAGCCGTTGATTACTTGAATTCTTTGGAGAAGGTATATCTTCTTTTTTGTCATATTTATTGGTTTAATATTTCAATGGTTAAGAGTTAAAACTGGGTGTGAATTTTGACTTTTTTTAGTCAAATGGTTGTTTTGACTTTCTTTGTCAATACTTTGAATTTGACATGACTTTCTGGTTAAACGTGTGGTGTTACTTGGTTACACTTTTCAAATTCATAACAAATGTGTGGATTTTTGTTAATGGCGGCTGATATGACTGATACGGCTTGTATCGCTTTTTTTTCAACCAGTACGGCCCATATCACTTTTTTCGCTTACCAGAAACGGCCCATGTCGCTTGTTTTACCCTAAGAATAGGGTTAGTTATCACTCCACGTAAGCAATAAGTCATTAAAAAAAAAGTAAATAAAAAAAAAAAAGTTTGATTGGTGCATTGGGGATGAATCCCACCCGATTTAGCCCTCTTGGGCGTTAACATTAACGGAAAAAGGGGAAAGTTGGGTGGGCCCCTTGAGTTTTGGTTTAACGGGCGTGATGACATTGAGTTGGCTTTGGCGCCCCTTTTAAGGCCCAGTCGCCCACAACGGACAGTCTAACAAGAAATTGGTGGTGTGCCTATAAAGGGGCCCACTTTTATACAAGTAATATGAGATAAATAGATGAGATAGATAAGATTCTGAAATGATTATATCATCCCTTGGCCTTGGAAGAGGTGATCGTTGTCGTTACATAAAACCAGGGATGGAGCTACATGATATGCTGATCTGTAATTTCTTACTGCGAAAAAAACAAATAATATTATTATGTTGTAGACATGCAGTTAATAACAATCTAACTCTTTATCCAGTGTTTTACTTATGGACAAGTCACTTAACAATTGTATGCCTAAATGAACTTTCAGGTGTTTGTGAATGATCAGTTCTTGAACTGGGACCCAGAGAACCGAATCAAAGTTCGAATCGTGTCTGCACGAGCTTACCACTCTTTGTTCATGCACAACATGTAAGTAAACTAGATAATAACATACATATTCATATCATTCTGTATGCCATTTTCAGATACTCAAAAGTCAAAGCCCGTCCAGATAAGTATTGCATTTTTTAAATAATAATTTATTTTCGCAAGTAAAATGCAAAAGGTGTGTAATTGAATGATAATATGATGGTGTGCAAATTAGTTAAAAAAATGTGTGTGTACAAGTGGATAACTGGGTAGGTTGCAGGTGCATCCGACCCACCCCAGAAGAAACTGGAGAGTTTCGGCACTCCAGACTTCACAATCTACAATGCTGGAAAGTTTCCATGTAATCGATACACACACTATATGACATCGTCCACTAGCATAGATTTAAATCTTGGTAGAAGAGAAATGGTCATCCTTGGCACACAGTATGCCGGGGAAATGAAGAAAGGTCTCTTTGGTGTCATGCATTATCTCATGCCTAAACGTCAAATCCTGTCCCTTCATTCCGGATGCAATATGGGCAAAGATGGAGATGTTGCCCTCTTCTTTGGTCTCTCAGGTAAGCTCTCCTCACCATCATCAATGATGGCGAGGATCAAGAACATCCCATATGTCGGTCACATCACATATCTCTGCCTCAAACCCATGTTGGCCTAAACATTTATGTGAAGGATGATGTTAATCCTTTTGTTGGTTTTTTTCGATCTTTAATGAGTTTTGTTTATTTTTTATAATTAGGTACTGGGAAAACAACCTTGTCTACTGATCACAACCGATATTTGATTGGAGACGATGAGCATTGCTGGAGTGACAAGGGCGTGTCTAACATCGAGGGTGGTTGTTATGCAAAGTGTATCGATCTTTCTAGGGAGAAAGAACCTGATATCTGGAATGCCATCAAATTCGGGACCGGTATGTTTTTTGTAGAATTTTTTTAAATATGTTTAGGTTTTCCAATGTTATGTATTTACATGCAAAATCTTTACTTTCAGTGCTAGAAAATGTTGTATTTGATGAGCATACTAGGGAGGTGGATTATCTAGACAAATCTGTCACAGGTAACATATATCATTTTTATTAAGGAAATGTAGATCGTTATGGAAAACGAAAAACTATAACCTTACATTTTTTTCTCGGTCCCACAGAGAACACACGTGCAGCATACCCCATCGAGTACATCCCCAATGCTAAGATCCCGTGTGTGGGTCCACACCCGAAGAATGTTATACTTTTGGCATGTGATGCATTTGGTGTGCTTCCGCCAGTGAGCAAACTAAGCCTTGCTCAGACTATGTACCACTTCATCAGTGGCTACACGGCACTGGTACAAACACTTTCAAGTTTCAGTGTTTTAACATTTATGGGTTGTAGAATGTATAAAGTAAATTGACACCGAGTATATACTTATTTGTGAAGGTGGCTGGTACTGAAGAGGGTGTAAAGGAGCCACGTGCGACATTTTCAGCCTGCTTTGGGGCAGCATTCATCATGCTACATCCCACAAAATATGCAGCAATGCTTGCCACTAAAATGGAGAAACATGGTGCTACCGGATGGCTCGTTAACACTGGCTGGTCAGGCGGCAGGTAAATATAATATTAACATAATTACACTTAAAGATGACGTTTCATACGTACATACATACATAAGTAGATATATACATGTATATTGAGTTTCTTTTCCTTTTGTGCAGCTATGGGTCTGGGAGCCGTATGAAGCTGGCATACACTCGGAAAATCATAGACGCTATTCATTCTGGTCAACTTTTGAGTGCAAATTACAAGAAAACCGAAGTATTTGGGCTGGAGATTCCAACTGAGGTTGAGGGTGTGCCTTCAGAGATTCTTGATCCAGTGAACACTGTAAGTTGGCCGATTGTTTCTATAGCTATTTTTAAAAAAAAAAATTGTTTTTTTTTTTCAAATGTTGATGTGGGGTTAAACGGAATAATGCAGTGGTCGGACAAGAAGGCTTATAATGACACACTGCTGAAGCTGGGTGGGCTGTTCAAGAACAACTTTGAAGTGTTTGTGAACCATAAGATTGGGAAGGATGATAACCTGACTCAGGAAATTCTTGCTGCTGGTCCCAACTTTTAATCGCACGGTGTTGAAGAAGAAAGAAGTGCATGATGGGTGATATATAAATTAAATTAAGGCTTTACTGGTCTAACATACAACATATATATATTGTGTAGTTGTATGTTTACAGTTACATTTTGGACTTATTGTCATTTATTATAAACGTTGTTTCAATCTTTATATATGATATATCTAATCAAATAAAACGTTCACCTTGTTCGATTTTTAGCTTTGTATCCATATTGTCGTTAAAACCCACTGGATTTGGCTCAGTGATTGGTATCGGGTGAATGGGCTGATCAACTTTATGTATGCTTGTTTGTGTTGGGTTAATCTTGACTTGGGTTTCATTGAGTTTGTTTGGGTCAGAAATGGTTTAGTTTATGGGTCAAATAATATTGGGTCATAGCCCAAATTATGAGTCTTGAAGGAGTCCATGAGTATATTTGATTTAGTATGTTCGTTGTTTGTTTTAATGGGTCCTTGTGTTTGTCCAGGTATTTAGGAAAGTAATGCTATTAGTTTGTTGAATAATATTAGGTAGAATGAGTCTTTTAGCCGTTGGGTATGTATGCTTATTTAAGGTTTCCTTTGCATGATCAATAAAATATCTCTCTACATTCATATTCTCTTCTTAGTACTTTTGTTCTTTAATATTACTTCAAGTACCAGTAAGTGAGTTTGTGTGAGATCAATTGGGCCTGAAACCAACAGTTTGTATGTAATGGTTAAGAATGGAATGTGAACCCCTTGTCTTGAAGGGCCAAGTTTTCGGAAAGTGTTGGGCCTAAACCAAGAGGCCTAACTAGATTGGTCACAAAAGGGTTAGAATATCAAATACAAAAAGGCGCGTAACAATAATTAACAGTGTGACTTAGCTTAGCATCGATAAAATCTACTAGACATGGCAATTGATAAAAACTAAATCATACTAGACTAGTGGAGCTGCAGATTTACACTTGTTGTGGGCTAGTAGGCTCTAAACCAATCTAGTTAAGCCTCTAACACTTTCTGAGAAGACGGCTGATGAATCACTTATGTCTAAAGCAATGTTTTAAAAACCGGTTTTTTAACTATACCGAATTTGGCCAAAAAAATGGTTCAACCAGTTGAACCGCGTTGTACCGAGTGATTCAACTGGGTTGATTAGTTAGTTATATAATTTCATAATTTAAACATTAACACAAAATAATAATATAAAGGTACATAATTACATACTAAAATACTATAAAAAAATTAATCAATAATTGAAGGGATAGGGAGCCTAATCCAAGGGGAGGAGGCGTCCCTATCCCCATAAACAGGATTCCTCGCGCCAGACTCCGGTGTCAGGACCCATCTGCACGCTGCCAACATAACATGCAGTGCAGCGCGCAAGCTTACCAGCTGATAAACAACGGACAACACCTGATAAGCGCGTGCAACCACGCGCAGTATCTTCCCTTATCACTTTTGGTACGAGGTACAGAAGATAACAAAAGGAAGATTCACAAGGATCTCTGACAGAGTACGCACCAATGAGTAGGCGACAGGTGGCAAGGGTGGTCCAACCACCACTGAAAAGGATGGCGACGTGACTGTCCCCATGCTTCCACTATCATCAACAGTGACAGCAGACATCCCCTGCCGACGTCAGAGGCATGGTCAACGACTGTAGTAAGGACAGGGGCGCCGTCCGCCAATCAGAGCTCGCCACGTGTCCACCTAGAGCAACAACCATGCTGCAGAATGATGTCATCCACAGTAACCTGGTTTTCCCGCCATTTTTATAGGAAGCTTGGACCTGGGCTTTGACCGGGCCCAAGTAAGGATAACTTCTCATGGGCTTCTCTACTAAGCCTATGAGTTCTCCTATAAATAAAGGAGGACATCTCCTTGCAAAAGCATCCGAAAATATTCATTGTAATCTAGCATTACTCTCTTGTAATTCTCTCTACTCGTTTATTAATAATATTCCGGCTAGTTACAGTGGACGTAGGTCACTCCTTGACCGAACCACTTTCATCTTGTGTCTTTATTTACGTAACCTTCACACTTCTTATTCTCACCCGGGTTTAACCTAGAGGTTTGGGTAAAGGATTACTCTTGACGAACATAAGTATTAACCACACGGTGATTAGTGATAACCACTGTGATACTTATTGTTTCTTCATTGGCGCCATCCAACGGTTAGAACAGCTTTTTTCTTCATCTTTTAAACCCACCCATGGCTGAACCCAACCCTAACACTTCTGTCATCAACCAAACCGGGGAAGTCGACACTCAGTCCCTGGAAAACCAAACCACACCGCACACCGTCGTCAAACAACCCACTTCACGACTCGAGCCAGTCCTCGAAATCCGTGACCTGGGCTCGGATGACGACAGTGGGGCTAGTTCAGAGGAGGACCCAGACCAGTGGCTCCTCCGTCAGAACGCCAAGAGTGTTGCGATCTACCAGCGTAAACTCCTGCAACTAGCCAAAAAGAAGGGCAAAGCCCTCACTTATGATACTCCGTTAAAAAAGGGGTACAAAAAGAAAGACTCGGCCACTCACGGTGATGGTCGTAGCGGGGAGCTCGGCGGAGACGCCAGGGCTCGGGGCTACGCAAACTCACGTGACGAACCTGATGGCTACGAGTCATCTAGCAGCGATTCTGACCACAACGGAAAGAAACATAGTCACCGTTCACGTCACAACGACGAGGACGGTGACTTGGTCAAGCCATTCAGGCCAAAAGCCTTTGCCGAAAAATCAAAGTTCGTCGCTCGCATAGCGACAGCCAAAATCCCAAGGAAAGCTAAGCTTCCTAGCAGCATCGGTAGATACGATGGCCTGCGTGACCCAGATGACCATGTGCATGACTTTGAGTGCGCAGGCATGTCGGTAGACTGGCCCGTTCAGGTTTGGTGCCATTTGTTTGCCCAGACCTTAACAGGCGCAGCCAGGGTCTGGTTCGATAACCTCCCCGCGGGGAGCGTTAAGGACTTTGACGACCTCACCGATAAATTCGGCAGCCATTTTTCGCACTTGCGAAAGCACAAAGAAGGCAAGGCGCATATTCTGTTATGCCGCCGATATGATCATGAGTCCATCGAGGATTTCATCGTTCGGTTCAACAAGGAGGCCTTGCAAATAGGCTGTGGGAAAGAACTTACACGGGCAGCGTTCATACACAATGTACGCAGCCCAGAGCTCATGAAGTGCCTTACAGGCAAAGATGGCATTCCGGAGTCCTGGGATGAACTCATCCACTCCGCGAAAATATATGCCTCCTCCGAGAAATCCTTCAACCAGATGCACGGCTTCCAACCGCAACACCATAATAATAATAATAATAATAAACACAAAAACAAATTTGTTTGGAGCCGCATCTCAGGCACCGCCGACGAGGGAAAGTACTCCCCCGCGGGCGATGCCCGCCAATTTATTAATACAAAACAATCGCGGGACCAACGTGGACACTCCAAGAAAAACCACGATTGGACCCCGCTGACAAAGACACCATCTCAAGTCCTGAAAACTGAACAGGTCACGTTGAAGGAACCCAATCCTCTGGGGAAACAAAGGAACGTGGACCGAAGCAAGTTCTGTGAGTACCACAATGACTTCGGTCACCTCACAGACAACTGTTATAGTTTGAAGATGGAGATTGAGACCGCGCTGAAGTCGGGACAGCTCGGTCACTTGGTAAAGAATGTACACCGCTCTGGCAAGGGTCAAACAGGTGATGAAAATCAGGCGGAGGGTCACGAAAGAAAATCCGAGACCTCAATACTCATGCCGCCACATTGATCCCTCGTCACCATTGCAACATGACAAGGAAAGGCAAAAACATGCACCACGGGAAGTGCACCCGTGCACAACCACTCGACGATTCATGGAAAGAGGCCGACGTCCTCATGCCAAAGGTCAGGGGTGGCGCTTCCTCCACTGCTCCTCTTGTCATAACTGCCGTCTTTGGACATTACCGCACGCGGTACATGTTCCTGGACGGCGGCAGCAGCACAAATATCATGTACGAGCAATGTTTTCAACAATTGGACGAAGAAGACAAAGCAAAGCTCGTACCGGTCAATGAGCCAATCTCTGGTTTCATTCATGAGACCATCATGCCGCGGGGCATGCTCTCCCTGCCAGTCACGTGGTCTGATGGCACCCATGAGCACACGGAGATATGCGACTTCATGGTTTTGCCAGCCACCTCCAATCATGATATACTCTTGGGTCGGGAAGGCATCGCGCGCTTTAACGACAACGCTTCAACGGCCCACGCGATGGTCGGCTTTCCAACCAAGACAGGCATCGCCTTCATCAGAGCCAACAAAGACTGCCACACCACCGAAACCGCCAAACCTCCAAAAATGGTCAAGACAAATGCCCGCACCGAGCCAGAAAAATGGGTGCTCAATCCTAAATTTCCGGAGCAAAACGGTGGTCATTGGCCATGAAATCTCCGAGACCATACACAATCATTTGAAGCAGCTCTTAATCAGCAACATGGATGTCTTCGCGTGGCAACCGGCAGACATGGTCGGTGTTCCCCGCGAAATAGCGGAACATAAACTCAATGTCTATCGCTCCGTAGAACCAATAGTACAAAAGAAGCGCAGTATGGGCCCGGAGAAAACAAAGGCCATGAACGAACAAGTCACCGAGCTGCTCAATGCGGGCATCCTCCGCCCTATCAGATACCAAACTTGGGTGGCTAATCCCGTCATGGTTGCCAAAGCTAATGGAGGGTGGCGCATGTGCGTCGATTACGAAGATATCAACAAGGCGTGTCCAAAAGATTGCTATCCTTTGCCAGAAATCGATCTAAAGGTGGATTCTCTCGCCCCTTATCGGTTCAATTGTTTCTTGGACGCATACAAGGGGTACCACCAGATCCATATGGCTAAGGAAGATGAAGACAAGACAGCGTTCCGCACGGACGCGGGTATCTTCTGTTACACCAAGATGCCATTCGGCCTGAAAAACGCGGGCGCCACGCACCAGCGCCTAATGGACACGGCCTTCATCAACGAAATCGACGTACGACTTGAAGTATACGTTGATGACCTTGTAATCAAAAGCAAGGAAGAAAGTGACATGCTTCGGGACATCCAGCAAACGTTCAATCAACTACGCAAAGTGCGCATCAAATTGAACCCAAGCAAATGTTCATTCGGGATGGAAAAGGGCAAATTTCTGGGCGTCATTGTAACGCGGGATGGCTTCCGCGCTAACCTAGAAAAGTACAAGCCATCGAAAGAATGCCATCACCCGCTTCCGTCAAAGAGGTACAAACACTAATGGGCCGCCTTGTCGCCCTCAACCGATTCTTGTCCAATTACGCTTCAAAGTCGTTCCCGTTCGTGGACACTTTGAAGAACTGTCTGAAGAAGAGTAACTTCCGCTGGACCCCTGAGGCGGAATCGACATTCCAGGCAATGAAACAATGCCTAATGAACCTTCCAACACTAACAACGCCTCTTCCCAAAGAACCGCTCACACTCTACTTATCCGTCACAGAGCGGGCAATAGGCGCGGTTCTAATGGTTGACCGCAAAGGCGTGCAAACACCAATTTACTACATCAGCCGCACGCTGTTAGATGCGGAAACAAGGTATACAATCATGGAAAAGCTGGTTCTCGCCCTCGTCCATGCATCCCGAAGACTGCGCAGGTACTTCCAAGGCCATCCGATAAACGTCCTCACGGACTACCGGATAAATGACATACTCGCCGAACCCGAACTATCGGGTCGCCTGGCGAAATGGGCCATCGAGCTGGGGGAACATACGATCAATTACAAACCCCGGCCCGCGATTAAAGGCCAAGTCCTCGCGGACTTCGCCACGGACATACCCGCGGACAAAGTCCAAGAATGCCAAGCGGAAGAATCACCCGCACCGATACATGACCCGTCGCAAAAGTGGTCCCTATACACGGACGGGGCTTCTAATGACGACGGTGCCGGCGCGGGATTACGCCTCATCAGCCCAGATAAACATGAGTTCACGTACGCCATCCGCCTTGACTTCAAAAGCACAAACAACGAGGCGGAATACGAAGTGTTGCTGGCAGGCCTCCGCATTGCGGAAAAAATGGGGGCCAGGCACGTGGAGGCACACGTAGACTCATTACTTGTCGCGCGACAGATCAATGGATCCTACGACGCAAAGGATGAAATCATGGCCTTATACCTGGAACAAGCTAAGCAACTCATGCGACGGTTCGACTCATGCACGGTCGAACACATCCGGCGCAGTGAAAACAAGCCAGCCGATGCGCTGAGTAAAATGGCATCCACGGTCTTTGAATACATGGCCAAGGAAGTCCGAATTGAGGTCCTAGACAAACCATCTGTTCCACCGCGACAAGTCAACGTCATCCAAACAGGCAACACGTTCTGGATGACCCCAATCAAAGCCTTCTTATCCTCCGGCATCCTGCCTAACGACAAGTCAGAGGCCCGGAAGATCAAACACAAGGCTTTACAATACCAACTTGTAGACGGTACCTTGTATCGCCGCTCTTACCTAGGGCCGCAGCTGCGCTGCGTAGATCCCGCAGACGCCTCCTTCCTCCTCAGAGACATACATGAAGGAACATGCAGGCTACACGCGGGCCCAAGAATGGTAGTAGCAAAGTTGATGAACGCAGGGTACTATTGGCCGGGCATGCACGTGGACGCGGTCAACGAGTTGCGCAAATGTGACAGTTGCCAGCGCCACGCTCCGAATACCTTGCGCCCCAAGAACAACCTGGTGCCGGTTACAGCGGCTTGGCCATTTCAGAAATGGACTATCGATCTGGTAGGACCATTCCCAACGGCTCCGGACAATGTAAAATACTTAATCGTCGCCATCGACTACTTCACCAAGTGGGTCGAGGCAAAACCTCTAGCCAAGATTGACGGCGCACATGTCAAGAAATTCATTTGGGAGTTCATTATCTGCCGATTCGGCCTGCCAATGCAACTGGTAAGCGACAACGGCACGCAATTTGAAGACCAATCCCTCCAGGAATGGTTGACTCAAATGGGTGTTAAACAAATTTTCACATCGGTCGCGTACCCGCAAGGCAACGGTCAAGTGGAAAGGGCCAACCACACAATAGTAGAAGGCATCAAAGCACGACTCGGAACCAAGAAAACCGGGTGGGTAGAAGAAATCCCTCATGTTTTATGGGCCTACCGCACCCTCACAAAAACTAGCAATGGCGAAACGCCATTCAGCTTGACATATGGTACCGAGGCGGTCATCCCCGCCGAAATATGCTGCCCTTCCGCAAGAGTGTTAATGGCCGAAGCAAGAGACAATGACAAAGAACTCCGTTTGAACCTTGACTTATTAGAAGAGCGCCGCGATCTTGCTGCAATCAAAGAAGCTAAGTACAAGACACAGTTAGAGCGCTACTACAATAAACGCGTCAAAGAATCCGCGTTCAAGATCGGGGACTACGTTTTCCGCAACAACGAGGCTTCCAACGCCGAAAAACCAGGAAAACTAGCTCCTACTTGGGAAGGCCCATACAAGATACAAGAAATACTTGGCAAAGGCGCTTATGCGCTAGAAAGGCTAGATGGCACACCTATCCCGCGATCTTGGAATGGCGCGCAACTACGACGCTGTTATTTGTAAAACACTTGTAAAACGGCTACACATGCCGTCCTTATCAATGAAAAATGGTTTCCTAAATCTGTATTTCTACTTGTTCTTTCCGCGCCAGGGTCTTCAAGACTTGGACAAAACCCTCGTCGGACCAACACTGTTGACTGTCAAAGCCATGCAAGTCTTCAAGACGCGCCTTGAGCACGTCGGACTTGCACTAACTGGCGCACAGCACAACATTCTATGGTCTTCAAGACAGGTTTACTTGCCGAACCTAACTGACGCGCGACACGTGCATGCGTGGAAAACCTTTGTCTTCTAGACTTGTAAAATACGAGTCGGACAAAGGAAGCACACACCACACAAAAGCGAAGTCTATGGTCTTCTAGGCAAGGCAATCACGCGCCCAACTCGGACCCTCTGGCACAAGTCGCGCCTCGCTACAGTCTTCAAGGCAAAAGTATTTTTTACACTTTGACGCCGGACTGTCTAGCCAGACGCGCGCCCTAGCTTCTACTTACACACCGGGTGACGACTTGGTTAAATAAGTACACAGAAGTTAGAGTGAGAAAGTTAACACGATATAACAAACCACAAAATTTTTTCATTAATTTAAGGGAATTAAAAACCCTTTCGTATTTACAAATAATTACAAGACATATATGAAGACGCCTATTCATCGTGCAAAGTAGAGGGACCCTCGCCAGAAGCCTTCTGGCGCATCTCCTCTTGACGCCTCTGCTCCGCCTCCCGCGCAAGCTCGTCGGACCTCTCTATTACTTAAGGGCAGCTGGAGAGTCCGCATTACGGTTACAGTCAGCAATCACTTGAAGGATGGGGAAGTCAACCTTCTCAAACTTGACTAGCTCCGCTTCATACTCCTCCTTTAAGGGCTTCCCATAATGCTCCGCGTGGTCAAGGCGCCCTTCATTTTGAGCCGCCAAAAAGCCATCCTCGTAACCCTCCCCATACCCATAAGCTTAGGCGCTGGCAGCTATAGCAGCAACTTGATCGCCCAACTTGGGCTCCTGCCAAAACCTCTTAAAGACCTGAGAAAAAACAAAAAGTTAGCAAATCAACGGTACAAGATAAGATCAACAATAAGGAGGAGCGTAAAGACTTACCCCAGTCATTCCATCAGTCATCAGCCAGCGGATGGAATCCTGCATCTGGGTCTGGGCAGCGACCGCCTCCTCCAACAATTGCTAGGCCGCCTCACATTCCTTGGCGGCCGCAGTACGAGCTTGCTCCGAAGAGTCAAGGTCCTGCTCCAAATCCTCTTTGGAGTGAACCATGAGCGTATGGGATGTACCACAATACAACAGTCAACAAGGTTGATTATGCACTCGATTTACTTCTAGTATGTTTTCGCATATGGACTAGATTGCCATGACACATGAATTGCACAACAATTTTATTCAATTATCAAAACCTATGTAATTCTCACCAACTTTTGTTGACCCAAAACATTTTCAACTTAACATGTTTCAGGTTCTACTTGCTTGAAGGTTTGATTTGATGCTTGAAGATGTTTGCATAGTTTTATTCAATTTGATGTACAAATTCTTGGAGCAATTGTATGTAACTTACTTAAATTATTCAACGAAATTTATTATTCACCATGAGCTACTGAACAATCATCATTACGTAACATCCCGATGTTTCCGCCATCGGTTGGGGTGTTACAGATTGGTATCAGAGCCATGGTTATAGGGAATTAGGTTATTAGAAAAATAATCTAGTCTATAACCTTAGGATTTAACCAGTACTTGCTTCTTTTACTTGCTATTCTCTATCTCCTACTTCATATCTCTACTTTCATCCCTACAAGAAGGTTGCTCTCCATCACTGGATCCACTCTTAGACTAATAAGGCAAAATCCTCAGGTTTAACCTGAACCCCCTTGAGATCTCGTCGAAGTTCTAGATTTTAATAACGAACACGTGCAATCTGGAAGGGTGAACGCCTGTATTCTGAGTCTTCTGTCTAGGCTGGCATTGCGCATATATCCCAATCAGACGAGGGACCCGGATGCCTACCTGGGAATTCTCGGGATGAGTGTTCACTTATAGGCTAAAGCATGTCTTCATATGTTATTAGAATTGAGAATCTTTGATAAGTCAACGTTTTCGTTTATTCGTTTTAATTAATGAATAAATGATTACACTCCTTATATAATCTCATTCATTTCACTGTGTCTCTTACAGATCATGCCTCCACGTCGCAGTGCTCGTCTTAACAGTGGTGAAAATCATGATGAAGGAAGTAGCAATCACAACCACAACCACGATACTAACCACAACAACAACAACAATGGTGTCGATGCTCAGCTGGCTGCAATCATTTCTCAACAAATGGCGCAGCAAATCGCAACTCTGGTTCCCAACTTACTAGCTCAAGTCATCCAGTTGAACGGCAACGGGAATGGCAACGGCAACGGGAATGGAAATGGAAATCACAACGGGAATGGACTTCCAGCCTGTACCCTTAAACACTTTAATTCCTGTAATCCCCCAAAGTTCAGTGGAGAAGAAGGAGCTACAGGACTCCTACAATGGTTTGAGGGTATTGAGAATACCTTCATCAATAGTGAGTGCCCCGACAATTTTAAAGTCCGTTATGCCATGAGTGTTCTTCATAAACGAGCACTCACTTGGTGGAATGAAGAAAAACGCACTCGCGGAGCTGAAGCTGCACTAGCCTTAACTTGGGATCAAGCTAAAGACATTATGAAGGCAGAGTTCTGTCCTCGTAATGAAATTAAGAAGTTGGAAGATGAATTTCATGACCTTGCTCAAGACAGTGGGGAAAACCTTGCTTACAACACTCGTTTTCACGAACTTAGCTTACTGCTACCCCACAAAGTCACCCCTTTGCCCATTGCGATCGAAAAATACATTGGTGGTTTACCGATGCAGATTCAAGACACAGTGTGGGGAAGGAACCCTGCTACTTTGGAGGAAGCAAAGCGTTTGGCCGCCACCCTAACAGATAACCATGTGAAGGCAGGAACCCTGACCCGTAAAGGGGAAAAGAAAAAGGATACTCCCCAACCTGCCGTTGATATCAAAACTGAGGCCTCAACCAACGGGAAGTGTAAGGTCAGGAATTTTGCAATAGACACCACTGTCCCACCCAACAAGAAACAATACAACGGGAAGCTACCTAAGTGTGACACCTGCCAGTATCACCATCCAACTCAAGTATCCTGCCGACAGTGCACCAATTGTCAAAGGTATGGGCATCTTGCAGATGCTTGTCGTATCCCTGCTACAAACGCTCTTGATGCTCCAAATAACCCCGCTTGAGACCCTCCAGCTACCTAACAAGCAAACCCCACCATTTGAATGATGTCTATTTCCTCTTTAATTCTATGTATTAACACTTTTTGGATTCAAGAAATAAATTCAAGTATTATCATAACATCTGTGTGCATACTTGTTTGAATGTGAACTAATTGTTATATCTATAATCATACTTGCTTACTTGTACAACAATTAGTTGACTACCAAACAATCTACTCAACGATTGGTAGAGGTCATCATGTCTTTCCAACAGTCGGGAGAGGCCCTACCACCTGCTCAACGACTGGTGGAGACTATCAGATCTGCTCAACAATCGGTAGAGTCATAAAAGGACGCAAGACCCTAATGTAAGGTAAATTGGTAATTACGGTCCGGAACGTAATCATGAATTTACAGGTACGTTAAGGTAGTGTGAAATTTTATCAAGGTTTTCAGTAGTTGACCAATTGCAAACCTGGTATTTTCTTTAACTTCGGGACGAAGTTTCTAAAAGTAGGGAAGACTGTAACATCGAGAAATTTTCAAATTTCAACACGTATATTATATTTTTTTATCATTCATAACGTGCCTAAGTCTTAATTTTTTTCCCGACCACACAACTTATATATATATATATGTATATATATATATATATGTATATATATAAGTATAATAATAATAATAATAATAAACATGATACAAATATTATAACTAAACCCCCCTAAACCTAAACTACAACCCAACAAACAAAACTACCCAACCCAACACCCTCTTGAGCCCACCAGACCCGGCCCAAACCACCCAGCCCAAACCCCTCCTTCCCATTTCAGTTATAAAAAAAAAATGTGTCCCCGCCGAGGATCGAACCCGGATCAGCTCCATTCACACACACACGTTCACACCACCTGGGCCACACACTCTTGTTGATTTTAACTCAACTTTAATTATATTTAAACACACTCTCATCTCTCTTTCTTTCTTCCCTGTGTTCGCGAACAGCAGTAGCAGATATGGCAAGAGTTTACCAAATCAATTTGGCTAAATTAACGTAAATTAACCATGGTCTGACTTGGATTCGTAATTATCGGCCTATCACGAGTCTTATACACGTATTAATATCATCAATTCATACCAATTAAGCTTATACGCGTATAGACTTCAATGTGTGGTCAACCTTACCATTTCTTCAATCCATCGATCCACACTATAAATTGACCCTCTGCGAAGCATTACAACTCGCCATTAATCTCTTCTCAACCTCCAATCTTCATTATTACACTCTGTTTGTGCTTCACGAATACGATTTTGACCTTTATACTTGACCATTCAATCGTGTTCTACACGACATTGTAAGTCCAATTTTTCCAGTGGGTTTTGTATATCGGCAATCACTCATCAATAGCCCCATGATTAATTGGGCTATTGATGAGTGAATCAATCAATTGCAAAAACTAGGGTTCGTGGCTTTGATTTGGGGATGAAACTGATTTTGCATCGTGTATTTAATTTATTTAGAACAGGATATATCACAACCACAGGCCTAGGCCAAGTGGTTGTGACTGATGCTCGTAACCGTAGCCATCCGGGTTCGAGTCCCGGCTTGGGCGCCCCTTTTTCCAATTATCCTTCTTTTTAAAACAAACCATATATATATATATATTACATTTAATCTTGTAAATTCATTTTTAATTATTAAAACCTTTTTATAAATTCTAAAAAAAATATATTTATCAAATCTGATGTAAAAGATTTATCTACAATTTTTAGTTTTCTGAAATTCATTTATTTAATATTTATAATAATTAAATCAATTTTATGCTATTATATTTATAAAAATCCATTAAAATATCAAAACAATTTTATAAATTTCTACAAAAATTATCCTGAGTTTGTACAATGTTAAACTTTACTGAAATGATTTTTAATTTTGAAAAATCATTTATTTTATATTTTTAATAAATTTTTGTTAGTTTTAATCATAATTAAATCATAATAAATTCAATTTTCATTATTTTTGCACCAAAATTTTATACAAATTATTTCTGAATATTTAGAACAGAAATATGATTTTTAAACCAATAATTCCTTAATTTTAGTATGTTTAAATATTAAAGTTTAATTTTGGCAATTTGTAATAAATAGATTTAATAATCTATTTTAAAGAAAATAATTTTATAAAAATTATTTTTATACTTCAAACACATTATTGTGAACATCCTAAATCCAAACTTTATAAAAAGACTTTCATTTATTTAATTATCAAATTCCCTTTATTTAATTAACATTTTATTATAAATTCAACAATTGGATATCCCCAAATCGAAACCCTAGAAACTTATACAATTGTAGACTTGATAGACTTAGACATATTATTACCTTATTATAGGGTGATACTTGACACATTTGGGCAACATCATTATTCAATCTTTTCAACAGATATAACATTTTGCTAAGGTGAGTTTTACATAGCCCCTTTTCTATTTATCACCATTTTTCGGGTGAAACATGTTACAACATTATTTATGCAATTCAAACATCAATGTGTCTATGTGTATTTCTATGTTGCATTATGTCTTGAACATGACTAGGGTAAGCACAATTCTAGCATAAACATTCATCAACCAAACGGTACATTGATAGATCTATTGGACTGACAATCCCACCCGGATACGTGCCTCCTACAAAGGTTACGTGGGTGTTTGTTACTGCAATATAAACGAGTGAACCATGAGCGTATGGGATGTACCACAATACAACAGTCAACAAGGTTGATTATGCACTCGATTTACTTCTAGTATGTTTTCGCATATGGACTAGATTGCCATGACACATGAATTGCACAACAATTTTATTCAATTATCAAAACCTATGTAATTCTCACCAACTTTTGTTGACCCAAAACATTTTCAACTTAACATGTTTCAGGTTCTACTTGCTTGAAGGTTTGATTTGATGCTTGAAGATGTTTGCATAGTTTTATTCAATTTGATGTACAAATTCTTGGAGCAATTGTATGTAACTTACTTAAATTATTCAATGAAATTTATTATTCACCATGAGCTACTGGACAATCATCATTACGTAACATCCCGATGTTTCCGCCATCGGTTGGGGTGTTACACAGCCCTCCGAAGGACTTCATCAGCTTCCGCCTGCCTGCGCGCCTCCTCTTTCTCTTTCCAGAGCCTCTCTTCCTCCACCCTAGCCGCCTCCGCAGATGGAGACGTAGGAGGAGGAGTAGGGATGATCTTGGGCGCAACTGAAAACAGAAGGCAAAACATGTTAAGAGAAAGACAAACACAAAAGACTTAGAAAAGCAATGAAGCAATACTTACCAGGCTCCTTCTTCTTGATCAGCTTCTGGAACAGAGGCTGACGAGTAAGGGCAACGCTAATACCCATAGAAAACACTGGCGCAACCCCCTTTTGCGCCCCACCACCGGTGGAAGGGGACTTCCCCTTACTAACATCCTCAAGGGTTGCCTTGGGAGCAGTAACTGTGTCAGAGGGCGGGGTAACACCCTCACCATCAGCAGGCATAGTGGGCGCATCCTTCGAAGTGGCAGCGCTGCTGGCACTGGCGCCGGTGGCGCGTTTCTTCCTCTTCTGCAACTTTGAGGAATCATCCTCAGACGCGGGCCCGTCTCTCCTGCGACGGCGCCTCTTAATGACCTCTCCCAATGAAACGGAAGAATCCGAGTCAGAAAAAGAAACAACCTTCACTGAATACGTATGCTTCCGCGGAGCGTGTTTCCAACGTCCACGCCCCGCAGACGCCTTCAAAGGTTGAACAATCTCTACTGAGGAGTCAGTAGAGTCATCTCCAAAAATACTAGTGAGCAAAGGGTCACAAGACTCACCAGTAGTATAATAAGGCTGCGGCGCGCTAACAAGGTCCGGGTAGTAAAAGCGGTCAACAAATTCCTCTAAACAGGAAACTTGACCCTCCGCCAACGGCCTCCACTTGATGCCCTTCTCCTCGCGGGCAACATAGAACTGGAACTTGCTCACACCTACAACAACAAACAGTCAGAAAATATTACACCAAAGTCTGGAGAAAAAAGAAATTACTTACCCTCTGGAGCAATGTAGGGCTCCATGCCCGCGCGAAGATGGAGCCGGCTCATCCCTAGAAGGAAAAAGATGCCCTCCGTTAAATTCTTGAACTCCAACTTAGTAGCGTTGGAGGTGAGGGTGATGGACCAGGGCTGCTGCTTGTAATCCTTGAGCACAGCCATGTCTGCCACGCGCTGCCCATCCCCAATCACTTCCAGGGCAGACGCACGGGGATAACACCCCTCTTCACGAAGAAGAACTTCTCCTTCGCCCAGTGCAAAGACTTGGGTTATGGGTGGCCATCGGCGGCACCCTCGGGCGTGGCTTGAAGGAGAACTACATCTCATCACGCGCCAAAAAGTAGAAGACGTTAAACCTCTCCACAGTAGGTTCAACGTCCAAAGCGCGGCAGGAGGCCTCAAAATGTATTAACCTCAGAAGCCCGAAGGCGGTTAGTTGTGTAGGCCCAACGCCATACTCCACCAGCGTGTCAATCTGGAAGCGGGTGCATGGCAGGCGAAACCCACACTTAGTGAAGTGGGCTTCATACAAGGCAAGCCGACCACTCCCCGCGGTGAGGACAGTGTCCGTCGGAGACGGCAGGGTAGGCTCCCACTCCGGCAAGATATCATACATCTTGCAAAATTGCTCAAAGGACTCCTGACTCCAAGCACAATATGTGTTGGTCATCAGTTTCCTTTCTTTTATCTTCCCCTGTTCAACGGTGACCTCCTCCTCCACATCCTCCACCACCGGTTCCTTACTAGGACCCTCACCGGAAGGAGATTGACTCACAGACAAGTCAGACATTCTGAGAAAGAAAAAATAAGAGTAGAAGAGTTATCGGAATCTGGAAAAGTGATCGGAAAACTTGAAGATCCACCGGAATCTTCAAGAGAAACTTTAGAAATCAGTGACACTTTAACAAGAAAAGGGAGAAAAAATGGATAATCACAAGAACTGGGCAAGAAGGAAGTCAAAACTTCGAAGTTTCAACAATGAATCTTCAAGATCAATAAGATCTTTGAAGATTAAACGGAAACTTCAAGAGATACTCGCCGGAAAATAGAGAGAAAAAGAAGAGAGAATATGAAGAGCAAATTGAACGTGTAACCGTTCAATGGTATATGCATGGCCCTTATATACCCACTGCATTTATGGCAGTGGGACCCACATGGAAAAAGCAACCGTCAAACATTTTCAAAATGAAGAGCCAGGATGACGACACGTGTCACGAGCGCCATCAAACGGCTGAGATTAACACAGGGAAACGATCCAGCCCATCACTCGCCGGATGAGTGACACGTGTCGACAGATGTCACCACTTTGAAAGCTGTCAAGCGCGTGAACCCTCACGCGTCTGACAAAACACACGTGCCATACGACACGTGGCACAACCACATCCACCAAGACACCAAGTAGGGCGCGTGACGGCACACGCGCCTGACACCAGACGAAAGGTTGGTAACTGCACCACAATGATGTGACAACCAACAGTTAGCACAACAGACGAGGACCTGACACGTCAGCAACCCTTAAGCTTCCGTCAGAAGAAACTGATCATTCGACTTCCAGGCACATTAACTCCAATTTATGAGAGACAAATTGAATGCCAATGATTTCAAATTTATTACAACTTCAGACCCGCATTCAATTCCATATCGCAAATTTGACGTAAAACTAAGAAAGACGTTCCCCCGCCCAACTCCTTCACAGGTCATGGCGGAACACGTCTTCCTCAGCGCAAATTTGACGTAAAACTAGAAAAGACGTTCCCCGCCCAACTCCTTCACGGATCATGGCGGAACGCGTCTTCCTCAGCGCAAAGTTGACGTAAAAGCAATAAAGACGTTCCCCGCCTAGTCTTTACACAACCTATGGCGGGACACATCCACACCAGCGAATTCCCAGAGCAACCAGAAGCAGATGAGCTGTCATCCGCGACTCGATATTTTGAGTCTAGCGCTCCACCTTCTCTCCATCAGAGAGCATGAGAAGCCCTAGACTAGGGGGACTTGAAGGGATAGGGAGCCTAATCCAAGGGGAGGAGGCGTCCCTATCCCCATAAACAGGATTCCTCGCGCCAGACTCCGGCGCCAGGACCCATCTGCGCGCTGCCAACATAACATGCAGTGCAGCGCGCAAGCTTACCAGCTGATAAACAACGGACAACACCTGATAAGCGCGTGCAACCACGCGCGGTATCTTCCCTTATCACTTTTGGTACGAGGTACAGAAGATAACAAAAGGAAGATTCACAAGGATCTCTGACAGAGTACGCACCAATGAGAAGGCGACAGGTGGCAAGGGTGGTTCAACCACCACTGAAAAGGATGGCGACGTGACTGTCCCCATGCTTCCACTATCATCAACAGTGACAGCAGACATCCCCTGCCGACGTCAGAGGCATGGTCAACGACTGTAGTAAGGACAGGGGCGCCGTCCGCCAATCAGAGCTCGCCACGTGTCCACCTAGAGCAACAACCATGCTGCAGAATGATGTCATCCACAGTAACCTGGTTTTCCCGTCATTTTTATAGGAAGCTTGGACCTAGGCTTTGACCGGGCCCAAGTAAGGATAACTTCTCATGGGCTTCTCTACTAAGCCCATGAGTTCTCCTATAAATAAAGGAGGACATCTCCTTGCAAAAGCATCCGAAAATATTCATTGTAATCTAGCATTACTCTCTTGTAATTCTCTCTACTCGTTTATTAATAATATTCCGGCTAGTTACAGTGGACGTAGGTCACTACTTGACCGAACCACTTACATCTTGTGTCTTTATTTATGTAACCTTCACACTTCTTATTCTCACCTGGGTTTAACCTAGAGGTTTGGGTAAAGGATTACTCTTGACGAACATAAGTATTAACCACACGGTGATTAGTGATAATCACCGTGATACTTATTGTTTCTTCAATAATTAAAAAATATTCCAAAGATAATTTAAAGTTTTAAATTTTTTAAAAGTTGTTCCTTAATAAAAAAAATAATCTAAAAATAACCCAAAAACCAACCTATTGCGGTACCGGTATAGCGGTTCAAACCGGTATACCGGATTTTACCGGCGGTATAGATTTTATACCATTTCCCATATTTACCGGAGTGTTTCGTACAGGATTTCCATCTGAAAACGATAATACCGGTATAACCAACCGGTATTTACCGATTTTTAAAACGTTGGTCTAAAGAAACTCTTGTGTATGGTGATTCTTGTTTTTGTGGTCCTTGACTTTGTCCGCATAACTCTTAGGCCGGGTGGTGCAAGGGCGTTATTGCCTTGCACCTTGGCTTTTTCACCAACAATGACGCTCTTCCCCTATTTTCTAGGTGTCATTGTGGGAGGCGCCATTTATCAATTGTAAATGCAATAACTAGCACTAACGGGTCTGGTGGGCCGTCTTTAAACCAACCAATCAAGTTTTTTCTTTTCTTTTTTATTTTTTTAAATTAAAGAATGTTATTCTATTTTCTTATTGAACGAAGCCTCTGTCTACATGAAAATGTAGTCCCTAAAGGGCCCCATTCCACACTATCCCGCCTTAACATTTGTCTTGCAAAATTCAATGAAATTAGAATCCTAAACACATTCATAAGATGTTTGGTTTAAGTACAAAATTTAATATTCCTTCCAAATCCTAAAACACTCCAAAAAAAAACCCATTCAAAACCCCACTGCACACTCTCTCCCTCTCCCCCCCTACCATAGTACCATCAACACCCATCTCACCACCACCACCAACAATGGCTGCATCAGAACCCCAAGACACCGACAGCAGCACCACCATCCCCCACCCCTACAAACTCCAACACACCTTAACCGGCCACAAACGCTCCATCTCCTCCCTCAAATTCTCCGACAACGGCCTCCTCCTCGCCACCTCCTCCGCCGACAAAACCGCCCGCACCTGGTCAACCTCCTCCTTCTCCCCTCTCCACGTCTTCTCCGGCCACGACCTCGGCCTCTCCGACCTCGCCTTCTCCTCCGACTCCCGCTACCTCGCCACCGCCTCCGACGACAAAACCGTCCGCATCTGGGACGTCTCCACCGCCTCCCTTATCAAAACCCTAACCGGCCACACCAACTACGTCTTCTGCGTCAATTACAACCCTCAGTCTAATATGATTGTCTCTGGCTCCTTCGATGAGACCGTTAGGGTTTGGGATGTCAAGACTGGCAAGTGTTTGAAAGTCCTTCCCGCTCATTCCGACCCCGTTACTGCCGTTAATTTTTAACCGTGATGGCACCTTAATTGTTTCCAGTAGTTATGATGGCTTGTGTAGGATTTGGGATGCCTCTACTGGCCATTGTATTAAGACTTTGATTGACGATGAGAATCCGCCTGTTAGTTTCGTTAAGTTTTCGCCCAATGGCAAGTTTATTCTTGTTGGCACTCTTGATAGTACGCTGGTGAGCCGCTTTTTCTTTCTTTCTGCAGTTGATTATATTATTATTCGTTAAATTCGATTCTTTAATTTGCTTGTCTGCATTCATTTGCACTGAGGGCGTTTGCTAGTCGAGGCGTATAGTATATATATATACAGTTTTTTAGGGGGTTTAGACACTCTTTAGGACTAGTTTTGGTTGATTATGTTTTTTTATATTTGGTTGTTTAATTTAGTTTGCTTGTCTTTGTATTCCTTTGTGTAACTGAATTTGATTGCTTTTGATTAAGTTATGTATTCATTTGTATGTACTTGCTTAATACAATATGGCCCCAAACTATTGACCCCTAATTTCACATGTATACCATAGCTGTTGAAGGCGCCCTCAAGGTGCGAAGGGTTAGCCTTGGGCCCTAGTGCAAGGCGCTTAAAAAGCTTGGGCTGTTTTAGACGAGGCGTGTGGTATAGATATACAATTTTTTTGGGGGTTTAGACATTCTTTAGGAGTTGGCATAATCATTTCAACCTGTTCAGATGATTTATGGCCTGAATTTCATTGGAATTTGGTCGGTTGACAAGGAACCGGTGCCTTGGCCGGACCGGTTTATGGGTTGAACCGGACTTGCATCAAACCGTTGGTTGAAACGGGAAAAAAGAGGTTGAACTGGAAAATTTCAAATTTTGTTGCAAAGTTTAAAAGAACGGAAACGCGCCTCGAGGCGTTTTCCCTTCGCCTCACGAGGCGTAAGCCTCGAGGAGAACCGAGCCGTAAGCCCGAGGCGGAATTAAAAAATTAAATAAATAATTATATCTTTCAAAAAATAAAATGCTAACTATTTTCATCATCAAATTCATCAAAAACACACATAAAAAAGACATAAAATGTCACAAAAAGTCGAAAACATAAAAAATATACCTGAAAACCCCCTGAGGCGCATCTGAGGCGCAATTTTTCATAACGCCTCAGTCCTGTGAGGCGCATACCACTGTTCAAACACCTGAGGCGCCGCCTCAGAAGCGTTTTCAGACCAAATCGCCTTGAGGCGCACGCCTCAAGCGTTTTTTTTAAACCATGTTTTGTTGAAATTTTTTGATTTTTCAGCCGGTGGGGGGGGGGGGGGGGGGTCCGGTTCGACGTCCGGTCAGGTTTGGTTCTGAAAAAATGAGATAGATGCACTGGGTTATATGTTTTTGAAATAGTTTTGACTGACTTTAAAGACTTGGTTTTTACCAAGTAAATTATCTTACCTATCGGCTATCTAATGTAAACCCTGATTTAATTTCTCTTAACATATCGTTTGGTTTTAGATTTGCATATATACATTCCTCTATTATCAAGGCTCACCAGGCGCACGCCTAGGTCCACTTCTTAGGAATTCAGAATAGCATAGCTTTTTCGTTTCTCTTCAAGACGCATTTTTCAGGCCCTCAAGACACATTTTTCAGGCCAAGTGCTGTTGAAAATTCGGCCAAAACTCATCTTAACAGGTCTGAAACAATTATATCAATCCTAAACAAGCCTGAAATCAAACCTAAAACAACCTAAACTACCCATAAAGAAGCCAAAAATATGTCTAAAACCTATTAAGTTGTATTTTATACTAAGCGCCTTCTTTTTAACCGCATTGCAGTTAGGCCCAAGGCTCACCCTTTGCCTTGAGTGCACCTTGTGCCTTTGACAACTATGATACATTCACAATTCACATGTAAAACTACATCCCTGAATCCTCAGTCTTTGATATATTTGAATCCTGGTATCCACTCATCACACAACTGCATCCCCCTACCCTTGCAACATTTCTGTAATTAGACTGCTAGATGATGAACAGCTTTGTCAATAAAATGCAAGGTTTCTAGGGGAAATATGGGTGACAACACGTGCCTTTGTGAGAGAACGATTAGTTGTTGGTAAAGCTGTTATATATTTTGTTTGGTTGAGTGTGCAGATTAGGGATGGTTTTCTTGATCTTGTAAATAGATTGTTTTAATGTGGGTAGTTAGTGATTGCTTTATATTCAGTGGCGAAGCTTGGTTTCGGAATCGGCGGGGGCCGAACTTAATTTTTTTTATTGGTAGTGGAAAATCGGCGGGGGCCAGACTCAACCCTGACTCAATTTACCTTTGAAAATCGCAAATTTCCACTAATGCGCAAAAAAAAGGGGGGCCAGGGCCACCCTTGGCCCCATATATACTTCGCCCCTGTTTATATTGGGATTAGGGAAGTAGTCTAAGTTTATCATTATTATTCATAAAACATATGCAATTGCCACTATGTTACATAGTTGTCAAAGGCGTAAAGCGCATTCAAGGCGCTTTGGTACCGCCTGTGGCCTAGGCGGGAAGCGCAAAAAAAGCGTGGGCCTGAGAAAAAAAGCGCAAATAAAAAAAATGGGAATATCACCAAAATCACTAAAAAATGCGTAACAACTATCAGCAATAAAGATCAATATAATAAAGTAGCACCATGATTAAAAACCACCAAAACATCCAAATAGCAAGTTATTCATACTTGAAAACCAAAAAATAGTTGAAAATGTAAAAAATAATAAAACTTCAAATCCAAAAGGTCTACCATCAATAATCAGAGTCGTCATTGTCATCAATTGTCTTCCATATGACCAGAAACAATAATAAAACAGTAGTACTCATGATCAGAAAACAAATAATAAAACTGAATCATATGATCAGAAAACAATAATTAAACAATAACACTCATATGATCAGAAAACAATAATAAAACTGAAGCATATGATCAGATAACTCCAAACTGTAATACTGAAGCATATGATCAGAAGACAATAATAAAACAGGAAAACATGAAAACTGCAACATGAAATAATTACTCATATGATCAGAAAACAATAATAAAACTGTAAAACCTGAACTTTCACTAACAGAAAACAATAATAAAGCTGTAAAACCTGAACTTTAAAAAAAATCATTGCTTTATTTATCTAGGAGAGAAAAGCGACCTAGGGTCGCTTCTAGGAAATTCATTGCCTAGGCGCCCTAGGCGAGCGCTTTTGACAACTATGCTATGTTACACACTTTCTCTGTTTTTTTGTTTCATCGACTTTGTTGGTTGATCCCTTGATATACAAATACATATGTATATTGTGGTCTGTTTTGATTAGGATGAGGAGACATTGAGCAAGGGTTAAGGAGCTGTTTCTATCCCATATGTTGTTGGACATTGTAGCTCTTTATTGTTTCTGAGTTGCATAAGGTTTTCCTGATTAGCATTAGGAGACCTTTGGATAAAGTTGGAAATACTGGATTTAACAAATTTATATGATTATTACTAACTTTCAATAGTTGTTGACGCCCTGGACGGTTTTTCAAAATCTTTACGTAACTTCTATCTATTTTTCGCTAATGTCCTTGTATTTGCTATATTCTTGATTCAGAGATTATGGAACTTTTCAACTGGCAAGTTTTTGAAGACTTACACAGGCCACCAAAACTCAAAATACTGCATTTCATCAGCTTTTTCAATCACCAATGGCAAATACATTGTGAGTGGTTCAGAGGACAATTGTGTGTATTTGTGGGAACTCCAAACAAGAAAAATAGTCCAGAAACTTGAAGGTCACACCGATGCGGTCATAGCCGTTGCATGTCACCCAACTGAGAATATGATTGCTTCAGGGGCCCTTGAAAATGACAAAACAGTTAAAATCTGGACGCAGGAGGTCCCGAAACCCGAAGATCATGCCGATGAAATGGCAAAACAGTAAATCTACGGACCCAGGATAAATTTCTACGAAATCTTTGTTAAGTTGGTAATGGGTAAGACATTTTTATGGTTTATATTTGACTTCAAGTTTTGGTTTACTATTTGGAAAGTGCCAAAGAACACACATTTAATGTGACTCTCTTTAGGTGTAGTAAAGTATGCAGATTCTGTAGTTTAAATGGCTTCTAGAAAAGTAGAACTCATGTTTGAAAGGGTCAAACTTTTGTGGGCTAATAAATTTATAATTGACTGGTTGTATAACTTTGTGCATTTTTCTGTTTGGAGTTATTGTAATTTGACAGGTTTCTTTTGCTACAGATGGCTTAGTTGGACCATAAACTAGGCCCATTTATGTCACCCTTCTCAAGAAAATAAATATAAAAATACAGTGTTTTCTTTTTTTAAATTTTACTTTTGGTTATCTTTGTCTTATTAGTAGGCTTGAAAGCGGTTTTCAAATCTTGCTTTTGGAGAATGGTGGTTAGTCCTTGCACCTTTATGAAATTTTTGATATAATAATATTCTGAACCCATATTTTATTTAAATGATTTGATTATGACCAATTTACAAGGCTAAGGAAGGAATTCCAAAACAAAGTTATATTGATAAGAGTATCACTTAGATTGACTTACTAAAAACTTAATTCTTGCTGAGGTTCAAGTCTAACTTGGACCTCGCTTAATAACGAGTTCAAGTTTGATCTTTATACAATGGGTTTGATTAGGCTCTGGAGCCTAAATGGACATATTGTTACACAAATATACCAATATTTATACAATTAGATAAGAAATATCATATTATTTTATATTGATTGATTATTGTTGTAGCTTTACACACATATATAATAATAATAATAATGATTACATATGAACAATTTATACACTAGTTGAACTCGAGCTCTTAATATAACTTATGAGCTGAATTTGAGGTTAAAAATACTGATCAAGATTTAGATTTATATGACTTAAAAAAGATCCAACTTAAATGAGTAAGACTTAATTAGTGTCGTTAACCCGTAAATATTTTTTTTTATTTTTTATTTTTACAAAACTTATTCCACCGAAACCCAATCCTACTGTGACCCACATTGATTAGAAAAAAATATAATATAAACTATTATTAAAATTTTAATGTCAATGACAAAAGCCTGAAATTATTGGGCTACTTTTTATTTTATTTTTGTTTTCTCCCTTCTAGAATCCCTTCTAGATGAGAATCGGAAATTAATATTATAATGTTTTCAACCATCAATCAATATATTTCAACATTATCATTTGTTTTCATTTTTCTTTCACAATTTTTTTTTTAACAAAACAGAACCATGATTATTCTGGCATAATTTCATTTTTTTAATTTTTAATTATATATGTTCCTGTTGTTATGCAATGTAAGATAATTCATGTAGTTTTTAAGGTAACTTGATAAAAATAAGAGTATTCACACATAAGTTTATGCACACTTTGAAATAGTTTATAAGTTGTGTACCCACTTGTAACATGACCAATTATTGGTGGGGTTCAGTGCAACTTTACATTATGAAACTACCATTAGCCCTCGCTGTCGTCCCATATATTCAAACTGATAGTTGATATATGAAATTGAAAACTTTAAGGGTACGTACAAAATGTCGTGATAATAATATTAGAAAGAAATGTCAAAATCAATAAAGAATGTGGTCAGAGAGAAAGAATCTATGTAGATCATTACATATAAATTTATTATCTCAATTGCTTCTAGATACCGAAGGTTCCACGGCATCGTTTGTGTCACAACACAATAATTCTTAGTCATATGTTCATAGCAAGGCATTGTATACAGGTATTTCTTAAGATCATATTAGAGGAACTGTGGAAGTTGGTTAATAAGTCAACATATAACATCCAGCCTCTCCTATAAACAATGTATTTTTGGTTGAGACTTCCTAGGAGGTCATCATCCTAGTACTACTCCCATAAAAGCACGTTTAACCGTGCACTTCTCTTTTCATACACTAATATTAAGCTCAAAACGCGTTGGTGAATTAAAAAGCAAGATGTTCCTTATGAACTAAAGGGTGTTTGGTATTGCTTATTTAACTCTAAAAGTGTTTTTCGTCAAAAGTGTTTATCGACTTATGACTTTTTGAGAAGGAGTTTCTAAAAAAGTGTTTTGATTAGCTTTTGTGATAGGAAAAATCAATAAGTTATTTTTTAGAAAGTGTTTGGCTTAGCTTATTGTGAAGATTGGTTGTATGAGTGGTAGATTTGTAATGTTTATTCCAAAATCCAAAAGTCAAAAGCCAGGATTTGTGACTTATTGAAAACAACTTTTCAACCCATATCAAAAAGGCAAAACAGAAAGTGTTTTTAATTTACACAAACAACTTATTGATTTATTGGCTTTTTAAAAAAGTCAATAAGTCAATAAGTTGTTTTTCAACTCAATCCCAAACACCCTCTAAGAAACTCTCTTGTCTACAACCGATATGATGGGTTACATACAATATGTTTGAAATGAATTTTACTCTATTTTAAAAGTTATAATTACTTAAACTCTAAATTTTATGTAAAACTATCTTTTTGTTTTTCTTATATGTATTACAATAATATAGTATAGATATATTGCTAAGTTTATTAATTATATGTTTCTATATTGTTACATATTTAGGGATAAGATCGAATAGGAATTATGATTTTTGTAGGAAGGATAAGAATGATTCTAGTTAATTGATCTTGTATTTAGAGAGTTGAGATTAGTTTGGGTGAAAAAATTATGTACGAAAGGGGGGGGGGGGGGATGCCGTAAAGTGAATAACCACATTTGTTGACTTTCTCTTTCCACATGCGAGACACATGCCAATTCCTCCATCATTATAAAAACGTCTATAGGCTTTTTCATACGACATCTGACAAATAACTGTATTGACGAACGTTTTTTAATCTTTAATATGCGTATGATATTGTTATATAAAAATCTAAAAAATACGTATTAACAGGGTTTCTTTAGTTCACTGTGTTTTCTACTCGTCCAATGTATTATAGGTCTGCACATTTGTGTTGTAAATATGTTCGTTGTGCTAGTTATTATGTACACATTTAACTAAGTTTGTTGTGTTTTTATTATGTTTTCTATTGTGTTTTACGTGTTCCTTGTGTTTTACATAACTGGGTATTAGATTTTTTTTCAAAAGTATGGCACTAGTATAATTATATTAAAGATAAAAAAACGCTCGATATTATGTGTGTTGTAAGTCTATTCATAGTGTTTTCTTAGTCTACACAGGTTATAAGAATGTCCTTTTGTTCTTAGTGTGTTGTACATATTGTTTTAGTCTGTTGTTCATTGTGTTTTTAATCTGCTGTCCATCATTATAAAACGCCTATAGCTTTTTTCATATGACATCTGAGAAATAACTATATTGACGAACGTTTTTTAATCTTTAATATGCGTATGATATTGTTATATAAAAATCTAAAAAATACGTATTAACCGGGTTTCTTTAGTTCACTGTGTTTTCTACTCGTCCATTGTATTATAGGTCTGCACATTTCTGTTGTAAATATGTTCGTTGTGCTAGTTATTATGTACACGTTTAACTAAGTCTGTTGCGTTTTTATTATGTTTTCTATTGTGTTTTACGTGTTCCTTGTGTTTTACATAACTGGTATTAGATTTTTTTTATGGCACTAGTATAATTATATTAAAGATAAAAAAACGCTCGATATTGTGTGTGTTGTAAGTCTAATCATAATGTTTTCTTAGTCTACACAGGTTATAAGAATGTCATTTTGTTCTTAGTGTGTTGTACATATTGTTTTAGTATGTTGTTCATTGTGTTTTTAATCTGCTGTCCAGTGTGTTTTATTTGATATTCGTTGTATTTTTTATTCTACTGTATATTGCATTTTTAATTTGATCTATTGTGTTTTACGTTATATCCAATATGTTTTACGTAACTTGTTTTTTATTTTCTTTCAAAAGTGCAACATTAGGGTACTCCTAATAAAGATAAAAAACGCTCGACTTGGGGTATAATTTTTTTTAAATGACATACAAAAAAGTTACCGACATTTAAAAAAGAGTTAACTGCCAAATTCGTCCATGAGGTTTGGTCCAGTTTGCTGCTGCAGTCCAAAAACGTTTTTTTTTTTTATCAATTGAACACCTGAGGTTTGGATTTTGGTGTTATTTCCATCCATTTCACCAACTCAGTTAAAAACTCGTGTTAAGTCAGTGGTATTTTTGTCATTTTCTATTTTTATTCTTTTCTTACATTAAAAAAATAATAAAAATATTTATAAGATCCTTTTACCCACCACTATCATCTCTCTCTCTCTTTCTCTCTCTCTCCCTCTCTCTCTCTTTCTCATGTCCACCCATACCCACCATTGCAAACTAGAACACCACCAATACATTCCACCAGTTGCCGCCACCACCACCACCTTCCCAGCAAGTGGCTCCAAGAAAGCTACCATTTATTTATTATATCATCTGTTCATTTGTTTATTTTTTAAAATTTGGCTTTGCCCTGTTTGATAAACATTTTTAGCAACAAAATACAACACACCGAAGATAGGTTTATAAAAAAGTAAACTACACAGCATCTCTCTCTCTCACGCACTTTCTCTCTCCCCCTCTCTCCTCCCTCTCTCTCTCTCACCCCTCTCCCCCTCTCTCCCTCCCTCCCCTCCCTCCCCTCCCTCACTCTCTTTATTTCTTTCTCTCTCTCTCTCTCTCTCTCTCTCTCTCTCTCTTTCTTTCTTTCTTTGTATAGGTTGTCTTATAATAAAAAGACTGAATTACAAGTTTTGTCCTTTACGTTTATACCATATTTCAAAGAATGTCCTTTATGTTTAAAATTGACGAGTTTTGTACTTTATGTTCCAAAATGTTGCACGTTACGTACTTTGACACTAACACAGTTAGTTTTAACCGTTAAATGGAGGGTAAATTGGTCTTTTTACCCAATTACTTAGAAAAACCATTATATTTAATGATTTAATAATTATATATATCTTTCTATATATATATATATATATATATATATATATATAGAGAGAGAGAGAGAGAGAGAGAGAGAGAGAGAAAGAGAGATTTAGGCCACCCCCTCTCTGTACATGTACTCCCCACTTGCCACCATCACCCTCCACCACTGCCACCATAATCAACCGCCATCTCTCATTAAGCCACCAGATCCTTCCCCTACCTCTGAAAGCCCTACATCGTTAGACTCATCCTCCAATCGGCGCTCAACAAGGTCCTCTGGTAGCCAGAAGTTTCGGGACTCAAAAGAACAAGGGAATGAGAAACATTCGGTGGGTACCGTGCTCTAATTTAGTAAAGGTATCCAAAAACTTGGTGAGAAAGCTAAAAACTATATCCTGTTAAAATCCCCGAGTGTAAATGACTGGTCCAAGACCCTTCATTGGTTAATGTTCGAGAATCAAGGCAAAAAAGCTGGCAATTTTGGTTGTTCAGGTACGAATCAAATGTGTGTTGCCATGGAAGTCGAGGAATCCATCACCTTATCTATTGTGGGAGCTGAAACCAAGGTAAAATTCAGACTCTTTCCCTATTACCCCTTCAAAATTCCCTTGTTCAATAAAACACCATTGTCGCTGAAATCCCCACCCTTGTTAAAAACCCTAACTTTGAGAAGGGAGAAGGGGGAAAATGAAGATGATGAGGACGATGACCAGTCAAATGATTTGAGTGTTGCCCCAATTGTTACTATCTCGCATATCAGATCTATAAGGGTTGCTGGTTGTGGCAGTGGTAGCGGGTGGTGTTGGATGTAGGGGGCGGTGGTGGCAGGTGGTGGCGGCGGTGGTGGTGACATGTGGGGGCGGTGTTAGCTGTTGAGGGCGGCAGTGGTAGTGGATGAGAAGTAGAAAGGGGGCAGGGTAATATATAAGGGGTAAAAAGACTAAAATAACCTTGATTGACCAGATTTAACGAGAAAAAATTAACTGGGTTAGTGTAAAAGGCCAAAACATGCAAGATTTTGAAGCATAAAGTACAAAACTCGTCAATTTTAAACATAAAGGACATTCTTTGAAATATGGTGTAAATGTAAAGGACAAAACTTGTAATTCAGTCTAATAAAAAGGAAACTAAGGCCCTGTTTGGTAAGATCTGAATGAGCCTCTTAACGGGCGAGCGCTGAATCGGTCAGCAGTCAAGAGTGTTTGGTTCATGTTGAGCGGAGCCTCTGAATGGTTCAGTTCAGTCTAAATGATTCAGTTTTGTGGAGATGTTGAACCGTTCAGTTCAGCGGTAGAAGACACGGTCGATCTAGCTTACAAAACGAAGAACCGCTGCAGACGCGATCGAACCTGAACAACCGAAACGAAGAACCTCTGCAGACACGATCGAACCTGAATGATTCATTTAATTAAACGAAAAAAAATTGTGTTCGTTCATTTATTTAAATAAACGAACATAAACGAACTTCCCACCGAACAGTTCACGAACAGTTCATGAACGTTTGATTCGTTTACAGGCCTAAGTTTATAAAAGTAGGTGGATTTTTAGTAGGTGGATTTATTATTAGTAGGCGGATTTTGATAAAAATCTAATACCGGTTAAAATGTATCGCGTGTAGGAACTCGTTCAGCACAGTCATTCAGAGATACAACTAAACAACGTTTAATGGTTCAGCACTTTACTGGTTCATAGCCTCTTACCCATTCAAACCTCTTACTCATTCAGCAGTTATTAGTTCAACATTTGCCAAACAACCCCTAAATATATATATAAAAAATATGTATGCATTAGTTCGTAACTCGTATAAGTTTATGTTTTAGCTTGACCTATAATCTTTTTGTTTAATAGTCACGTTTAGTACCATTTACTACGCTTTATTTGTTGGCCACATTTTGACATGCCGTACATAGGTTTCGCTCCATGTGTAATCTCAGTCCTGGAAAACAAAATCTTCAAGCAGCAGAAGCCTATGATGACATCCTACTATCCTAGATTACACCTTATAACGGGTCGACATCAACTTTAAAACTATATATATATATATATATATATATATATATATATATAATATATATATATATATATATAGGTAAAGTATATGGAGGAAACCCTCCTTATTTGGTAAACTCTGGAAACTCTGACTTCCAAACATTTTTTTTTTTTTGAAAAAAATAGGGTATGTAATATACATTTTTTTAAGCATTTCGGGCCAAAAAATCGAAAAAGCGCGCCGAACGGTTTTTTTTTAAAAATAAAAAACGTCTACTGTTTACATATAGTTAACACATTGTTAACACCTGTTATTAGCGCTTAACATGTGTTAGTCAAAATTTTATTTTATTTTTAAAAAAAAAAGTACTCGGCGCTTTTTTTAATTTTTTTGGCCCAAAATGCTTAAAAATCATGTATATTACTTGCCCTATTTTTTTCAAAAAAAAAAATATTGGGAAGTCAGAGTTTCCAGAGTTTACCAAATAAGGAGGGTTTTCTCTATAACCATTCCCTATAATATATATATATATATATATATATATATATATATATATATATATATAGGGCAAGAATTAAATAAAAACCCTCCTATTTTGAAGAAACTTGGTAAACTTAATCTAAACCATTGATCTAAAGTGATCAATGGCTTAGATTGATTCTACATTATTTTAATAAAATAATTAAGGTAGATGACAAAAAAAGGGCACAATGGTCAAATGCCATTTTCTGAAAAGCAGATATGACAGTGTGGATCCCACACATGTCACATCATCTCTCTCTTACTTTTTCCACATTCTTATATAAGCTGTCAGACGCCCGTGTTACATATGTAACATATGCAGTGTTGCGTACGTTTAAAATTGCACAGATTGTATATAATCAATTAAAAACTTTATAGATCAAAAAACATTCAAATGTACACAAAAATTGTTTCTTACAAAGTGCTAAAAACAAACAAAACGGTCATTACAAATCGACAAAATGCTAAAAAAAACTATCATAAATAAAAAAAAATTGTCTACACTTCATTCTTGATAATCATCTTCATCTTTAATGCAAAAAAATATGCTCACCTGCAAAAATAAAACAAAATTCATCAATTTACATGAAAAAATCAAAACTTTGTATATAGTAAAAAAACAGAAACTAATGTATACCAACTTAGTGGTGCTGTTACATACGAAACATACGCAAACATAGATTTCATCCCATGATCAATGACATTCCATTCAAGAATTTTTTTCCCAAATTCTTCCTCTATAATATGCAATATTACATTCCTGATAAGGTGCAAAAAACACGAGTGTTACATGTGTAACAGGATTTTTTTCTGGAAACACAGACAAACTTTTGTAGTCTGCACCCAGCATACATTTTTTACTGAATTACAAGCAACCTTTGACTGCAAAACAGATACGCTACACACGTAACATCCTACCTTAACACAGAAAAAAAACACCCTAAGTAAATTCACAAAGATGATACGACCATATAGACGAGAAAAACACCCTAACTAAACACAGAGAAAACACAAATAACAAACATTCTGAAAAGTCATTCTTAAAACAAATAACAACACATTTTCTGTCTTTAGTTATAGATAAGACTATATGAGAAAACACAAAAACAGACATTTTCTGTAAAAAAGACATAGGTAACATTAAAAAAAACTCATACATGAGAAAACAAAAAAAACTAGACAGACATGGTGCAAAAAACACACGAGTGTTACATGTGTAACAGGAAAACACAGCAAAAACTTTTGTAGTCTGCAGTAAACATAGAGCAGAATCTGATATGCTAGAAAACATAGAAAACAGAATTTGACTGCAAAAAACAGATATGCTACACACGTAACAGCCTAACTAAACACAAAGATTATACGAAACCCACAAAACAGTATTTATGAAAAGAACCCAAATACACCAACATAGAAAAAAGAATTTGATTGCAAAAAACAGTATTTATCAATTGTTTAATTTTTTTTATACCTCAAAACTCACCAACATAGAAACAATTATAAGTCAAAATTAGCTCATAAATATAAGTCAACATTAGAAACACTACAGTCAAAAGAACCCAAATACATGTACACTTTTGACCAAATATAAGTCAAAATTAACTCATAAAAATCAATTAAAAAAAAAAAAAAACCTAAATTTGTCTAAAAGATCAAAATCCCAGATACCAAATTGAACAATTCATGAAAAAAACATAAATTTCCTTAAAAAATCAAAACTTTAAGACACCCACAAGAAAAAAAAAGAAAAAAAAAAGAGGGAAATTAATGAATAGTTACAGAGTATTAGCGTGTTGAATATCATTAAAAAAAACTCATACATGAGAAAACAAAAAAAACTAGACAGACATGGTGCAAAAACACACGAGTGTTACATGTGTAACAGGAAAACACAGCAAAAACTTTGTAGTCTGCAGTAAACATAGAACAAAATTTGATATGCTAGAAAATATAGAACAGAATTTGACTGCAAAAAACAAATATGCTACACACGTAACAGCCTAACTAAACACAAAGATTATACGAAAATATAGACGATAAAAAACACCCTAACTAAACACAAAGATACTACGAACATAAAACACAAAACGAAAAATCATTTTCGATGTTTAACATAATAAACACCCCTAAGTAAAATCACAGAGATGATACGAACATATAGACGAGAAAAACACCCTAACTAAACACAGAGAAAACACAAAATAACAACATTCCAAAAAGTCATTCTGAAAACAAATAACAACACATTTTCTATCTTTAGTTATAGATAAGACTATATGAGAAAACACAAAAACAGACATTTTCTGTAAAAAAGACATAGGTAACATAAAAAAAAAAACTCATACATGAGAAAAAAAAAAAAAAAAGACAGACATGGTGCAAAAACACATGAGTGTTACATGTGTAACAGGAAAAACACAGACAACTTTGTAGTCTGCAGTAAACATAGAACAAAAATTGATATGCTAGAAAACATAGAACAGAATTTGACTGCAAAAAACAGATACGCTACACACGTAACAGCCTAACTAAACACAAAGATTATACGAAAATATAGACGATAAAAACACCCTAACTAAACACAAAGATACTACGAACATAAAACACAAAACGAAAAATCATTTTCGATGTTTAATATAATAAATCACCCAAAAAAAAGAGATGCTAGTAACACACAAAAAAACAACAATTATTTCCAACTTAAAAAAAAAAAATTAAACCACCTAACCCCTAACATAAAAAAAAGGGATGCTAGAAACACACAAAAAACAACAAAATTTTTCAAACTAAAAAAAAAAAAAAAACACATAGATGTCACAAAAAAAAGGGCTGGAGCAATCTCAAAAAGTTGTTTGCCTCGAAAAAATCCTTATGAAAAAACCATGGTTTTCAGTTGAATCTATAATCGTTTTTTAACTAACATCCACAAAAAACAGGGATGGGACAATAAAAAAACTCAAAAACAGATACCCCCTAATAATAAACCTAAATTACACTTACAATTAAATAATAATAAATAAATTACCAACCATGCTTCTTGAAAAGTTTCACCCTCTGTTCTTCTTCGTCATCACCATCTTCTTTAGTTTTTATGATGGAATCTTCTTTTTTAATGGTGAATACAGAGAGCCAACAGATCTTGTGTATAACTCCCATTTGTCTGCTCCAAATCTCCACTGTCACCCGTCACCATCATCGTCTCCGACGAGAACCACCACCCGCCATACCACCGCCATACCACCGCCTTCCGTCCTCACCATTACCAAGATTGACCTCCTTATCTTCATCTTGATCGTAAAAACATATCAGATCTGATTTTTTTTTTTTGAAATAAAAAGAGAGATAAAGAGAAGGGATGGGAGATAGAGATGATGGAGAATAATCAGATCTGGAGAACAATCAGATCTACCTTTGATAGAGATGAGAGGAGAGAGGGAATGGAGAGAAATCAAATTTTTGAAAAAATCAGAGAGAGAAGAAGAAGATATATACCTGACATTTGATAGAGAGAGAGGGGAGAAATGACTGAAATACCCCTTGGGTTAATAAAAAATAATTTGTTTTGGTTGGTGATGTGGAGCATTGTGGTCCACTAGTTAGGTTTTTGGGAGTTTCTTCAAAATTTTGGGGTTTTTTGTATATACTTAGCCTATATATATATATATACATATATATATATATATATATATATATATATAAGGATAAATTGGAAACTCACTTGAGTTGGAGAAACTCAAGAAACCCTATATCAACCCTTGATCTACTAGATCAATGGTTCAGATTAATCAACTTATTTTATAATATTAAAATAGTTATCTTTTTTTATTTTTTTATTTCAAAAGGGTATTTTTGGAAAGTTAAATTAGAAAATGACAAAATGCATTGAGAGTTGTGAAATACATCTTCTCTCTCCTGACTCTCTCTCCTCTCTCCTCACTTTTTCCTTGCTTTTACATTTTTTTAATTTTTAACCTTTTTATAGGTAACAATCAATCAGATTTGTCTGTAACAACTTATGTGTTGCGTTGTAACGTGTTATACGTGTCATTTGTATGTATTTACACTTTTACATTTTAAAACATGTTACACTATAAAAAGAGCAAATTTTTATATATTTACATACGTATCGTAGTTTATGGTGCTTATGTAACCGAGACATGTTACATTTAAAACATGTTACACTGTAAAAAAGAGCAATTTTATATATTTACATACGTATCGTAGTTTATGGTGCTTATGTAACCGAGACATGTTACATTTTAAAAACATGTTACACTGTAAAAAGAGCAATTTTATATATTTACATACGTATCGTAGTTTATGGTGCTTATGTAACCTGTTTTGAATTCATACCCAAAAAATTTCAAACTTTGACATATATTCAACAACACATATTTTCAAACCATCTTTTTCATTCAACACAAAAAATCTAAGATCTGAAACCTAAAACCATAATAATAATAATAATAATAATACAATGGATTGTTCTTTAAAGGCATACTTCACTCTCAATAATAATACAATGTCTGAGAAACATCCGGCCCGAACCTGAAAAAAAGCAGGCATGATTCAGATGTAGATGAAATGAAGAATGTGAAAACACAACACAAATCTAGTCCATGTGCAACAGACACTTTTTCGTCTAGAAGATAAGACCAGAAAGCTTCTTTTGTTCATTTATTCATCATTCCCTTTACATAGATTTGGTGACTAACAAACCCAAACACCAAAGAAACCCTTCAGATCACAAAAGGATAACAACCAAAATTACAATCCTAACCCCAACCTTTAAAAAATTCAAACAAACCAAAACCAAAAAACACATCCACCCATTGTTTTAACATGCTGATTATTTTAACATTTATTGCAATCAACAAGCTGAAAAACAAAAGCAAACAACTGTAAATTGTTATAACCTTTGGGGGCCTCCCATTGTTTTTAAGGAAACAATGCACTCCAAACACCCCATAAAACGTACAGAGAAAGAAAGAGAAGAACACAAGATGGAGATGCAGATCGGTGGAGCTCTAGTCATCGCGGCCGGTGCTACTCCCATGGTACACCCACACCCCTTACCCAACTATATTATAGAGAGTTTAGAAGGAGCAATTGGGGAAAAGAGAGAGAGAATCGAAAAGCAGAGGAGAGAGAGAGAGAGCCACGAGGAAGAAAAGGAGGCAGGAGGAGGTGCACGACGGTCGCCCTCTCGTCGTCTTTCTTCTTGAGCCGAAAAAACCCAACACAACAAAAAACCAACCCACAAACAAAAAACCTACCTTGGTTTGAGTTTTAGATTATTAAGTTTGAGATAAGAGAGAAAGATGATTGAAACCCCCCACCATATTCAGATCTGAATCTCTCATCTCGAGAAGAGAAAGATGAGTGTGTGATAGAGAGAGAGAGAGAAAGTAGTGTTTGTTTGAGATAGTGAGAGAGAGGTGTGTGAGATCTTGTTTCTCTTTATGGGGATTGGGGTGGGGTGGTTGAAGTTTACCATCTTAACCCTTCATGCCAAAAGTAAGATGGTATATTGTGGAGAGATGGTGACCCTAGGATGAGTTTCAAGGGTTTCTCCTCCAACTCAACATGGTTTCCAATGGATACATAGCCTATATATATATATAAATATATATATATATAGGGATAGTGGTTCAATAGAGAACTTATTTTATTGAGAGAACTCGGGAACTCCTAATCTAAATACAAAAAAATATAATAAAAAAAAAACTAACTCAAAATTTAAGTAAAAAAATAGAAAAACTAGTTCGGACCTTCTATTTCCCACGTCATACCCGTTCGAAAAAAAAA